>VYXC01010094.1:268-125058 GCA_013397175.1 Platysteira castanea
TATATATATTTTAGTAAAAGAACTGTTATTCCTATCCCCCGTATCTCTACCTGAAAGCCTCTTAATTTCAAAATTATAAATTTGGAGGGAGGGGAGTTGCATTTTCCCATTCCAAGGGAGGCTGCTGCCCTCCTTAAGCAGACACCTGTCTTTTAAACCAAGACATAGGTGTTCATTTGATCTTTATTTCTCCTTCTGGCCGCATGGCCGGCCACCAGGCACAGACTGCCCCTCCTCCTGGGGAAACTCCCGCCATTCCCCGGCCCGGGCCACACAAAATATCCAATAGCAAACAGAGCCCGAGAACGTGTGACCTGAGAGCAGGGGTCCCAGAAACCCCATGCCCCGCCATGCGTCCCCCCAGGCCACCCCACCCAGGGGGAGCCGGGGGGGATGAGCCTCAACAATCCTACATCCAACTTTGCCTGTCCATAGTGGAACAATGAAAAGGTCTTAGAAATGAGTATTCTTGTCCAGTGGTTTGAAGTCTAGTAGCAATGTCTGAGCAAATTTTCCATGTAATCCATTTCAGAGGGTTTGGCTTTGCTTAAATAATTTTGGCTTGTAAGTACAAAGAATAAGAACCAAATATCAGGTTACAGTTTTGTAACTGTACAAATCAAGTAGTGACATAAATTTAGAGTGAAAAAAAGACTAGAAATTATGTGCCATTTGAGAATTTACAGATCTTTAGTTTTTCTGTTAGGACAGCGTCATATATTCATGAAAGTTCTTCACGGTCTAGGCATTTGGATTATACATATAATTAAACCTGTATTATGTCTGTATTGACCATAAACAACCACAACATGCAAGCAAAGTGCAAACATATGGTAAGGCAAAGAATAGAAAAGGAAAGAAAGTCTCTTGCTACAAATAAGAAACTTGTTACATGGAAAGTACTTGACTTGTCCACAAACAAAGCCTTTTAGAAAGGTATGTGCTACATACAGAACCATATGAAACCAGAAAGTACAGGCACACACCTCCCTTCAAAGGCAGATATAAAATGCTTTACTTGTTACTGCCAGGCAGGTTTTAGACATTGGAAGGCAAAGCACCAGTGGGTTGTCTGAACACCTAAAAGAAGAGCACATTGCTGTCACATGAGTGCCTCAGTTCAGCTCTGCTCACCCAGGAGAGAGCAGCTCCTCCCTTCTCACATTCAGAAATCTGTACTCAAAATTTCTGCAACACACTAAGAGCTAAGATCCAACCTACAAAAACAGGAGCAAAAAGAAACTTTTTCCATGAAGCTTTAGCAGGATCTACAGTCACAGTTGGCAAAGACTTTTGCTAATGGGAAACAGCAGAGGGAACTGATTTAACAAGTAAATTAAGTATTTTCTACACCTTGTATATGCAAGTCTCTTACCCTCGGGCATACTGTCAATGAATGCAACTGCAGCTCTCTCATGACAGCCCTGCATTCAATACCACTTTTGTAAGGGGAAAAATGTCAGGGCTTTCAGGGAAACTGTAATAGCAGGTCATTGCTTGCAGGCCCTGAGTCTAATTATTGGCAAAACAGCATTTGAAGATTTAGCTTTAGTTTGTGCTGTGCTTGTTCTCTGGCCATTAGAAAGTATTTAAATAGAATTAATTGGCTACTTGCAAGGTCATTTCAATAAGTTTTGAAACAAAGCCTGGTGAGTTCTCACACATGCAGGGTAAGTGGCACACAGCTCAGCCTGCCAGCAATGAAGTGTGCAACACTCAGCTTCAGTGACAGAGCTAACTATTTCAGTCCTCAGATTAGTAATCCTTTTGTCTATGCAGAACTACACATAAGCAGATCCTGTGTATAGTTATCCTAATAGCTCTATATTTAGGGCTCAAACCAGTGACAGAAATAGCAACAGAATGAACAAGGTGGAGGAAGGCTGGAGAGAAAGGAATTTAACTTTACTGATAGCTACAAACTGCTCTCTCTCCCCTCTCCACCCAAAACCATGCATTTACCTTTGAAGGGAAGCATGGTTCAGCAACATAGCCCGTCCTAAGAGATTCCTTTTAAAAAACATTCAAATATTCCCATTCTAAAGGCATCATTTCTCTTGGGTGCACACCTCTTTTTCAGGAGAGAATTTAAACTCTATGCTCCTTTTGTGGCTAACAGCTGCATTAAACAATTCAATTAGCAACATACATTATACAATTAGGAATCTATTGTGCTTGAACCAGTCCTAAATTAAGAGCCAATGTGTAGCTTGATTGCACAGTTTGCATAATTAGCACAACACATATTTAAGTCCTATCTTTGCTCATGAAGTTGCAACAACCTGCAAATCAATAGCTATCTACTGTAGATTATGAACTTCTCAAATCAATTTATTAAACTGTTGGCAGAAAATTCACCAAAAAATGCCAGGGGGAAAAAGATCAGGAAAAATCCCCCAAGAATAGGCATGGAAGTCCTATAAATGCTCGCACAGTTCTAATAATGCTAAACCAAAATGAAAGGTGTGACATATTCAAGTGTTTGTGAACAGCGTATTGTATGTGTGCCCTAGGAGATAAGTTGCAGCTTGTAACAGCTGACTCAAAATGGGTAAGCAGAATTATGACATACTGACAATTAAAACTAAGAAAACAAAGCCATGCCTTATCGTGGACTTACACTTTCTTTTTCAGATCTAGCATAGGCATAAGAGTTTTGATTATGTAACTTTTTCATGTTACAGCTGGATTGATACATTAAAAGTAGTGTACTATGGAAAAATTGCCCTAACTGTACCTGTAGTAGGCTCTAAAATAGCCATTACTGTGCGGAAAACAGATGTCAGTATCACTGGGAAAATGTCAACAGGCTGCTCTGCGGACACTATATGAAATATCAGAAATGATTTAAAGAAGAAAATGTTTTCTCACTGCATTCATCTGTGGATATATTTAGAGATTTTTTTCTGCATGAAGGCAATAGTAGAACTGCAAGAGATCAAGACAGTGCAGGAGATGCAATGAAGAGCTGTTAAATCATGAAAGACACAGGGCAAATAAACAGGGCATGATTATTCCCTTTTCCGTAACACGGAGGAAATAGGCAGCAATCAATCAGGTTATCGAGCAACAGGCTTAAAACCAACACAAGGAAATACATTTCCAGCCTCTGCAAAAGGCCAAAAGTACATCTTGATCAAAACCTAAACTGATCAGAGCTACAGAGCATTATTCTACTATATACTTTAAACATAATAGATTATATTCAAATTATGGCTTGAGACTTCCAAACCTGTAGATGTTTCTGGAGGTGCGTTCAGGCACTCTACATAATTTCTTTCATCTCTTCCACTGGTTTTTGTTATTGCCCATTTCTGAATGTAGGGTACCTGGCTATATGGACCGTTATGGAGAGCTCTTGTGCAGTAATTAGCTCTGGTGAAGGCACAGCTATGAACAATGCTCTTAGCAGTAGAACTTACCCTGGTTTGGAGAAGGAAAAGAAGCCAAGTTAATGTAAGGACCCGGAAGCTGGATCTTCAGCAGAGTGCTTCTCATAACAGTGCCAGTGAAAGTCTTAAGCTATTTCGTCAGCTTTGTCTATGTTTCCATGATCATGGAGAATATGAGAAAGCTACAAATAAATATGTGCTGGCACCAGAACATTCAGAGACCTACAAGCCTGCCCTTGGCTTAATACAGCATTCACCCAAAATAAGAACAGAGACAGCATTATGTATTTCTAATTGGTCATAAGCAGCATTTTGTATGTGGAACTTAACATTCCCAAACTATTTGATCAGACTTTAAAAAGAGATTAGATAAAATAAAAATCCACTGAGTCCATTTGTTCTGCAGAAAAAGGCAGTAAATTATCTGAATTAGTGTTGCCATTGTGAGCTCTTTGCTGAAGTCCCTTAAACAAGTAAGCAATTTAGCTAGTTCCCAAAACCAGGGATGATGTCACAGAGGAATCAGAACTGAAAAGTTCCATGACCAAAACCTGTGCTGTCATAACCTCCTGTCACAACAGTCTGATTTTGTCTGCAAGCTCCCTGTGCAACTACGTGTTTACACATGCATATGTGAGAGAAATTACTGAGCTCGAGCTTGTGTGTGTGCCTTGCTCTCCAGGCAATTTACATCAAAACAGGAGACTTTACTGGTGACGTCTCCAGGATTGTTCAAAAGGAAAACTAAAGAACCTCTATCAACACTTTTTATGAAGTCCTTCATTTAAAATATCTTATTTGGTTATCTACTTGAAGATCTTTTAGGATGGTATTACTTCATCTGAAAGAGCTTGGTAATCAAAGGAAGAAAACACAGTTTTTTTCACTTAACTCCTTCTGTCAACTGCAAACAGATTCCACATTTGGTTGGTTTTTAAAAACAAACAGCCACAAAATGCAGAAAACAATGTACCAATTTTAAAATACCTCGGAAAGTGCTAAATACTGCCATATACNAAACAATGTACCAATTTAAAAATACCTCAGAAACAAGGTAAGCAGCCCTTGAGTGCTAAATACTGCCATATACAATATGGTGTGGTAGTTTACAGACATTTACATGCCATCTGCTAATCTCAGGATTGAAATATCAAGGAAAAGTTGCCTGAGTGCTGCCTGGTACAGTAAGGCAGCAGCCAGAGGCCATGTTCTCAGGCATTCCCATCACTACTGCCCTGACCCCATTCTTTCAGCTTTCTTAATTCTACAAGTTTTTGCATTTGGTGGGCTAGCAGAAGGCAAATACCATTGAAAATTCCTGTGAAACCAAGTGTACCAGAGGTGCTTTAGCATGCTGGAGAACAGGACCTGGGCTCTGAAGGAGAAAGGAAGCTTGAGCTGCTTTCTCCTTCAGAATAATTAGAGTTCAGGTAAATTAGAGTCTGAGAAGCAAAAGTATATGCCTTTTTTTAGGTAGGCCTTTTTTTTCAAATATTCTATTTCTGAAAGAAAAGATCTTCCCACCTTCCTCCTTACACTGGAGGAAGGAAAAAATGACGGTACAGTTTCCCTATAGACAATGAGAAAAATGCAGTAGTGCTGCTTTACTTAGGGTGAGTGGAGGAGATAGCCCACACTCCAAGCACAGCGGAAGAAGGCACCACCACAAATACCAGAGAGAAATGGTAAATACAGTAGTGGTGAGATGGAACTGGATATAAGCCAGTGCCCCCTACAGGTGTCACGCAAACATCCCCTTCCCCAGTGTGAACTCCTGGCCTGGCCTAGACCTTACTCAGGCCTTTTTCCCTGAGATTCATGGATTTCATCTGCCTACTACACTGCACTGAGCCCAAGAGCAGCAAGGATACTTTGCTGTTTGTACCATGCCAGTGCAGTTCATCTCCTGACCTCCTGCTTAATATAACTCTTCCCACCAAGCTTAAATGAGACTGGTTCTGCTTTCAGTGCGTAGTTGTGGAAAGCAAAACTTCCATATCTTGTGAATTTCCACATTTATATGGGGAGCGGGGGATCTTGGCTGGTAGCTAGAATTACCAGCCTATGCTGAGTTCCTTTTGAGTATGAATTACTTGGAATGAGCACCAGAAAAATGCCGTAGCAAGCAGCAGAATAACTATGTTATTGAGACTGACAGGTACTGTCTATTCCTAAACTGGTTTTCTTTTCTGACTCCAGGCTGCATTTTTGTCCTGTTTTTTCCCCATCCAGCAGGATGTACTGTTCCTGCTGACAGTGGTTAAGCCCATGCATAGAAAAACAGTTGCACCAAGCTAAAGAGAGGCAGCACTTCTCCAGCACTTGCTTACATAGACTCCGCTTGTATATTTGGCCCAAATTACCACTTTAAATGGTGCACATTTTTCTTTGCTAGAAAGGACAGGATGAAGTGGAATCTCGGTCTGACTACTCTACCACAAAGCAACTGACAGGAGCTTCCTGCCTTCTTGGTTTAGCTCATGGAATAACAACTTCTACAACCACCATCTCATCCCTTTCAAAGAGCCTCACAGTCAGCTTGCCAGACATCTCGAATAATGATTTCTCATGTTTTCTACTTTTCTCTTTCGAAGGCTAATCATCTGTCCACTCCACTTCAGAATGCCATGCCTACACACCCTCCAACTGTTCAGAAGAGACCTGAGAGCCTCAGCAGAGTGCAGCTCTACAGCACTCTGCTGAGACTCTCCATGCTACTGCAACTCAGCTTTTGAAGTTTTTAAAGTTTTTAAAGAAAGATAGTAGATGACCAAAAAAAATGCTCCAGAAACCAGTAAAATTATCAGGCCCTCAAAGAAAACATCCTATAAAGAAGAGCACCCGTTTACTCTGTGGGTAGCTGCATGGGAAAGTTAGGGGGAGATCTGTGAAGGAAGGAGGAGCCTGATGGTACAAGTAAGTGCCAGGCTGGGTATTTAGAAGTTTGTGGTTTCTGTCCTCAACTTTTGATGTCTTCACATATCTTAAAATGCATCTGCCAGCTCAAGGAACAGCAAAACAGGAGTGAAAATCAAGCTCCAGCTCTAACAAGATGAAAAATGTGGCTGCCATAAGCCTGAAAGGCAGGTCCTTCTGCTATTTTAGCTAATAATTAATGGCTAGTTGATATAAACCCATAAATAAATAAATCAGTAGGCTTTCCCAGAAGAGATTGTTGGGAGTGGGCTGCCCAGCTTTGGGACTGTGTGAGCAGTGATGCTGCTGCTGCACCAGGGTCTGGGTATCAGCACTGCTGCAGTTGTCACTGACTCGGTCCTCATCATGCCTGGCTGGTGGCAGCAGCTCTGCCAGGGTGGCCAGGAGCCAGGCAGGGCCAGTGCCTGTGGACTTGCAACAGGAACCTCCCTGTGGGTTCCTGGAAGTTTGCACAGAGTAGCGGGCTGTGTTTTATTACAGACACTGTCTTAAGCTAAGATTCAATTACCTGTGCGTTCTTTAAGCAGGTGTTAGCTTAAAGCTATCCCAGCCATGTGGGCAACCACATGGACAGCCACTAGCATGGTGCTATCCTGCCATTTGCAGACTGCTGCAGCTGGAGCTGCAATTTTGCAGTTTGCCTTGCCTGTGATTTCTTCCATGAGCTAAGCAAGGCTGAATCAATACAATTTTTTCTATTTCAAGGATTATTTACATAACCAAAAGAAAATAAATCTCATAAGGAGGAATCTTGTTGCAAAGGGTGAAATCTTTAACTTGTTCAGAGCAGTAAATTCCATGGAACTAAGCCAATGTAGGCCAGCTGAGTTTCTGTCCCTTCATGTTTAATGATGGAGGTAAAGACCTGGTACAGGGCTTTATGATACAAAAATGCTTGATAATGCAAAACAGACCAACTCCATACAAATGTTCCCAATATTGAACTTATTTTCATAGCAGACTTCTAGGAGAGAGCAGCACAGTATTGTGACTTGAGAAACTTTTACTAGAATTAGATCAAGAAAAAAAATCGGAAAACAACCATTAATGTCCAGAGCAATTTTCAAAACCTCTTTTGCAGTGTTCTCATCCCTCCTTTTTACAAATGTGGGAACAGTTAACCACTCAGGAAGAACACTTTGTAAATTTGGAAACCTAAAAATTCTCCCTCTTAGACTTAGCCCACATTAAAACAAAGAGCTTAGATTTTTTTCATCTAGCAAAGAATAAACATAATATTTTGTGTGACAAAATACAAAACAGGCTTTCTCCCCCACATTTCAGTCAGCTGAGATTTTAAATAGCCCTTAAAAAGTGTCATGTAACAAGCAGGCTAGAAGTACTGCAGTGCAAAAGGGAAATCTTTCTGACTTCTTACACAGCACACCAAGAAAAGAAACTCAGCCCACCAGAGACCAGATTTTACATCCCCTCTGTGGGAGCAAAGGACTTTGTTACAGCTACAAGAAGTCTGCACAGTAGTGATCTTGTCAGACGTAGTAAGACTAATCAGAAATACCTTCTCCCTTCCAGCCAGCAAGACTCCTCGTCCAGCCAGGGAGACTGCATGGCTCACAGGGTGAGCCCTGCTGCCTGCTGCCCTGATGGGAAAGAATGTCTATGAACCTTGGAGGCAGCCTGGTCAGAAAATTGTGACTCAGCTCCATTTCTCAGCTTTCCTAGGAGCTCGGATAATCCCTTCCCTCCTACTCCATCTCCCTGTGGTAGCCACCTCCAGACCTCTGACACTAGGCCCTTCTGGTCAGAGTTTTTTGGGCATGTTTCAAAACCCTTCTACTTCTTGACAGAGTGACATGCTCACCATCGTAATATCTTCAGGGGATAAAGCAAGCCTGGGTTCAAAGAGCCCAGCTTTGACTGTAAACAGCTGGTCTTTCCTGTAGTACATGCAGTAAGAACACAGATACTGTGCAGTCTCCAAGTATTTTTAAAGGTGCCAAGAAAAGCAGAAGAGACCAGCATCTCCCTCCTAGAAAAAGGCATCTGGTAGCTCAGACAGCAGGTGTCTTAGACTTTTGTCCAAATATGTTTGTGGATAAAGAGGCAACAAGCTGCCTGCCATGCTACATGCACTATCTGTAGTGTTGCCTGCACCTGAGAAGATCTTTAGACTCTTCAGAAATAAAAATCTCTGCAAGGATTGAGAAATACAGGGCTTCTCAAAACCAGCAGACATTTTGCCTAGTGTAGTGTTTGCCTAGTATAGGGTTAATAAAGGCAGGATTTTTTGTGAATATTAAGTTGATTATGTTAGAATGTGTTGGGCTGATAAAGGCAATAGAAGAGCAGAGGAGCAAAAAGGAGTTTTAAAATTACCAAAACGAGCAAAAAATACTAAAAAGCATCTCTGGCCTTGAACTGCACAATTTTTTTCTGCCTAAACACAGCATGGAATATTTTTTGTTCACATGTCTGCACATCTTCCTAACAACCAGAAGAATGTTGCATGTAGATGAAAAGATCTTTTTTGACCGGTTTAATCCATGAGTAACATAATCACAAAAGCTGGCAATTTTGTGCTCTCTTGTATGCACACACATACCAGTTTGCTCTGACGTACATCTGTTGTAGGTTGGGAAGCTCAAAAAACCAGACCCGTGGTCTTGATGTACATCAAACATCTTTAGTGCATACAAACCCAAGCACTCTATCCCTATTAAAATTCAACAGGAGTGATATATCAAAAGCTTTGCAGATTGCTGTGAAAATTTAGCTTCCGGGAAGCTGAGCTCTTTTATAGCCACAAGGAAGATTTTTCACTAAAAGCTGACTTGAATGTTGTTATTACAACTGAAAAACTTTCCGTATTCCCATGAGATGACTGCATTGCATGTTATCCTGGAGACAAAGATTGCAGGACAGACTTGACAAATCCAGACAACATTAAAAGTAAGCGGATGACAATTTTTCTGCTGGGAGAAATCCAGCAAGTTCTAGACTTGTTTACTAGTCCCAGACCAGACCAGCTCATCAAACTGCAGTACTTAAAACCAGAGCTGAAGTTCTAATATTTAAAAGTGTGTTTTGGAAACAGTCTGAGTACACTGAAAACCTTGGACTGGATTCAAAAGTAGCATTTGAAACTGCCATCTCCTAATTAAAACAATATACTCCTAGATGCTTGCTTCAATTGATACCTTAAGCACATCTTGTTGATTGAATTTGTTTAGTGAATGGAGATAGAAAAATTTCCCCACAATTAATTTTCACTTATTTGTATGTCTAAACAATTTTACAGTCTCTTACTTCCTCCTGATTAAACTGACTTACAAATGCTGAAGATTGGGGTACAGTTTAGTAAATGTCTTCCAGATTCTTGGCTGCATGATTCTATAAATTCTGTGCTGATACTGAATGGAAATTTCAATGTTTGAATCACTTTAATTTGGTCAAAGCTTAATAAAAGCTTGTGGAGAGAAAAAGAAGTATCCACACCTTACTTAAAGGTGTTGAAGATTTTCATAATGAATTTCCTTTAAAAACTAACATCCCAGTTTCCTATAGAAACAGAACTTTTAAAGGAAATTCATAAAGGAATATCCAATGGTTTTTGTTGAACCTAAACTTGTTAAGAATATTCTCCTGATAAGGGAAATATAATTCAAAATAAAATTAAACGCAAAGATATATGTTTGTAAAGTCTACATGCAATGGTTCTAAAGACACTGATGACCATCTGGCACCATGTATGTAGGACCTCAGGCAAGCTGCCACTTTTTTTCACTCTTGCAAACTAACTGAAGGCCAGTGCATTATGGAAAGTGAACAGATTTACTCCAAAAGATTATGACAATTGGTCTCAGTGCTGTCTTATAAGTGGTTCATCAGTGATGTAATTTTTATCTCACTTTTTTTCTGTTTCAGGGTGTTTATGTGCTCTATTGAAAGGACGTACCATGGCATTTTACTTCAGTAGAAGTAAATAAAAAATAATCATCAGTTAAAACTAATTTGACTAAGGGCCTCTGGCTCTGCTGAGAAGACCACTGTGGCTGAATAGTGGCCTGGATAACTCCATACATTATTCCAGAGGCTGTGTCCAGAGCCAAGCATGGCCATGTTGTCAGAAACAGCCTCTGTCTGCAGAACTGTGTAGGCACCACATTAGAAATCATCAGCTACAAGGTCTATTGGGGGTTCATGACAGGTAGGCAACATTCAGCTTTCAAAGCTACAGCAAGAAAAGCTGGAAGGTTGTGATGAAAGGAGAAAGTAAGGGTGTGAATAAGACACTGTTAAAATCAGTAACAGTTTTCTACATACACAGTCTGGTACTCATAATTTAGGTTTTGAAAAGTCTGGACAGGGTAAAAGAGAAAGACAAGAAGACACAGAGGACCTGAGAGCAGAAGAAAATGTGATTTACTGAAAAACTTAATAAGTGAAAACCAATTTATTTTATTTTTAAAAAAGGAAAATGTTCTATGAACAGCAAAATTCCTGCTGCATTAATTCACATCAGTTTTTGGTGTAAAGGGGTTTGATATAAACAAAACTTGAGGAAAACTCTCCCTAGTTTGGTGTCTCTTATGACTCCACTGTGTGCCGCAGGTGGCCTGTAAATACATTAGCATTGAGTGGCTGGCCACATGCTGCCAAATAGTGTGTGACAGCTTAGGTCTCACTTCTCTGAGTCTCTCTCCTCTACCCAGGCCAATTTTTCATCAAGCCAGCATGAAGTTTCTTCTTTGAGACTTCTACACTCTTTCAAACTTGTTTAAAATCAGCAAAGTATTCCAAATGTGTTAGATAAGAGAAGG
Source organism: Platysteira castanea (assembly GCA_013397175.1). Classification (NCBI taxonomy): domain Eukaryota; kingdom Metazoa; phylum Chordata; class Aves; order Passeriformes; genus Platysteira; species Platysteira castanea. The sequence goes on from VYXC01010094.1 coordinate 11,379, forward strand.
TGGTGGACAAAAGAAGATCACGAATCTTGTCACCACAGGATCCAGACACAAAACAAGGCTGGCTTGATGACCGTGTGGACATGTGTGTACCTTCACTAAGAAAAGGTACTAGGAATGCTCCTTAATCTGAAGAAAGCACAATACCTTTTTAACCTGAAAAACTTTGCCAAATTCAAGGCATAAAGGTTGATTTAATAAGTGAAGGTAATGATTTGCCATGTGAACAAGTCACTGAAGAGGTGATTCTACATCTGTTATGTGTACAACCCTAGATGCTGATATTAAAAAAACCATATTTTACCCAAAGTGGATGACGTATGATGGTATAAAGGCAGGGCAGACAGTGGAGCCTAAGGTCTTAAGCTCTGTGCACCATTTTGCATTGGTTATGGATGCTGTCATGCAATATGTTGGTGTTAGCAAGAACTCTGTGAGTAGTCCCAAAAGCTGGGTTGAATGGGCCTGCTCTGAACATGGGCCTTCAATCAGCAGAGACTGCAAACTCTTCAAAACAATTTTCTTTGCAGCAGCAGCCCAAGCACCACCCTGCATGGGCTCTTTGTCTAAAAAACCCTATAATCCATCAATTCACACAACTAAGCACAGCTCCACAGTATGCCACTGGAAGTGAGTGCTATTCCTATCCATAAATGCTGCCTTGCACTTTTTGTTCAGGAGCGCTACAGCACTTCACAACTGCTCAGCACAGTGGTGAGGCACGTTAGGGCTGCAAGGACCAGACACAGCAAAGCTCTGCCTGTGCCAGCCTGTGCCAGCCACATTGCAGGATCACCCTGAGTCCTCAAACAAGTGCTACCTTAGCAGGAACACTGGGAGAGTGAGCACTTAGTCCAGTTGGAGGGATCTGGCTATTTCAGACGACACTTGCCCCTTTTTAAGCAGAGAGACTGAAAAATGTACAAGACCTTACTCTGTGTTGTTGTTGAACAAGGTGCCTGATTCCTGTTGCCCACACTGCCTGGGAATACTTCTGCAATTCTGACTCAGACAGACAAGTTCCATCTTCCAAAACTCCATCTTCTCCACCACGTGCTTTCTCAAAGATCCAGCAAATGCCTGACCTTACTTGGCTTGGGAGCATTTGCTGCAGCAGACACAAACAGAGCTGTCTGTAAGTGGAACACTTCCTCTGGGATTGCATCCTCCCTCCATGCTGAGTCTCACGGGCCAGGCTCAGTCACTGCTTGCTTGGGCAGGCTGACAGCAAGGAGTGTCCCACCATAACCATTTACAGAGCAAGGCTGGTGGAACCTCATGCTCTGTAGTGAGAGTACTGCAGCAAAATGCATCTGGCAGAAGGAGATAACTTGCAAAAAAACTAGAGTGAGAAGAGTTGAGTGTTGGCAACCTTAACAAGCTGGATTCCCAAAATGAACTCGAAGGATTTGGCAGAACTCAAATTACATTTTTAAACAGTTACTGTAAGTGTAAATGTTATTTTATCCACCCCCTTGAACTGGATCATCCTGGCCAGCCACCAGGCAGCCACACCCACACTGTTACTTTTACAGCTGCAGAGATGGGGTCAAGATTGTCTATATTCTGTGTAACTCAAAACCTATTATTAAAGTAATTCATTTGCAAATAAATCATCCTTGTTATGAAGCTCTAAGTAAAAGGAATAAAATAAGAGCTTGTGAGCTTGAGCTCATTTGCCGAGTGCAAATCCTCCTCCCTTCTCCGAATACATTTAAACCGTTAACAAGAATTTGATCACCAAGGGAGCTCCTTATTTCATTCAAATCTGGGGAAGTTGACACGGGAATCATTAAAGAAAAGTAAACAACAAAAATACCCCCCAAGACCCCCACAAGATTTATCAGGTAATGGCTCTTCACAGGAAAACAGAAAAGTATTGCAGCACTCAAAGGTCTAACACTGAGCCAGAACATGACTGAGAATATGCTTTTAAATTAATTTCAGCATTACTTTTATCAGATCATGAGAATGTAAGCCTGGTCCCAGCTGAATCAGTATAAAGCCCCACTAACTTCAATGGAGGCAGAATCTCCCCTACTGTGGAAGGTTTGAAAACTGTCACACAATTCCTGAGAGGAAACAAGTAGCCTTGTTTTCTGTAGCCCTTTACATGATCCAGCTCTAAATACTTAAGGATCCGATTCTGCATTTGTTCAGCACCTCACACCAGCCTGCTCAAAAGCTGTCTTTTTCTGATGGTGTTTTTTGGTTTTAATTAACCCCTTTTGTCTTCTTACTGGGCCACGTTTGAAAGTTTTTTCTGTATTGATAGGAATGCCACCAAATCTTTTGAATGATAGGTCAGAGGTATATATAATACATTTTCTTTTAGTCTTAAGGTAAAAATTTTAGGTTTGTTTACTTCTACAAGTCTGCACCTGATTATTCTTCCAGTAATTTCTTCCATGACTCTGTAAGATACTGGATATGCATGAGAACCACAAACAAATTTATTGTTAATCAAACCTGGCCTTCAAGATTCATTATATCTTTAAATAAAACAAATAAAGGAATAAGTTGTTATTAAGCATAATGTTATTTTGTGCCTGCTAAAATATCCACAAATATACATAAAGATTAGTCAGCTTTCATGTGATGAGTTAAAGCCACAGGATGAGCTTTAAAGTGATACCACATCCATAAAAATATTATGCTGAAAGTGAAACAGCCAGACCCAAACTTTTGTCTTACATTATGGTACAGAGAATTCCGAAAGAAATTTCCACAGGATATATTCCACAATCTTAAATAACCATTCCTCATGTAGTGTACCTTCTCTGACCGTGTATTTTAGGGCCTCTGATGATCTAGCCACCCACTTTCTGCTGTGTCTATAGACCAGACCTTGACCAGTATCTAAGCTGAAATAATTTTTATATTTTATTTTTATTTCCATAAATATTGTATATTTATATTTAGATACACTCTTGTAATTACTACTTGGAAAAATTGAATTAAGTTTGCTTACATTCTTTACTGTCTACAAAAGCATAAGGCTCATTATGGATGTTTCTAAACATGCTGTGCTTCTTCTCAATATGTAGTCATATGGCTTATAAACTTGAATTGACTTCTACAGGAAGATTATATTTTCAGTATTTTTTTTCCATTTCTTTCAACTAACACTTTAATACAAAGAAAGAACTATTTTTATATATTAATATTGGCAATATCTGGAAGCCATTATGTTTTCTGAATCCCAGACTAAAATCAAAGAGGATTTAGTACAAGCAGCAAATGTATTTTTGAATGCTACGTATTAAGCCCCAAGACTTTTTTCCTGCCTGTAGTCTACGTGACTTAGACCTTGGGTCCCTCATGGACAGAGCCCAGATCTTGAAAAGTGCCTTTCCGAAAGGAGCACTGTGAGTTTCTGCTCAGGAATTTTTTAGCAGCTTACAGGAGAGAAACAATAAGCCATCTGTCATCCAAAGTCTGTGCGGTTACAACCAAAGGGAGAACTGAATGAAAAAATACGTACACACAGAGCAGATTGTCAGTAACTTACTGTTTTCCTCCACCTTCCCTTCTCTTTCCCTCTCTGGGACCTACCTCAGACATCTACGGAGCATAACTGTGGTAACAACCTGTGAGGAGACCATTCCCACCACCAGCTGTCCTGCCAACGTTACCCTTGCAGCACTGTCCACTCTTCATCTGGAAATTACCTCATCCTTCATCAACACATGTCCAGTTGTTAGAGGCTTGGGAACTCAGCAGTGATGCTCCCTGGTTTTGCCAGGGAACAGCCTCATTTTATGTCTCAGGATAAAAGTATCCATTAGTACCAGCAGAGTTGGTACTCGCTGCTCCTCCCCCATTTTTAGGTCTTCAAATTTGTAAAAATCAAAGTGGCACACTATTTTTACACTTCAGAGAGTGACATGCCAGGCAAAGGACACACACGAGATTTTGTGGGGGAAAAAGTATCAATGGTCTCTTATTCACTCATCTTCCAAAAAACAGCACCACCAAAACAAAGGCACAACTGTTCCCACAGGATAAAGGGAGCATTGATAGTGTTTCTAAAAACAAGCTAGTGCACTCTTGACATTCCTGTCTTGTTGAATCTTCACTAAACTGTTATAACTGCTTGATTTCAATTTGTCATGATCACCAACAACTAAAATTGCCGTAAGAGCAAAGGAAATGTATGCTTGGGCAGTCTCTATGCACAAGCAAAGGTACCTAACGAGGTATTAGAAGAACAGGAGGGCATGTATAAAGTGGAAATACCAAGAAAATTATCTATTGCATCTGACTAATACTTATTCAGTAATATTAGTTTTTTGGTCTTAAAAGTCAATAGCACTGTGTCCGACTTTTTAATTACTGATGCACACGCAAAGGCAGCAGTGTCACAAGAAGTCACATGGGAGCAAGTATCGGACAGGACAAACCCTGCCCAGGCAAAGTTAGAAAAAATAGTGAAAATATATTTTAACAATATTTTCAATTATATACCTTCCTGTAATTTTGACAGGACTAGAAATATGAGGCCACGGGGGGATGCATGTGACTGATTACATTACTGCTAAAAAAAATTATAATTACTTTTCAAAGTTTTCAGTAAACCAAAGGAAATCATTTCAGTTAGGAAGGTGAAATATTTGTGTTCAAATTTGTAAAGCATTTTGAAACAAAGTAATTTTTAGTTATAAAATATTTTATTATATTTTTAAGGTGATACAGAGGCTTCTAAAACTATAGCCTGTCTTCCTCCAATAGAAACAATTTGCTGTGATAAACCCTTTTTTCCAAAGAATATTAAATTTCTGCCTAGGTTTATAAAGGAACTCTGAACTAAAACATTTCACTCAACCCTGACTCTCTCAATCTTGTTTAGACTGAGATTTGTTAATCTAAGGGAAGAGCACTGGTAAAGTCTTGTTATGTTATCAGCCAACATTGTACAGAAAAATGCATGCTGTTTTCCAAAAAATAACCATAACAAGCACTCAGGGAAAGCACTATCACTATATGAAATACAAAGGGTGAAAAAAGAGAGATAGTTTATTCCTAATCTACAAGAATGTTGAAAACTGAGATGTATAAGGATGCTTTCCAAGTACTCAGAGCAAGAACACTGCCAAGTTTATCCCATGGAGCTAAAACACCCGAGCATGATAAATATGACAGTAATTTTGTTGTCTTTATTGAACGGACTGCCTGTGAGCCTATAGAAAAATTTGTATAGAGCAGGGTCTATGAAGCTGTCCATCCTGCCTGCTGTTCTTAAAGCAAAATGAGTTGGTTTTTCTTAATGCTAACCTAAAAGTAGTATCTTTCCAATTTTAACTTTTAGGGCCCTGAACAATTTTCCACACAGTTACGCTGAAGCTGCTCTGCATGAAAAATGTGAACAGAAGGGAAGTATGTGTCCCTCTGAACAGATACCAGGTCCAAAGAAGGGTCTAAAGAACAACACAGCAATGAAACATTTTGAAAAACAATAATTTCTAAAATATGAAATTGGCATCAATATTTAAAAACACAGCAGCAAGCTTCAACAGAGGTGAAATGTTGCAATTGATTTCAGACACTGAAAGCTGATACTAGCATTCCACATCGACACAGGTCATGGTCACAAGACAAACAGTGGTGACCCCTAAAGAGATTCAGAATATTAAACACCAGTGTTTATTATTAGTAAATAATGTTTAGTGATTTGCCTTTTTTATTAATAAACTCCAGAATATGCCTCCAAAAGGCTCTTTTTATTTCACTTGTGCATCACCTTCTACTACCTATAAGAGTTTGTACTTATAACATTTCTTTTTAATGAATTAGGAAAAAAAAGGACAGCTGTTTCTTATTTTCCTCTATATGCATGACAACATAGAAATGTGTTGTGGAATCTGGCACTGACTCATTCTTGAAGTAGATTTACCACATGTCCCAGTCACAAAACAGCAACACATAGTATAATGTTTCTGGAAAGAATCTTGCTGCAATAAAGTGGATCACAGAAAGTTTGCAATCTATGAATTCTGCCCAGAATACAAAACTCCAAAAATTCCCCTGATTAAGTATTTGAAATTGGAACCGATTCACAAGCCAGGGTGGAGGGGAAGAGGAGGGGGTGGAAGTTAGTTGTACTTTACAGGAAAATACATTCCTGTTCAAAAATCACTGCAAACTGCTGACCACGACAAGTTTTCCCAGTCATGCAGAACATCTTTTGCAATCTGTGAAATATATCCAGTGAACATACTATTTGGATAAAATGTTAATAAATTCATAGATCAGAAGGACTAGCACAAGTATCCAATTTGATATGCCTTACTACACAGGTGAGAAGGCTTCCCTGAATTAATGCCAGTGTGAACTAAACACATCCATTTTAGCTAAAAATCAACTCATGGTTTCAAAAACTCCCAGTGATGAGGAGTGTACTATAAAACTTGGTAGGCCACCTAGTTAACAGCTGTATGCCACAGGGTGTGTGTCCAGGTTTGAGAGTTATTTTCCAGGGAAGTGCTTGTAATCTTCAGATTCCCTTCATCATCCTTTTCAAAAGCTGAGCAGCTTGGTCAGAATTTTTCAGGACACACACATACATGCCTTCACTCCCAGACTAAAATTTCTCTCACACTGATGGCATCCTTGCTCTGGATGAAACTCCCAAAGCATTCTCTGAATCCACATTCAAAAAACCCCACTCTGCCATTTTGGCAGCTCATGAGTAAATAAATAAAACAGAAGTATCCCTTGCCTCTTTTCCAGTTGTTGTTCATAAGGTTCAGCATGTTTCCTGAACAATCACAGACTACTTTTCCCAAGAAACAAGGAGCTGAGGAGCACACCAGCATGTCCAGGGCAGCAGGTGTGCTGACAAAACACGTCTGCTCCCATCTTGCTTGACCAAATGACCCATCAAGGTAGCCTGAGCAAGTCACCCTAAGCCTTGGAAACTTATTTTACCTCACTTTAAAGATAAAACTTGGGGATCCACAGCAGAGACAAGGACAGTGGAGTGACTTGTGCTGACAAGCTCGGAAAGCTGAGGGAAAATTCCAACCCATCTCTCTCTCCAATTAAGTGACCAAGTCAAGGCAGTGTGAAGTGTTCAGGATGCCACAGCCTGGAGGGGTGACTGGGTAACAGCTGGTACTGACTAGCAGGATGCTGCCCCACCGGTCAGGCTTCAAGGAGATGCTTGTGGTTCTTCCTTCAGGGGAAAATCTAGCAACTCAGGAGTGCGGCACTACCTCCCGTGGCTGCTCCAAGCACAGCTCTACCCCAAGAAGGAAGCTTCACCAAGTTTCACAGGCTACTGGGATGTTCCACATACTGTGTCACTAAATAGGAACTTTCTCCTGATTCTGATTTTACTCTCAACCCAACAATAAGACTTTCAGGAAACTCATGTTAGGATTGGGAAAGAAATTATCAAACAGTTAAAAAAAATCAGAAATGTAGAGAAACTAAATAGTGGCAGAGGGAGAGGAAGACAGTATTTTAGCATGGTTTCTGGATGATGGATCTACCACAGGGAAGCTGCCAGGCATGTTTAATTTTCCCTTTTTCTTAACACGTCTTTCCTCTTCTCTTTCCTATGTAGAGTGACAGCTTTGTGGTAATTTGTAATTATATATATATTCTGTAATTGTATATGTTTTTGTAATTTGTTTCATATAAAACTATTTTGCATATTACAGTCAAAGTTCACCAAGATACAAATGAATAGAAGAACTTTAGACACACTTCAAATCCCCCAGGCTTCCTACTACAAAAATGAAGGAAACCAGTGGTATCAAAAACCACAACAAATCTACAACAGGATGTAGGACGACATTTCCTAAAAGTCAGCAGTCGTCCTCAGGGTCAGTGCGACACTTTGTCCACTCCTCATCTGTGACATGCTCCAGAGGAGATGGTGAGAGTAGATGCATGTCCATGGGGCTGTTCATTATCAAACATCTGGAATGGTAATGTAAACACCTTGCATTTATTCATGTTTTGCCTTGAAAGACTTTTGCCAACATTAATAATAATGCTTCTACTCATAGAGCTTTTGTAAGGATTAATTTGCTGTGGTCATTAGAATCCACTGCTCTTTACCACAGTCATGTAATAACATACTTGCTGTACTTACGAAAACAAACAAACAAAAAAACAAAGCGAGAAAAGAAGCCAGCTTCAGTGCAATAACATCTGCTTACGGGAATCCTGTGATTTTTTCCCTACATGTTCTGGTGATGATATGTAGCCATATACTAGAAAGTCTTGAATACCACGTCTGCTCTAATCTTCATATGCCCATCATCACAACATCTGCCAATCTACCACTTCTTCTCTTTCATGACGGCACTTTCAGTGTAAGCTGATGTACCAAGCAGGACTGCTACTGGCAACCCTGTGAGCACTTCTTTCCCCTGAGTATGGTTCACCCCATCCTGCAAGCCTCTTCCAGAGGTCTATGGAAATACCGCAGCTTGCCTGTCACTTTGTTTTCTAATTAAAATAGGGAATCCAAGCTTTGGCCTGACAAGTCCATAAGGAAAGGCTAGCATTGTTCAAATCCTCAGGAGTTACTTGGTGCGCAGTACTGGTGCATGAAGAAACGTGGGCTGGGGCTGGTCTCTAAATTAAATTTCCCTGCCCTTCTCCCCATTACTGTCTCATCAACATGCCTCACTATGCTCCACATATTCCTCCTCCTCACCCTTTTTTGACATAAAGACCATTTCTCCTACTTCAGAGATGAAAATTGATGTCTTTTACCTGAGGGTTAGTCCTTCGCTTCAGTGCCTGGTAGTAGTCCCTCTTCTTTTCCAGTCTCTTTATGTTTTTCCAGCCCTTCCCCAATCTCCTCAGCCCCCTCCCCAGCTTCTGAGAAATACAAGGCACAGAGAGCCCACAGCTCAGCATCATCCCTGGCTCCTCCGGAAAGGAAGCAAAGCTCCTACTTCAGACAGTTCCTAAATTTAGCTGGGATGAATCTGGGATTAGACCATCAAAGAAGGGAATAAAACCAAGGAGTCTCAAGTATTAGGCTGGAGTCTTAGCACCATCCACTACATCATGCTGGGGATCGTGGCTATTCAGCCATCCAAGTGTGCAGCATTAAAAATGACACTGATAAAGACCAGCATTGAAATCAAAGCAAGTAGAGATCAGGCTTCTAAAAAGGACAGTATTTAGCATACATCATCACTTCCACTCTACTTTTTAGTCTTCTATTTTTTTCTAAATTTTTTAATTTTTTTTTTTTTAAGTTTTTTAGGGAGACCAATATTTGTATTAAGCCTGATGTTGTCTGTATAGTGCTGGAGCAATATCTAGCTTCCCATATGCACATGCAGGGGGTGCCACCCCTCTCCCCCCAGGGTCCTGACCTGGCACCTTTACAAGGTAGCTTCATGCACCAGGCTGCCATGGCATGCTGCAGTGCAAATGGACCCTGTGTTTTGCTCCATGAAGCTGTTTAATTGAGTCCATGAGCAGTTGGACAGGTAGACAGCCCTCCATGAGTCATGGATGCTTGTGCTCAAGGAGCTATGCCTAATGGAGGCAATTGCATAACTTCGGAAAGAGCAGAGCCAAGGCACACCCCTGGGTAAATGGTGCCTGATGGTATGCTTAATTATAGGTAACACGCCTGGTGTGTTAGTTATGATCTCAGAAATCAGAGATGGAAGAGACCTGCTACATAACCCAACCACTACCGTGGTGGAGTATGTCTCCCTTCCTGTTGGAGGCAGTGAGTCTTTCACTGCTTTCCTTCGCAGGAATAGTCCACACTATTTACCACGCTCCTACTTCTTGCTGTCTCTTGTTATTATCTTGCATTATATTCTGAGCCAGCCCACTTCCAGCAGTTAAGGGCTCCTGACAGGCTCACCTCCCACCTGCTTAGTGCTTTACTGAGCACACTGACTTGCACCCATCCTTCAAAAAAGGGAATGTAGGCAGCTACAGAGAACCCTGACCTCCCCACAGCAACAGGAGCTTCCTGCTCCCCACAACAGGTTTGGGGTGCTCATCCACAAGGCCATGGCCCAGTACAGGAGGCTTAACCCTGGCACCATGGACATCCAAATTCTTTCCCTCTTCCCGCTGCCTGTGCCGCTCTTGTCTACCCACCTAAGGCACCTTCCACTTGTTTGCTGATTTCTGTCTGCTCTGCTTGCTGTGTGACAGATATCCTGAAGGAAAAGAATAGGAAGCATAAAAAGAATGCTTTCCTTCAAATTTTTTTTTTCTTCTCACTGATGTTTACACATTTTGGTGGTGCTTGCTCTGGGCTCCTTTAGTTCTTGCAGCATCACCGGTGCAGCAAGTCCCACTGAAAGAGGACCCTGCATGCACAGTGCTAATCCCAAGTCACAGCATTCTTCCCTGTTATTATCTGCTGAGCTCTGATGTGAGATGCGTCACCACAGGAAATTCTTCCAAAATTTTCCGTCTGGTAAGTGAGGAAACACCTCATGCATACAGCAGGGAGTTCAGACATGCATTTCTCCACACCAGAGTCAACAGATTCTGCTATTTATTTATTTATTTTGGTTTTAATCCTGGGATGGTTTCTATGCACTTTTGACCTGCTCTCAGTTTGAGCAGCAATTATCTTTTCACAAAATGGAAGTACATACAGCATCAACGATACATTTATTTAAGTATGAAATACCAGCAATTGCAGTGATTTATCACCCCTTCTATGCGTTCAGCACTGGAGATAAACAACAGTGAAAAGAAAAGAATGGGTCTGAAGCTCAGAAAAGAGCCTCCTGTGCTCTGGTGACAGATTACTAAGCAAGCTGAGGCTGCCAGCCAGCTCAGGAGCAATGCAAGTTTTCAGACTTGCAGCCATAGTATTTTAGTGGAGCTCTTCAGGCATTTGTCAGGAATGCAACATTTTTACAAAGATCTTAAAAAAAGAAAACAACCCAAATTTTGTTGTCAAACACAGGAAAACTCTTGATAAGAAGGTATTTGAGCGAAGCCTAAACTTCCATACAACACTGCAGAATTGTCTTGGTGCTACAATTTGGGACCAGCTGATTGCTCTCTGACACAGTTCCTTGGAAGTGATGCTGGGGAGAACTGCCTGTGTCACCCCACCACATTTACTCTTTATTTATTGCTATTTTGTGGTTGTTGGCACAAAATATGCTGAGAGGTGCCTGGTTTCCTGAAGAAGGGCTTGATGTACCCTGGTGGAACACATCACTGGCTGCCAGGCTGGAGGCAGCAACACAGAATATGGTCTGGGGGGCTCCAAGGATGGTAACAGGATGTTAACGAACTAAATGAGAGCCTGACTTTCCCAGAAGTCCTGATATATAAAATATAACACTTTAAGTTGAGAAACAAATGAAAAAAACCTTTTCTCCCAAAGAGTAGCTCAAGAGAAAAAAAAAGGCAGATGTAGGAAGGTCACATAATCCAGAACAAGTCAGAGACATCCAAAGGTCCAAAGTAAAGCTTTAATAAAAGGAAAAATCACTGCATAATTTAAACCAATTAGTCTCATTGCATTATTTTTACTCTGTGACCTGAAACAAGCTCCTGGCTGCCTAATGAGAAATAGCTATTTTGCTTCCAAAATTCATCACCTTTCATGAATTTCATAGAAACTGAAATTTTATAAATTAAACAAAGTCATATTTGGAAAAAATTATCTCAGGATCTTCTATGTCACTGTGATACGACTGTTCCTTCCGAGGGACAAAAAGTGATGCAAAAACCCCCATGAATGACGCTTTAAGAAGTCAGTAAGAAGCAAACTTGTGAGCATCTGCTCTGGACTGACACCAAGAAGCAGCAGCAGCTAAATAAAATATTTATTAAATGTGGTTCAAAAATTTATTTCAGAACTCAACAGGAAAAGGTTATTCACCCCTTCTGCTCTTGAAAATTTTTCACCTAAAATGGCCAAAGTTTTTGCAGTTGAAGAAATAAGAAATATTTTTTATCTAAACTGATTGAGAAGAGGGATGCTGTCATTCTTGCATATTATTTAGGTTTCAGAGGAAAGCCACACTCCTCACACAACAGTGTGTTTTCTTCTCTTTGAGAACAAGAGATGGTAATTCCTCATGGCAGTCATGTGCTGCAGTGCATCACATGAACCACAGATCTGCTGGAGAACATCTTTTCCAGGGAAACACAAATCTCAGGTACCCAAAGAGAAATTTCCATAAATGTTTGTGGCATCTTTACTGCCAAAATATTTATGCTGGGTCAAATGCTTTAGCCTTTGGATGGATGAATAAATAAACAGCACTTCTCAATATGAGAAGAACATTCGCTTTTTTCTAAAAAAAAAATCCACACAAATAACATACTTTTACAAAGTAAGCAAACTCTTAAACCCACAACCTTGAAAATATATTTATCAGAGAAGTGTTTGTGTGAAAACACATTCTCTAGTAAAACACTTCTCTGAGTGGCAGACCAGTTCTTTCTAAAATGTTGCTCAGACTACACAAATCTGTGCTTGGAAGTGCTGATCTGATTTAGGACATCAGAAAACAAAGTGGTTTCCACTGTTGGGAAGAGAAACTTCCTCAGAGGGAGCTTCAGCAAACTGATGCAAGATTTCTGCCATCCTTCTATGTCCCCAGTTTGCTGGGAGGTGCAGATAGCAACCTGTGCTTTATTCTGATAAACAGCTTTGAGCCTTATTTCCCAGTATTGAACTTTTGGGGACTGTGCTTACATTTAATAAAACCCCATTCATTTAGATATGAAAAGCTACTGCAGCTGTTCTTAAACCATCCACTTCACAGGGGTATCTAAAATTTCCATGTAAAACTTTTTTTCTCCAAAGCCATGGAATTCCCATTATGAGTTATCCAATGCCAGAGTCAGTCTGTAACGGAAACTGTAACTATCAAATGCAGTTGAAAAAAAAAGATAAAAGGAAAATGTTTTGTGCTGATGCTCTTTCCAGGATCCTCAAGAAGAATGAATGAAATTCATAGTTTTCTGGCACTTGCAGCAGGTCTAACCTGAAACCATCATGCTTATTAGAGCCTTGCCAAGAATATTTTCGCGTTTTAACTGAGCAGTTCACCTGAAACAAATGCTGAATTCTCCCAGACCTTGACTCCAGTGCTTTACCATTTCTATGTGCTGTGAACACATACATTACATTCTGATCCAGGACTTCATCTTGACATATGGAAGTTCTTAACTTCTCAAGCTCTAAAGTAGGTGAATATAGGTTATGCTTCTACAAAATTCCTTTAAATGACACATTTTAATATTTTTGTGTTTCTGAACAGAAACCAAAACACGCTGAACAAAAATTTGGTTATTAACTGGAGTCATTAAAATGCCAGGCATAATACACCTCAAAGGGGAAAAAGAAACAATCTTGAATTGCAACACTGACGTTAATTTGTTCTGAAAGTTTATAATGTCCAGTATTGCCCAAGAATAAATCTGAATTGAAATTATAAGAGGTTTCTCTTTTAGATAAAATGTAATACATAACTCCTTCAGGAAGAACAAAATCTATGCTGTAAAGTTGAGGTCAGATAGTACAGATAGACGTGGAATGGCTGCTTTCTGTCAGGGGGTTGGTGCAGTCAATGGGGCTGTCCTAGGTAGGCAGGGAGGTGCCTGGCAAGCATCCCGTGCCCTGGGGAAGGGGAGGGCAGGGAAGAGTGGCCAGCCTCCGTGCCACCCTCCTGTCCTCCCAAGATGCAGACCAACACTGACACTCAGCTGGTGACTTTGCAGCCTTGTCACAGAATTTATGCCCGGAAGCCGTTTCCCTCCTCCCCGAAGAGAAAGTTTTTCCCAGCATTTAACCTGCATTTTATTGGCTGAAATCAAAGTCATTCATTTATGCCCTTTCTACAGATGTCAAGGAGGACAGACTAGCCCCAGTAACATTCATGCATTCTTTAAGGCTGCAGCCTTGTCCTGTACCAGTGCCCTTTTTAGGACAACAGTAGGTTTAATTCATCCATCCTCCCTTCAATGATCACAGGCCTCAGAAACATGATCTCCCCCCTGCTGCCCTCTGGACTAACTCCAATTTCTCCAGACCCTCTGGAAATGCATCATCTGCTGTACTCCAGCTGAGGCACTGTCCATGTGGAGCAGGACGGAAGGATTACTTCACATTTCTCACAGGCTATGTGCCTGTTTATAAAGGCAGTGGACGTTTGCTTTTTTTTGTGGCAATGCAACTCTACTGACTCAGAGGCAGCTTGTGACACCCTGCAGTCTCCAGAGCCCACTCCCTGGCTGCACCACTCCTCATGCAGCCACCCCTCATCCCATATCTGAATGGTTCTGCCTCTACTGACTGCTGCCATGGGCAATTCTTTCCTCATCATGATTACACTAAGTGAAAGAGCCTTGGGGTACCCCTGGAAATCTATTTAACAGCACTTCATTAAATTATTTTTATTTAAAAAGACATAATTGTCAGCAGATGGCAGCCCAGCAGATGGCATGGGCATGATTCAGAGCCCATGCCACCAAGGTGTCCGTCCTGTCTGCTTTTTAGGGAGGGAGGAACGTTGATCCAGAGGTGGTTTTCTGGGTGAGCTGCTGCAGAGCAGAGGACAACTCTGGGGTAGAGCTTTGCAGGGAGTGGCTCACCAGCTCATACCTCCTCTTCTCCCCTGATTCCAGTGGAGAGACTGGGCTCAGCATGCCTGCAGTAAGGCTACCCAAGCAGAAAGTCCATTTCTAGCATCACCCCCTTTGCAAACAGTCTTTCCTCTGTAGTTGTCTCTGCTCATCTGGAATCAATCTAAGGCCATGATGAAATACATGCCCTCCACACGGGGAGGTGGGAATTTTGCTTGGGGGTCCTCGCACACACACACACACAGACACACACACTCACCCCTCAGCCGTGGGAGTCACCGGCTGGGGTCAGGCTCCCAGCTGACCCCAGGACCATGGTGCAGAGAGGGCAGCAGCACAACCCCCTCCACAGACTTGCCATCCTTTCCAGCCCTACAGGGATGATGAGATTTGGGGAGCAATAAGCCTCCTTTCTGCAAGTGATGTTGCTCAAACAAATGCCACACAGGATGGGACTTTCTGTTCTTATTTGCCACATCCTTTCACAGTACATGGGAGATGCTCATGCAGTAAATCTCACTCAATCAGGTATTTGTTTATCATACACTCCAGAAGGAGCCTAGACTCTTGAATAAACATGCATTGGTCTAAGTGGGGCTGTTTTTTCAAAATGCCTCTATAGCTTTTCTTTCCCCGTGATCTGTGCAAAAAGGCATGTTTATAAACAAAGTGCTAGATCTATTTATACTATAGCTCAAGACATTTAGACAGTAGCATCTCAGGGACTTTTGATGGAGGCAGTAAATGGGGCTGGAAGTTGTTCTGACAGGAAATAAAAGCTAAAATTGTTTTTCTAAAAACCAGCAGATAACATTAACAAGCTGGAATGAATAAGAGCATGGAATCCAGATCAAGCCGCTGGATGCAGCAGCAATCTGTGTGCTACAAAATCCTCTGTCAACTGAAAGAGATTCACATTTATAGAAGAAAAACAACAGCATATTTCAATCATACAAGAACAGAAGTGGAGTGGAGCTACCAAAACCTCCAGCAGGATCTCCTGTTTAGCAAGAGAAGATTTCATGGTGAGCAATATACAAAATAATAAAATAAAAGCCAAGACTAATAAATTACTTGAATCCATAGACATATTTTCTGGATGACTGGTTGGGAAGGTCAGCATGATCTCCATAGTTTGTTCTAGAAGAAATCTTGATTAGATCCGTTCATACAGATCTTTATCACATATGTGAACTTCAAGTTTTATCATGACTCTGAAAGTAAATAGCAGATGTAGGATGGAAATAATCCAAATTAAAGATGGAAACAAATACTCTTGCAGCAGTACAGTTGTTAATGCCTCTGGAGGCGTACAGCTACATTGAAATGCAAAAAAACATAACAAATGTAGCAATTTTTTATCCTGGTAATATAAGTGTCAGATAAACAGTTCCTAACAAGTTCATGCAACCAAGACAACTGGAGGAGGGAAAGCCCACAGCACCTGGATGGCTAGTATTAGACATAATGAGAAGGAAAAAACAGCCATAAAATGTTAGCATACTGCAGCTCCTGAGCTGCCTGTGTACACAGTCCATTTACAGCCCAAGCAGCTCTGGCGGAGCCTCTGGAGGAAGCAGTGTTCAGCAGACGGCTTTGCAACACCAGCTCCAGGAAGTCATCAATCAGCCTGGGGAGAGTTATGCTAAGATTCTGCCCAGATGAGAGGTTATCAGCAAAAATAATGCTCCTGCCGACAAAAATGGAACCAAAAATAGATGCTTGAATACCTAATCAAACTGCAACCTTGTTGTGTTCAGCAGGGAAACTCAGCATGCTGTGCAAGCTGGATGTCCCTGACCTCCTTCTCATATGGAAGGTCATATGGAGACATAGCAGTGCTCCTGGTAGCATTTCAGCATGCCGAGATGACAAACCGGCAAGAAATAAGCAAGCTTTTACATGAGCTAGGCAGTTCTGCCTGGAAATGAAGTGACTCACACCCAAGTCATAAGCAGAGACAGCCCCATGGGGTCAGAGTAAGGATCCTGCCTAGCACCCTGCTCCTGCCCCACGGGAGGTGTCCAGGAATGAGCAAGAGAGAAAAACACCTGCAGAGAGATGCTTTCCTGCTTTCTTCTGTGCATCACCTGTGAATGAAGAACCTTGACCAAAGATTCCCATCCTCCTCAATAAAGAATCCATGCAATTGAACTGTCAATTCAAAGAAATGAAAGCTCTGTAAGTAATACTACTCTCAGTGAGGGAGTACACACCTGGATACAGGGGAGCAAATAAAATAATAGACAGCTGAGGTGTGAAGTGAAAAGGTGTGAACCCCTTCAGTCCACCTCAAACCACAGGGGAGTTATAAAGCACGTAGATAATGGGGCTCCAGGCTCCTGCTGTCTAAAGTATCTGACAGCCAGGAATGTTGGCAAGAAAATGGAAGATTTTATTTTCTGGCATAATCATAGTGTCTGGATCAGGGTTTCAAAGTCAAATACGGTTTCATATCACAAGGTTAATATTTTCTCCGGACATGAGTGCCGCACTCATTGTTTTCAAGCATGTCAAATCCAGGGATGAAGTGTGGGGATCATATCTAACTGGCAGCAACTACTGAGATGTTGTGGGGTTCCTACCTAGAAAGAGTCCTCCCCTTCCCACAGAATGGCTAGCTGCCACCTAAGAAATCTGTGGCTGGAAAAACAGCCCCCTGTGGGGCTGAGGTAAGGGAATGTTTTTCCTTTTGATGCCATCAACTGTTACATGCACAAACTGACAGCCTTTGGAGTCATAAAACTATATGTGGAAATCTGTACTTCAGCAAATAAACAAGAAAAAGATGTGCATTTACAACAACAAAAAAGAAGTCTACATCAAATTTCTAAGAATTTAGGACCATTAAAAACCCATTGGCATTTACTATTGCCCAAGTATTTATAAAAGAGGCATTTCTCATTCTCATTCATGTCATATTCTTCGGGAATGTTGCCATATAGCGGAATTCTATTTTTCATATATTTTTACTATAGATTTCGTTACTAAACAAGGAGATGTCTATTAAGTTTTCATGTGGAAAACATTTGTAGCTCCTCTGATGATAGAGACTGCTTTCTACTTCCATAGTCTGAAGATGAATAATAAAACACTTCTTTTTCAAAGGAACAATAGTAGCTTAAGTTAGCCCTTTTGCTGGTCCTAGCAAATCATAAAGATATCCTACAGTGCCTTTTATACCTCTGCCATCCCTTAAGAGCTAAGTATATTCTAGCTGTGTTGGATAAGAACACTAAATGAGCAAATCTGTTGGAAGTCTATCTTCAGAGGATGAGTACAGGTGCTGCACATCTGGTTGTGCACCTAGTGGTAAATATTTGAAAGTGATCAGGAAAATAAAGGAAGCGGAGATCTTAAACAGGAAGGGAAAGTATAAAAGGGGTCAGCAAGGGGTTAGCAAGGGATCCTGCTCACAATGCGAAAATGAAAACAAAAAATCCAAACTAAGAAATGGAAATTCATAAAACTTATTCCACTGAAATCAAGATAGAAGTCTATGCCATCCTAGGAAACAGGAGGGTCTGTGGCTTCAAGTCACAGAGCCTCATTATAGAAGTTTTTCTAATTCTTACATCTGCTTCAGTGTTCTCACCACTTCTCCTGCTTGTACTATGATGTATGATATCACCTGCAAGGTCGTTGACCAGCCATTATGGACCAATTTCCTTACAAGCTGACTTCAGATCAATTGCAGATGACTAGTTTGTTTGTGCCAATGATGCTGAGCATTTGAAATTCTTTTACCATGCAGACAATTGCTTCATTTCTGTGGAAGGAAAAATTTCATCTACTCCTTTGCATCAGAAATCAGGAATGCATAAGAATATTTTTGTCAATATAAACATTGTAAATTTATATATCTATGAAAATGTCAATATACTATAGCATTTCTAGGCCATTTATGGAACTTGACAAATTTGCGAAAATATTAATGTTAACGGTAATATATGATCCCAGGGAAAGATCATAAAATCATCTCTCTGTTGTAATAATTGTTTGATAAAACGTCCATTTTTTTTCACTGTTGATCAGCTGTTTTCAAAGCTCAGAGGTTACCCAGCTGATTCTTACACCACCACTATAGCAAGGTTGGAAGATGCCCTGTTTTCTCTTTTTAGATCTGAGCTGCAGGTTGTTTGTTTTTTACAAGAAACCTGTTATCAGAAAAATGCTTTACAAGTATACATTTTCTTTACAAAGTCCTTTTAGTGCTTGGAATTGTCTCCTTATCTGTTGCCTATTTTTATTTTGTGAAGTTTCACTGAATGCCACAATCTTTAGTGTTTTTAGTAGGGATTGTTATACTCTTACTTTGATTGCTCAACATAAATCTTTTCAGATTTACTGTGTTTGAGACTAGATTTTAACAGCAATACTAGAGCTGTTTCCACCTCAGGCAGAGTATTTAACCATACAGCATAAAAAAATCTCACCTTCTTTCTTTTTCTTTTCTTTTCTTTTCTTTTCTTTTATTTTTTTTTTTTTGTTGAAAAGAAAAAAAGGCTATTTCTACTCTAAGTACATAGCACAGATTTGCCTTTATCCAGATCACTGTTTCTTAAATGAGTCATCCATGAAAACAGATAGGTTTAAATTACAGAGAAAATGCTCTGCAGACTAATCAGTGTTGCAAAAGCAGAAACAGCTTAGGAGACCTGGAGAGACTCCAGTTCCCCAGCAGTCATCCATTCCCCCAGTCCCCAGAAGTTCAGTCTTCCTGTCATCCTCCCTCCTTTTGGGAAATTGTTACGTTTTGGTTAATGCAAGACTAAAAATGTGTCCAGAAATGGACGTGTTAATAGGGAGTAAGAAACAAGCCATTCTTTTATGATTTCCAGTGGGACAATCACGTTGTAGAGGCTATACTGAGTTTTGTCTTGTAGTCCCTATCATGAATTTTGTTGCATGCATAAATTTGGGACAGCACATTTAAGTAACACATAACCACAGAGTATATCATCCAGTGCATTCCCTTGCCCGTTCATGGAAAGAGCTGACAGCACAGCACAGTGTTTCTGTCTGTGGTTTTGGTGAGCTCAATCCAAACCCAACCATTTTCTGTTCCATCTGGTGCCATAAAACTCAGAGCCTGTCCTAGAAGTACAGGCATTTTAGATGCAGAAAGAAACTTTTCAGCAATTGTAGAAGAGCCTGGATTACTCTGCAGAACATAAGGTTTAGGCTGTTCATTTTTCAAAACCTTTCCTACCATGAAACACTGCAACATGGACTTACCTATTTCAAGCACAAATTTCCTTCTGCCTCCTGTTTGCAGAGGTCTGCTCAGGGACAGGAGATGAAGCAGAGCTAAATTCCTGTCCCATGTCTCCTCACCAGCCAATGCAGCCAGCCAGGGCCACAGGGGACAGCTCACCCCAGCCACCACCCAGGCACAATACTATATTTCAGCCTACATGTAATTATTTGGAGAAGATGTTTTCATAAAACAAGGTAGTCCCGTGACTTCAGAAATATTTACAGGAAAAGCTCTGTGATGTGTGTACTTCTCTGTAGAATGGTGAACCCTGAATCAGATTTATCATGAGTCAACATCAATACACACTGCTGATGGCCTGAACATTGCGCTGGAGGGAGCACTACACTGTGCATGTCCTGATCTACCTTTCCCTGAAAAGTTTCTTCTGGCTACCATTTAATCATAGAATCATAGACTGGTTTAGGTTGGAAGGAACTTTAAAGATCATCTAGTTCCAAACCCCCTGCTGCTGGGCGGGACACCTTTCACTAGACCAACTAGACTCAGAGCTTCAACCTGATCTTGAAGACCTCCGTGGATAGGGAGTCCACAACCTTTCTGAACAACCTAATCCAGTGTCTCAACACCCTCACAGTAAAGAATTTACTTCTATTATACCATCTAAACCTACCCTCCTTCAGTTTAAGGCCATTCCCCTTTGTTATATCACTATATGCCTTTGTGAAAAGCTTCTCTATGCCTTTTTGCAATCTCTCTTAAGTACTGGAAGGTGCTATAAGGTCTCACTGGAGCTTTCTTCTCTCCAGGCTGAGAAATCCTGATTCTCTCAGCCTGCCTTCATAGAGGAGGTGCTCCAGCCCTGTGACCCTCCTCCAAACTCATTCCAACAACAGGTCAATGTCTTCCCTGTGTTGGGGACCCAGATCTGGACATGCTACCCCAGCTGGGGTCTCACAAACACAGAGTAGAAGGGGAGAATCACCTCCCTCGACCTGGTTTCCCTAGTCCTCTCCTTACAAGTCTCAGGCCAGTGGTACCTGAAGTGTGCTCCTAGGAAGGGTAGGACAGAAAGCGTGGGGAAAACTGGGATGACAGTAAAAAGCAGATCAGATCATGACTTCCCTCCTGACCTTCCTAGGTCAGAAGCAAGCTCTGTGTTGTGGTAGAGGCTGGCAGAACTGTAGAGGATCTGATCCCCTGAGGTTTTCTTGCCTTCCTCCCCTAATAACATTAAAGTAGATGTAGCTCAACAGCTCCTCCCCTCTTCCCCTCCCCTCTGTGACTGTGTTTGTCCACAAGGTTCAGCACGGAGCTGAGTGCCAGCCCTGGGGAGCCCTGGCTCGTGGTCTATTACAAAGGATTTCTCTGCTGTAGGTAGGCATGGAGAGCCACACAACAAGATTTCCAAACTTCAGCTTTTTCAGATGAATGTCTACTGGTTTTTTAGACACCTTCATAGGCGTCTAGCATTTCAAAATGCTGGTCTTGGCATGCATTTTTTGGTGGGAATTTTGTAAAAGGATGTAAATAGTAACAATATGAAATATACAGGTAAGTTTGGGTTGAGATTTTTGGCATCTTTAAGATTAACCTGATGAATACTTTTCAAATATTTTAATGAATCGAGTACACATTAAAAAAATGTTTTGTCCATCTCGCTTTGTTCAACTCATGAAACTCCCTCCAAAACTGCAATATTTTATTTCAACAGAATTAGAAGACACACGGGAAGAAAATCTGTAAAAAAATTTATATCAAATGAAGTGCATTTACTGTCAGACATCTGTATTTACATTTCCATTCCCCTAACACAGTTTGTTAACACCTCCACAAATTCACAATATTTCCCCATGCCACTGAATACAGATTCATTTTTTATATCTACCACCTCCTCTTCCTCTCTCCCTTTCTCCTTCCCTCTATCTGTCTCCAAAAAGATTTGACCAAAAAATTGCACCCAGTGCACTGTCAGCTTCTTCAGGCATTTGGCTGCCTAAGTGCAAAGGCTGAGGACGAACCCCCAACTTTGAAATCAGACAGTCTGTATACCAATACTTGCAGTTTCCAATGGGAACATCTTACTTCTATTCTTCTTTCCCACTATTCCTTTTCCTTTCCTCTTTCCATGCTCTCAGAGTTGAGGGAGGTATAAACAGAGTCTCACCATGCCCCAAAATACATAGCAGCACTTTGGGAAGTTTGACAAACTGCAATACATGTTTAGATTTCCTGACTCAGAGACAATGCAGAGAAGAGGGTTCTGGCAAGCTTCCTGGAGATGGGATGCAATTGCTCTGCTCTGCAATATACAGTAAGGGTTACAGGCACTTTGAACATTTACAGAGCACCAGCTCAAGAGGAAAAAATCATTTTTTAATCTTTGGGTTGTAATTAAATGCAACTTAGAGGATTTTCTGCACATGAGAAAGCTGACTGGAAAGAAATCAGATTGCTGAGAGCTAAAAAGAAATTATTCATGACACTGTGCAGAACGTAAATATGGCACAGTTCTTTTCAAAGTGCCTCTCAAATTTTGTCATCTCTTCCTCCTCTGACTTCTTTAGGAAATATGTACCCCTTCACCACATCCTTATCTGTACGGCTACTCACTTCCTGCACACATGGCATTTGGGACAATTCACAAAATTTCACCAGATCCGTAGAGCCTGGGGAAAACAGATCGGAATTTCCAGGTGAAATTTATGCACATTGCTATAAAAAAATCTGATCTAACTTCACAGCCGTACAAATAACCTGGTTTGTATTTCCAATCTTGGTAGCAGATACCTAAATATATTTGAACCTTTCCTGGCTTGGTTGGTCCTTAGCTTGCCTTCTCTGCAGTGTCCTCTCTTCTGAGCATCCATGGCTTCCCCGCTCACTGCTTTTTCTGAACTCCTTCTCCTCCATCGCTGAACTGCCTTCTCTTCCCCTTCAGTGCCCACAAATCCCCTGACAGGCAAATCCCATCATCCCCAGATCTCCTCTGGGTCACCTCCTTGCATTCCCCCATGTTGCTGTCCCCAAGGCAAGTGAGGCAGAAGCAGGTGGAAATTATGCTAAGAAATTTCAAAATCTTCTCATATTTTTAAACTGGATTTTTCATTACAAAATTTAGATTTTTTTTTTTCTGCATTGAGTTTGTACTTTTCAATAACATCATTATTTATAATGCACTTTAGCTCCAGTGATCAGTTTCAGTCTTCATCAATTTGCATTTTTTAGAGTGATTCAACAGACCTAGATTTTTAAAACCAGGAAGCTAATATTTTCTGAAAAGCTGAACAAGTGGTACAAGAGGTCAAGCACACTGAAACTGATCTCTCAAATTCAAAGAATTCGTGCAAAAGCAATGCTTTCATTCTTTAATAAGAAAAAAAAAGCAGATCACAGAAAAACTTTAAATGAAGCTGGGAAAACACTTCATAAAGACATTTTTGTCTCACAGCACTTATGAATAGTTTGTATAGAAAACTCAATGCCTAAAACATACTCCTGCCCCTAAGGCTCAGCTCCTCCTTGCTCTGTGGGGAGATTGCTTAGACTGTAGCATATGTGATTCACTTCTGGAATATCAGTATAATAATCATGATCACATAAAAATATTCTGGCTGATCTTTGTCTTTTTTGGCTCACAGTCAAAAAAAACCAACTGTAAACTGCTTCAAGAATACTGAAGGGGTTTTTTTTCCTTTCCATGTCCAATCACATGTATTTTTCGTAACAGAAATGACAAAAAGCATTGGTAATGGAGAAAATCTTAAGAAAAAACAAACCTGTTTCACACACACCTCAGCTAAAGAAAATATAGCCTCAAGACCAAGCTCCACCATACTACAGTGGCACTGAGATTTTTACTATTTAAGGGCAATCTTTCTCAGTATAGGAAACCTTCAAGGGAATAATAAGGCAATTCAATTGTATGCAAGAAGGAAAACAGGACATACTGAACTTGAGACAGCTTACTGCATTGTTCTGAAACGATCTGTTCAAGTAGGCATGCTTTAACTCACGTCACAGGCACTTTAAAGTGATCTTGCATTCTGCCAGATCGTGTTATCTGTACAAATATAGGTAGACAAACATTTTAATTCATGAAGTCACAACACTGGTTAGGATCATAAAGGATGGGCAAATAAAATTCACAGAAAAAAAATCAAGCTCTTCCGAAATGAACAACAAAAAAAATGAGAGGACCTTTAGGGAATAGGTTTTAGGAAGCAGTAATTACATCTGAGAGAGGCAAGGTTATCTGGGATTTATAAATTTTTCCAAATATTTATGCCAGGTGCTAAAAAGCAGCATTGCCCTTGCCTAAAATTATTTAGACAAGCAGGCTTACAGCTTTCCTCTCTATGTAAACAGTATAGCAGCATTCTAAACAGATTAATAGCAGTATCAGTTCAAGTCAAATATTTGTGTGAGATAGATGAGTGGAAAAGGTAGCCTAAGGGGAATATTTTAACCACAAATTCTAAAAGGTACAGAAGCGTCCATCCTGCGTGCAAACAGCCCACCTTGACCAAATCATTCTGTTTAAAATTAAAAGGTTCCATGACCTAATCCATTATTTCCGGTGACTTAAGAAAGATTTTCTCTCCCTTTCAGCACTGTAAGAGATATTTATGTTTGTGCTAACCACCACAGCAGAGAGGTACCAGAATCTTTAAAAACGAGCTTCAGTGACCAAGCACCAGACTGAGAAGGGATCACTGATTCTCTCTGATCTTACTGTTGGTTTATGCTACAGTTATGAATGAATAACTAGGGTTCAAATTGTCACATCTGCACCCAGATGGAAAGGAAAGCAGTGGAGGGAAGATGTGGACCACACTGCTATACCTTGTCACAGCACAGCAGAGCCGCTGGACCTCAAAGCAGGCTGCCCAGACACAAGCTATTCCCATACAAAGCTATTGCTGCAGTTTTTTGGGCAATAAGGGTCTCAGCCTATCATGAATCTGCAACAAAGGCAAGTATGGAATAGCTCCTATATAGCTCCTACAGCTCCTATAGCCCATAAAACCTATCAGAGAAACACAGATTTTATGGTGGTGTTCTGGGTCAGACAAAATTGGCAGACACTAAACCAGATCGAATTTATGAAGACTGAAAAAGCTGAGGTGATGTTTGTCTCTCTCTCACACCCATGATCAATGGGTTTGAAGAAAAATTTAGACATCCCCTTGCATATGAATCAACATCACTTTTTCATTTCTGTCTTAATGTTTTTCATTTTTGAATTCAAGTGAGAATTAACTTCAAGCAATGAACTGCTATGGAGTTAGAGAAGCACATCACAGAGGCTGAACTATTTTATAGCTTAAACCTGATGGGTCATATTTCACCATTGTTTTCAACATCTGCAGTTTTCTCTTGTGTTGTGGAAGACAGAAGTAAATGTCTTGCAGGAGAGGCACCAGAGAGAAGCAGCCAAGATATTTGTGGCACAGCTGTACTGCCTCAAGAGCTTGAGGGAAAGCTCTCCCTGAGGGCAAGCAGAGCGAGGAAGCCTGACACAGCTACATGCATTCACCACTGGTTTGTTAAACTGGGCACTTGTCTTCTTCTGCACGTGAAGTCAAACAGCAATAGCTAATTGATCTGCATCATAGAGGGCCTGGTGGGAGCAGTCAGTGAAAGGGGAAGTCCTCTTCCCCTAAAGCTCAGTCTCTAAACACCAACACCTATGGGCTTTGGGGAGGCTACAAGCCCAGCAAACCCAGTGCCTCCAGGGCCTGCCCATTTCTGCACCACAGTGCATGACAGTACAGCCCTAAATCTGTTTTTTTGGGAACCTCAAGCACAGTTTGAGAGAGCAGAAGGGCAAGAGGCACTGCTGTGTGTATCAGCAGCAAGAAAGGGGTACTCTTGGAGGCACACAGCTCCAGTGAAAGCAAGCAAGCAGGGAGCCTGTTAAATCAGTGGCTAGTGACTTTTTTGATTGGCACAATAAGGGACATTTGTGTGGCTCAAGCACTATGTGGGAGCTGATGCACCTGGTGTGCAGCTCTACTAGGCCATCATCTCCTCTCTAGCTTCTGTGTGTGGTCTGAAATTGTGTCTGTTAAACTGGAGATCCAAACTGTGACAATAGAGACCTATTAATAAAGAGGAGAAAAAGACACTAAATCCTCTACATATAAGAGGCACAAACAAACACACACACACACACACACACACACACACACACACACACACACACAAACAAACAAATGCTTCTGCAAAGGTGCAGCAGTTTGTCAGGGCAGAGGTTTTTCCCCCCATCATTTTTTTTAACTTCATGCAGAGTTGTACGATCAGGTGATAAAGGCTTTTGATGCCTTCTCCCAGCCACCTAGAAACAGAGACTAGACAAGAGTAAGGGAATAAAGGTAGGTATTGATTTGAAGGGCCTTCAAGGTACACCCTGGGGAGCCAGAGGCTGCTTCCATAAAATGGACCCCAAGATGGACGACAGGTCACGAGTTCTTGACACTGTTATAGATTTGGTCCATTTGCATATCAGCATAAATTCACCAATTAAAACTTTAGTTCTCTTCAATTTCTCCACCTCTTTCATGGTCCTAGTTTACACCTTTTGGGCCTAGGACAGCCCAAGTGTCCTTGAACAGCAAGCTTAGAGAGGCTTTGTTATATCTATCTGGCCTAAGAGCAGCTAACAAGCTACAAGAAACTTCAGAGTTACACACTAGGCAGTACAGGATTTGAAAAATATAGAAATTAAAACCTAAGGCATCACTTTTGAGAGAGACATTGCCTGACTGAGGATGCAGGAGCACCTTTGCTTGCTGTAGGTGACTGCTCTGGGAGGAGGGAGGAGGGAAGAGGGAGATGGTACTGCTTCTACAGACAGAGGGATGAGGACGAAGGAGGAGACGAGCCCTGGTGTGGATGCAGGAGCATCAGGTGCTGCCAGAGAAGGAAGCTGTGATCTTCAATGCTGCCACACCCAGGAGTCCCAACTCCAAGTGCAAGAGTTTCTGAGCCAAGGGCAGCCAGCACAGCACTTCCTAAATGGTGACACAACCTTGTCAAGAGCCACGGGCTTTTGCAGAGACAACTCAAGTACATGCTGGCCATAAATTTTGCTCCCTTGCCTCACACCCTGTCTTCATTTGCAGAGACAAGGGAGTCAGCCACAGGTAGGTCTTGCATGAGGGACCTGACAAAGCACCTTGTAAGCCTCTCCGATTTGGGAAAACCTTCAGGATCAGCAGCTCACACTGCTGAACTCCCTCTGACTTCTTTTTGCAGCACAGGCTCCAGTGAAGAAGCCTTGTGTAGGACCTGGTTTTCCAGCTGGTTTTCAGCATTCCCAGCTGAGCTTTCTTGCAGGAAATGTGCACCTTGGAGCACAGCCATCTGCATCGGCTGTAATCCCAGAGGCCTTCCTGTCTCACTGGGGCTGGGGATAGGAGCAGTGGAGCCTGGCACAGGAACTGCTCTGTCCTGTCCCAGCCTCAGAAAGGCAGAAAAGTTAAAAAGAAAACACAAAACAACCCAAAATACATGACCAAAATCCACTGTTGCTCAGCAGTGGCACTGGTCTGATTGCTGCTGTTCACATGAAGTTTAGAAAGGCTTTGTTCAGCCTGAAAAATGTCCTCCCATCTGAGCCTCAGCATGCAAGAAATGCTCACAACTGTCGAGAATTAACTTTAGTGTGGTTACAGACAGGGGCTATAAATCGTGGGCTCAAATCTCAGAGATAAATGGGTTTGGATTAAATAGTTCATCCTCAGAGGCTTGAGTGCTGAATTTCAGCTATTTTGTTCAAGTACGGAGGTGGTGCTCTAAGCAGCTATACGTTTCCTGGAAATGTCATTGCCAAAGAAAAATTGCTGGGGACAAGTGGGACTAGATTAGAATTTATTCTAGAAGATCAGGAAATGGAAATGGTGTTTTCACTTAGATTTAGATGTCTGGTTTTCAGAGGAGTCTCCTCAAAAGCAATGCTTCCACTGAGTTAGATTTGTAAATGAATGGGTTGTTCTTTCAGAGGATGATGACTGCTGGTAGTCACAGCCCTGGCTCTCATGCCACAAATATTGGCTTTCAGATGTTTGTAATCCTAATTAGTCTTCCAGGCACATTTTTCCAGAATGTTGGGTTGCTTCCAGAATACAGGCCAGGATCTTTGTCTTGGATGATGATACCTCTTCTCCTTTCAGGAGTTACTGGACCAGCAATTCAACTAGAGTCAACTAACTGGTCAGACAAACTGAATCATACAAACTGGTCTCACTCATCAGAGGAAATTTCACATTCTTGCACACACAGGAACACAGGAAAGGCTCCCACATTTTTAAATGACTAATCAAAGATACAGCCATTTGTGAAAGAGGTGGAAAATATGACTCTGTCCTTACACTGGTGTCAGAAGTGCCATAGACACAGCACATACTTCTACTTTGTACCAATGAATTAGTACAAATCTACCAAACATGTTAATCACCTATTCTAACTTACTGACAAAGACATTTAACTTGCAGAGTGTTGAGAGAAAACATTTTTCCATCTCAACTTAAAATAAAAGTAATAGCTCAATTGAATACAGGAAGTATGAAACGCTCTTCAAAACAGGAAGGAGAGGATGCTTTCTGGATGAACAACTCATCTAGATGCATGTTATTTTCTAGTCCAAGTGGATTTTGTTCCAGATGAGCATCTTTTTTGTACTGCTGCTTGTGTAGGTGGGATACATTACATGTTTGTCTTTCATTAGTAGACTTCAGTTTATTCAATTAATAAATATTTAACATAAAAAAGTTCACAGAAGTCTGGTCTTTTAGATATAGCTCTTGAATATAAAGCACTGCATAGAAAAATAAAGTCACTTGAAATGTAGTTTATATTCCAGTAACTTTTTTTTAACATCTTGATGTTGTACGGTAATATTATACCGTACGAGGGGGAAAAGTACATGTTTGGGGGGTGCGGGGGAGTCTAAAACAAGGATTTTGAGACTGAAACAATTTTTAGAAAAGTTACAGGAAACCCAGTTAAATGGATGCCAAAAATTTTCCAACAAGCCAAGCCAAATTCAATGTAATCTAAGGAACATCAGAGCAACACTCAGAGCCTTGCTATGATTATCTGTGTCTGTGCCTCAGCACAGTCCAATTTTAAAGGCAGCGTGACTTAGCAGGCTGTTCATAAACCTAATCTTCCACTTAAGTCACATTAAAACTGAATTAAGCATCCCATTGAAGTGCCATACCATATGCTCAAGTACCACGCAAGGTACTGATTGAAGGGGAAATGCAATTATTCCAAACTCAGACATACCTGAAGCATTCTTGCCCTCCAGCAAATCATGTGCTACAGCTGAGCTGGCAATGACTTTCATCCATCTAACATTGTGATGATTTCTTATACTCTACAGAGATGGGGTTATCTCATTCCCTGCCTCCCTTCCCTCCTTCTCACAATTGCATGGCAATTAATATGCAAACACACTAAAGAGGTTTACTCTTAAATGCACTGACTTGTAATTTAAAAAATGGAAGATCCAGAGCTAGTGCATTGCCACATCAGCAGAGACACACAACTCTGTATGGATGCAATCTTTCCCACAGCACCCTCTGAATTCAGAGACTGGCAGAAACCAGACCTTGCTGAGCTCTCATGATGAATCAGTTACACTTAGGAGTCTCACACACCTCCACCAGGACAGAAATAAACTGCACTTAAAATAGGGTTTTTCATTTCTCTACCCTCCCCCTGCTTTCTCATCTTTTAGATAGATGTATTCTTTGGCTTATTCCTACTCACAAGAGGAAAACAGAGAATGCATTAGGCTGGTAGTTCAATGTACAAGATGAAAGGCTAAAAATCGAGCCAAAGAATCATAAAACTTTCAAGACTAACTGATGAAACCTTCTGGATGTTGACCAAGCATATCTATTTGTGTGCCTTTGCAAATTATTCTGCAGATAAGAAAGGACCCTTCATAGTTTTTTCTTCTACCATCTCAGCCAGTCCGAGCAAAAGAGCAAGCCTTGGTGGCTCGCGCTTGCACCTCCCAGACCCGCACTGCAGGATGCCAAAGGACCCCTCTTGCTGGAGATGGTCACCAAGAAGATGGACTTTCAGGCTAGGCTGCCCTACTGCAAGATCTCAAAGCAAAAATCAAGTAGATCCATGGCTGTGCAGAGGTCAATGCAATGAGCAGAGAGCTGCGGTGATCTTCCCTCGGCAATCCAAACTGCTGGAGGCCAAATGAGAGAGTCTGGGACAGTCACAGCCAAATTTAGGTCTGGAAGAAAAATTCTTCACTGGACAGAATGTCTGTTGTCCAGCCCAGAAATCGCAGATGTGGATCTCAACGGCCTATCCAACAACTGACGGTGGGGAATACAAACTTGCTGTGGGTGAACGAAGGTGCCTTGAGGAGCTGCTTGACTATCCAGAAGCAGCAAGGCGCCTGGATGGGCCCTGTACACCTCGTGGGGTGCCTTGCCAACACCATCACTACAGAACCTGAAAAACTCATTAAAACATCTGTGTTAGACTAACAGGCAACCCCCGCTCAGACTAAGGGGACAGTCACTCACTGTGTAGAAAGAGCAATGCAAAGTACTCTATGTTCACTATGCACATCGTAAACATCAGTCCTTCCATGGCACCAAGTAAAGCTGTCACAGTGTTGTTCTTTCAATCTCCAGCTTCTCACTCATCAGACAGTGATGAGCTGTGATCACCTGCCATCCTAACCTAGGACAAACCTCACACACCCAATCACAAGCAGTCTGGGTCTTTGAAACAGATGGTGAGAGAAATACCCTGTATAAATCAGAAAATTCTGCTCACAGCTTACAGGCGAAAAAAAATTAAAGGTTACCTTTCTCTCAACAAAATATATTTCTGAACAGCTAAGAAAAGCTGTACTTTTCACAAGCAGAGACTTCTCTGATGCTGGTTATTTTACAATCAGTTCCCTGGTATTACAGGAGTGTTTTGGCTGGAGGATTTCCTTGGCCATAACAACAGCTGAATTTGAATTTCAAATCTCACAGTCTACACAGTGCAGACTTCCCTTTCAGGAAGCACTTTAGTCCTCTAAATTTCAAATTCCAGATTTTAACAGACTTGGCAAAACACTAGGTTCCATAACTGTGTGTGCAAAGTATTGAAAGTATGAGTGGAAGCCAACAATCCCGTCCTGCACAGGCAAGGCAGCTATGTTTCCAAAAAATCCTCTCCTGTGAAGGACTTCTGATCCATAAATGTATTATAATTTTTGCAGCTCTGTTTTTATTGTACAGTCAATGCAATTAAGATCTGAAATAAGACTGACTTCCAGTCTGGTACAGGAAAATAGTGGCAGAGAAGAGACCATAAAATCTGTGTAATTTTTCTGGTTTTCGTTGCTTGGGTATCCACAGCTGGGCAACAGGCAGCGTCAAAGCAGTAGGAGGGTGACCAGAGGAGTCTGGGGTGCCCAGGGACCTCCTCACTGCAGAAGGCACCAACCACTTGCCATTCCAGCAACAGCAGCTGAACAACAGGTTCTCCCAGAGCCTTTGATCTGGGCCGAAATACAGCCTGTTCCTTTCACTGCGAGACCATCACCTCCTACAGAGAAAGATACCATCTCTTGAACTCATTGTGGGTCAGCATGAGACCCAAACCACCTCAGGTTTTGGAGCCCTAAATGTATAACTTAGTGTAAAATAGCCCAAGAGATGCAGCTGAATAATTTCAGGAAAACGGATTTTAGCTGCTACTTTATTTTTTGTGTACTGAGTGCTTATCTTGATGCGCTGTTACATTTCCTTCACCACACAGTGAATCAGAAAGAGTGAATACACACAGACCTGAGGCAGTAACCTGCTGATAAGTCTGTTCTACCACTCACTGGTACAACCGAATGCTGTGTGGGACAAAATCAAACCAACCATCTTCCACAACACACAGTCTCTCTAGCTGTATTTTTTATTTTCTACAGTGACAACAAAGGAGGCTTGTAAAAAATATGTGCATCTAGTTCTCATACATATATAAACATATACACATATATAAATTCCAGTACTGTACGTAGCCATGAATGGAAACAAGTCAACTTGACAATTAGCCAATATAAAGAGAGCTAAAAGAAATTTTTGCTCATACACCTATCCCTACTGCCCCTGCCAAAATGTGGTTTAGCCATCACTTTTTCCTATTAAAAAAAAAAAAAAAGAAGAAGTGCAAATGTTTCCTCTGTTCCTGTGTTAAGACATGTAAAAATAGGAAAAGTTACTAACACAATGACTCTCTGGACAAAACTTCATAACTTCTATACCCAAAGGGTAATATTTTGGTATTATTGTGGTTGACAATACTCAGAAATCAGCAGAGCCAGGATTCTTTCCCCAAGCAATTCAAATGCACACATTGAATAAAATATAGAAAAAGAAAGACTGTAACATGTTTGATCTCATGCAATCATTAACTTCAAGTATGGTTGCATTTAGCACAATACTTCTAAGGAGTCATGTAGTTCTTAGGAATTTCAGACTTAGGAGGGAAGGCTCTCAATCTGAAAAAAGTTTTAAGTGCAGTGAAGCTGCAGCAGGGTTTAAGTGACTAGGTGAAACTTAAGAGAAAAGAGAGAGTCGGCACCAGAGCTGAGAGCAGCACAGCCTGATCCTGTTGTAAACCCTTTCAGTCACACTGCAGTCTTGATCCTTCAAAAACTCAGAACACTACCCAGGTTCGGAGCATCTTTTTCAGGGACCTACTGTTTGCAGCATGAACTCCCTGAAAAAAGATAGGTAAAAGAAAAAGCAACAAATAAAAAAGGAGCCTAGCTCAGAAAGCAGTAACATACCTTTAAGTGCTTTGACAGTTCTAAGTGCTTTCTTCCTGTTCAGGAGGCTTGTTGGCAGCCTTAGCTGACCTGCAGCCTGCTATGTCTTTAATCATGGGCTTCTGGCCGTGGTTCATCTGGGAGCTGCTTCTACGTTCCTGGTTAATTTTAGCCTTCCCCATTAGCATTAGGGGAGATGTGATGTCTGGCATGGAGGTACAGGGGGCACTGGCCTCCAGACTCGGGGGTTGAAATCTTACTGTAACTGTGACAGGCTCCAGCTTATGCAGAGAGATGTGTGGTTCTTTCACCAACACGCAGGATCCAGGCAACACGAGGCCAAGGCCCAGTGCTCTGCTCCCCACTGCCGAGAGGGCAAGGGCTGCCTTGCTGCTCACTTCCCCCTCCTCAATAGTATTTAAAGATGACAGTAAAGTGAAGAGCTTTGCTACACCTTTTGGGGCTGCCTGCTTCCTTGTGGCCTGAGGAGAGAAGTGTACAAGGGCATATGTTCCTCACAAACATCCCCAAACAAGTCACACAGCCCAAAGAGCTGCCAGTGACTCTCTTCTTGCCCCAGGCAGAAAGCTGGGCAGACTCTGGTCATGAATCACAGGAAGAAAAGTCAGAAGGACCTTAACTTTCGAAATCTTGCATAAATGGCTAAGGCAAGAGACCCCGTAAAGGAAGAGGTTCTGGATGTCTCTGTGGTTACTTTAAGAAGACACTGACATCTTCAGAGGTTTTTTTCCCCTCTGGACACCATAATTCAAGAGACACGGCCCACAGTTATGGGCAGTAAACGTACGAACTGTTTCCCAGGACCATCACAGTAGGAGCAGGATCTTTCTGGCGCACTAATTACAGGGAATGGTGAAGATGAAAAAGTGCACTCCAAAACTCCTTGTAGATGCATTAAAGATGACATCTCTGCTCAGAGGCTCTCCCAGAGCATCCCGTTGGACTCTACTTGTCATGTCACTTCATATTATTTGATGTGATGCCATACACGGCTGATAAAACCAGACAGACATACACCACAATAACGTAATCATGCCTCCAGAAAATGGCAAAATTAGTCCCCTGTGACATTGTGACCAAGTAAATGAAAGCCAGAGTGGAAAAAATATGTTTCATATGTATTTTTTTGTGACTTAGTATGAAATTATTCATTTAGTTTTACTCTCCAAAACTTCTTGCAAGCAGCTGGCCCTATAAAATAGGGACAGTCCTGCAGAGGGAATATAAACTGCCCTTTTGTATGTGTAAACGAAGAGCAGCCACAAAATACATCCTGTTGACAGAAAGATATAAAAACCACTGGAGAGAAGGAGTAAGTTAGGTATGCTGCAACACAGCATTCGTTACTTCATCACATCTTTCTGGAAAAATGATTATGCTTGCCATCAAGTCAAATTAGAAGGCACCTTCCTTTCATTTTAACAATGTGTTCCCAGTCCAGGCCTCTAGCCTCCAGGATTTTAGGTCCTGAGCTGTGAGTCAGCAGAGCTACTGCATTGCTTAACTTCAAGCCTCACACACGGAGCCTTTATCAGAACGAGTGTAGTGCCATTACCTCCCTCCCTGGCTATTACCCCACCTTCAAGGAGCTGAAGCTTTCTGTCTATCCTTGTTTGCTCCATCAAAATCTCTCTTTCGTTCAAGCTGCCATACTGGATCAGACAAAAGGTCCATTTCACCTGAAATTGTGGAGTCTAACAGCACCCCATGGCCCCTAGTCTGCTTGCAAGGCAAACACTGTCCTAGCTTCTCTCATCCACTGTACTTTCTCTGCTATCCTTGATTAATACATAGGTTGTAGCAATTATAACGTATAAATATTTTTGGCATGAAATAGAACTACTATTGATGTTAAGTCATCCTATAAAAGCACTTATGGTAGATTTCACAGATACTGGATAGCATATAAATGCTTTCTGCTGTCAAGCACTGTTTTGGGAAATATAAACACCTTAAGTTCTTTATGTATATAGAACACAGA
The DNA here is from genome assembly GCA_013397175.1 of Platysteira castanea. Classification (NCBI taxonomy): domain Eukaryota; kingdom Metazoa; phylum Chordata; class Aves; order Passeriformes; genus Platysteira; species Platysteira castanea. The sequence goes on from VYXC01010094.1 coordinate 45,957, forward strand.
CTGCATGATTAGCTTGACCTGTCTTTAGCTCTTCTCAATCCTTTCCCAATTCTATTACAGTTACCCATTTTCCCCTTTAAGACAGTAACAACAAAGACCAGAAGCAGGACTGAGGGAAACCAAGCCTAAATTCTTCTTCAAACACATTTTTTAAAGTTCGGGCCCAAATATTTCAGTCATTTCTGAGAACAAAGCCTGAGGAAAAAAGCATTTTTTTAGCTGACATTAAAAAACCCACTGTGTACTTACAAGAAAAACACTCAAGCCTTCTTGTTCTGAGGGTGGGACTTGGGATTTGGCTGCAGGAGCGCAGGAGCACAGGGACTGTGACACCCAAGTCATGACTACAAGAGTGGGAAGTCTCACAGGGGAGATAGCAGAGGGACAGCAAAGAATGCAGCAAAGGGCAGAAGTGGCAGGAATCAGTGGGCAGAGATGAGAAATACCCACATACAAAGGCATTGCTTACCAAAGCATCTCCCCGTCCCGAGGCCAAGACTGAGCCCGGCTCGCCTGACGTTCACCATCCCTCTGTGCAAGGAGATGGTGACCAATGGCCTCTCTCCCTGCCTTTGCTTGGGTCCCTAAGGATAAGCAGCAATTATGGATGGTCAGTAACTACGTTATTTAAAGTGCCAGAGGTCTGTGTAATACTTTTTAAGGCCTCAGGTGCAGTTCAGGCGACAAATAAATTCCCTAACAATGTTGTGTTGCAAAATATTTGGGGGCAGAAATAGTCTTTTAAAAGCAAACTGGGAAGAGATACACAGGGAAACAGTAAAGACCAGCACTATAAAACTAAATTTGGCAATATCAGCTAAGCCTGAAGCAAGGCTGTCTCTACAACCTTAAAGAAGCTCCTTTTATGCTTGTTTGTTGGGATACTGTCCTGCAATTCCACAAGTACTTAGAATTTTTTCCATATGATCCCTTACCAGAGTTACTGCAAAGGAAAGAGAAGCTTCAGAAATACAATAGACTTAGATACAAGATGAAACTGTTTATATTGTCCAGATTCTGTAGAAAATAACTTATTTGGGGAGATGAGGCTGGGGACCGCAGACGAAAAAATTTAGTTTCACATGTAATGCAGCAGAATATAAGCCAACAAATCAGCTTTACTATTCACTTCTTCCTAGATAATACTAGGTTGGATGAGCTAACTCTTCACTGGGCTAATGCATATTACACTTTTTTTAGGAACCTGAGCTAAGCTGATTTGGGTTGTTAGCTGAATTGCATGAGCAGTCACAGAGTGGACCCCTCTACCAGAAGATTGCCAAATCCCAGATTTTTTTCTTTTACTTTTTTTTGGCTAACTTCCCATAAGTTAGCACAAAGTCATCATAATGTACATTTATTTCAATGAAGCACCAGAAAAATAACTGTGGTAATGTTTGTGAAACATCAGGTTACCATAATGACAAACATCAGACTACGCCAGGAACAAACTGTTTTATCTTAAATATCACAAGTAAATAAGACAGAATGTTAACTACTGAATAAGAAAAAGCTGTAATATTACTTGAGAAATAATCCTCCATTCTGAACAAGGAGGAGGAGAGACTTCGCATTCATGTGGTTAAACACTACCATTAAATCAATGGAGATGAGTAAAGAGTGCACTGCAGTTTGACTCCTGATATTTCTTGAGTGTCTAATTTTACAAGCTTTATGACATTCTTCTAATATTTCTCCTGGGTAAGCAGTTGACATAAATATCATGGCTTTTAAAACAAAACCCAAACAAAGCAAAACTCAAACAGGCAAATTCTTTGGTGTTAGGAACAATAGCCCATCGTTTGATAAACTTCTGTCTTTGAAAAAATGCCTGGTAGAGCTTTGAAGTAATTCCATGAACCAGTTTAATCACCTTCCTGTAAGTAAGCACTGCTTAACACTGAACTAACACATTGCTCTTGTAGTGCTTTCTGAAACTGCTGGGCTACAATGGCTGCTTGGACCTGATCAGACACTTAATCAGTCATCAAGTCTGGGGAAATGCACTCACTTGGGCAGGAAGAATAGACTACTTCTTTTTTGTTCTATGGCATCTAGCACAGCCCTGAAACATGCTGATAGGGAAGTGGCTGGCTCAGAGCACAGCTGTGTAACGTATGCATTTTACTAGGGTTGATGATTCATGATTTCTATCTAGCAGTTTCATCTGGTTATTGTATCAGACAGAGTAAGGAGATTCCATAATGTGTGCTCTGGAGCCAAGGCAACAGCTACTCACTTCTCCCCAACAGCCTCGTATGGGGATGCACCAACCCCTGAGTTCACCCACTGGCACAGCTCACTGCAGGGTTGGCTTTTTTCTCTCCTCTTTTCTGGAAGCAGCCTATGTAAGCATGGATATGTGTGTGTGTGATTTCCTCTGCATCATCCCCCACTAGATGAGCCAGGCTATGCCCACATTTAATTTCCCTGAGTGCTGCTCTGCTGAGAGTTGACTGATTCTCATTTTCTCCTCTTGCATCAGGCCACTCTGGCCCCAGTGGGACCCCACCTTCCCCATGCACATCCTGTCCTGATCCAGAGCTAGAGCTACCTCCTTCCTCCCAGCTGCCATGGGGCAGGCAGGTGGGGGGAAATGCTGGCTGCCCGGGCAGCTGACTGAAGCTCTTCTCCTTCTTCTTTGGGGACTGGTTCCTCTGCACTGGTTGTCTCAGAGAACAGAGCAGCTTCTTGCCTGTATATATAACCAATTTGCATCAGTGCAAAAAACTCCCCTCTGGCAGGAAATTGCTCCCCTACCTGTTGGGAACCTAGCAGAAAAAGTGGGAACAGTAAGACTTTTCAAAAACAGCTCCCTAACTCTCTACCACCTACTGAGAGGGTCTGTATCTGGGCTGTGAGGGCAGGTCACAGTCTCTCTGGTTCCTCAGTGGTGTTGGATTGTCGAATATGCAAACTGCAGAAAACTTCCATTTGTGTGTGGCCATGAAAGGAGCCCTGCTGTGATGGAGGCCGGGATCCCATCAGATACAGGTTTGGCAATGGTCATCCAAAAAATGGAACTGCCCTGTCCTTCCCTTTCTGAATGGAGATAGCCACAACACCAGCACATAAGGATTTACTAACTGTGCCTATTCAGCAGCACTGCTTTACTACAAAACTACAGCAGGGTAAACACAACACTTTAGAGTCAGACTAGGCGTGCAAAGATTCTTTCTTCTCCTAGACCACCCAATTTCCAAACACTGGCCAATGAAGATTCATCCATTTAGGAGCTGCCAGCTTTGATAGAGTTGCTTACACTAGGCTGTATGCATTTTGTCTCTGTAGAAATACAGTTTGACTTGGTAATAGTTTACAAAAGGGTGTTGCTTGAAAATACAAGTGGAAATAATATTTCTATTTTTTATTTGTTTGGATGGTTTTCTGTTTCATAGCTTAAGGGAAATCATCATTTAGAAGACATATTCATCAGTTATGAAGGATTCACAACCTCCTTTATGGTAACAAAGACTAAGCATGGACCATGACTGTACATGTATCAGTCTTGAGTGGACTTTTTAGTTTTGGATGCTAGTACTCTTTAAAGTATTGTGTCAGTGAAAAGTTTTGTGAAAATTTAAGTCATAGATAATAAGCCTAACATAGTTACTTTATGGTCCAGGCCGCAAGCCAGCATACATATAACCCCGGAATGGACATCAAGTCTAGTCTATTCCCCTAAACTATATGCAGAGAAAGGATGACCCAACCATCCTCAGCAGACCTAGGCTAACCTGTTCTTAAAAAAATACTCCAGAGAAGGTGATTCTTCTCCACTTGAATTATACTGAGAACACACTAATCTTTGCAAAATTTTTATCAGGAGAAATTTAATATTTTCCTGAAGGTCATTAAAGACCTCATTAGACAGCAGTGTATTTAACACTGATCCCTCTGACACCACAAAACCATCCCCAGTCTATTTAGTTACATTTCTCTTTTGATGACCTCGTTTGGAGATGTCATCTCGCCATAACTTAAGTCACTTGTTAAATGTCTTGCTAAGATATGCAAAAGCACTGCTTTATAATCAGGATGCTACATGGTGTTAGTGCACCACTGAAGTCCACTGTGTCACCTACCTGCCCCATTCACCCTTGCCTCTAGAGCTCTGACGTCAGGACCATTAGAAAGTCCCATTTTTTTCTGAAACCACATTGACTTAGCTGTAAATACAGTCCTTTTGTTGTTTTTGTCTCTTACTTAAGCTCCTAAATAGGCAGCTGACACAAGTGATATCAAATTAACCAATTTACAATTAGTTACCAAGCATGACAGAACTCTACTTCTGTGATGGGATTTCCATAACACAGTAGAAAATACAGGCAGTGGGATTTAAATTCCTGCAGACAGCCATTTACAAAGCCTAGTCTGCAAGTGAAACAGGACAGCAGCACTGGAAGGGATGACACCAAATTTGTGTCCTGCTTCACCTTTCCATCCCAGGCTCCTTTTTCTGGAGCATAAGCGTGTGAATCTGGCTGGCCATGTGGAAACCTGAGGCCACAGGCTGTGGGCAGCTGGCCAAGATATACCTGAAGGCTTGGCAACAGCTGTCTGCAGTCAAACAGCATGGAGAGCAGCTGAGTTTTCTTTCATGGATTGAAACATTAATGAAGTGTTTCTCCTCTGCCCAGATGTTGATTTTCACAAGGTTTGCGGGGGCTGATATCTACGAAATATCTCCTCTGCCAAATTGGTAAGAATTAGTCTGTGGGTTTGGAATTATTTGGACAGGAACTGACAGACTGAGATCCTTTTTGCCTCATTTCTGTAGGAAACCAAGCTGAAAACTCTTCTTTTGCCTAAATGGTCTTTTTTGTATCCGCTCAGTCACTGAGAAACTGGAAAGCACTTCATTCTCATGAGATCCAGAGACAACTTGTCACTACCTTTAAAATGAGGCAGATACTGACTGAATCCCTTTTCATATCATTAACACTTAACCATCATGAGTGATTCTGGACAAAAATAATGTCTTGGTACTTCTTCGATTCAAAATCACTTTATGCCCTGGCTCTCATTAAGTGATTGTCCTCTGTGGCTTATCTCTTGAGGAGAGTTTGGGACTAACAAATTTGAAGAGAAGTGAAGCCCTCAGATCACTCAGAGGTAAGAGTTTAAGGCCTGCTCCTCTCCTCTGCACTGCCAGGTGCTCAGCCCCCAGCTCCACGTGCTGGCCTCTGTCTCTCCACACAAGCACCAACTTTCCCATTCCCTTTGTGGGCAGCCCAGCACCTGGCCAGCGCACGTGGAGATCCAGGGAGGTGCCTTAATGAGGGGCACAGAAGAGTCCCTGTTCTTTGTGGATTTACTGTGAGGCATCTTAGAAATTGTTGGCCCCAAATACAAGCAATGGCAAGCAGTTTATTGCAACAAAATTCTTTAATGAGTCATGATGGGGCTTTGGGAGAGTGAGGAATACAAAAGAGACTTTCTGACTGCATAAATATGTGAAATCCTGGCGATAAATGAAGATTTCCTTTCTTGTGCAATAGAATTAGTCTTTTAAATTTTAACATGGCCTTTCAAAATATTGCGAACTCCCTTCCAACCTGCTGTGCTGCCACAATTACACCAGAAAATAACTGGGGAGAAAATTACTGAGACATTGCTGATACTGCTACTTTTTTAGCTTGCTTTTCTGCCTTAGTTTCCCTAATAGCAGCAACAGCTAAAAATGTTAGGTACATAACCTTGAAGATACTTTTCCCATAGTAAATTAAAGATATTCTCATGTGAAATGTGCACTGATATGGGACTGTCAGACCCTGGTGTGGCAGCACCAAAAGATTTTTTCTGAAACAGATGTGGCTTCCACAAAGAAACCCCTTAAATAAAATAGGTGGTTTAATGTATTTTTGTTATGGAGAAAAGCCATTACATTGTTGACTTTGGGGAAAGGCAAACCTGCATAGGTCCATATTGTCCCTACATGATGGACTGCTGTGCCTGAAAAAGGTCTGAACCAACGCACGCCTCAGCTTTGAAAAGCATCTTTTTTTCCCTTTTATTTAGAAAAATCCTTTTATAGTCTGAAAGCCTAGGATTCAGGGAATGAAACACATGCTCCATGAAGATTTAAGACAATGGCAGAAACTTGCACTTTGCCAAGTATATGTTGTGTGTTACCTGTGAATTTCCAGCCCTTTTGAATAGTAAGATAGAGAGAGGACTTGTACCACATTTAGACATTAAAACCTCTTTAAAATTCACATGATGCAGAGACATAATGGCTTATTTTCTAAGCAACTGTGCAAAACCCTGTTTGCATGGTGGATAACGTATCTTCTGATTGCACAAAAAGTGCACATTGACATTTTAGGGACGTAAAACATGTGCTCTTGAAGTGTTCCAGAGATCAACACTCATGAAATTACAGGAGCATTATTTTCTAAAACTGGTCATATTAAGCTTCTAAGTTAATGTTTATGTTCCTAGATATTAATTACAGAAAGATCAATTCATAATCCTAGTATTAAGTACCTACTCTGCACTCAACAAAATTATTTGTACACATTATTTCATCCTAAAACCATTTCTTTTTTAGATGACAAAATGGAAAATTCTTCACTAGTATTAACTACCATAGCACCGTTCACAGTGAGAAGGGCCAGCAGAATACCAAGGAACTTCTTTCTGCATTTGCAGGGGAAGAAATTAATGTACTATTCAACTCAGCTGACAGAATTCATTACACCCATTGACTCCCCCTAGGAGTTCTGTAACGTGGAGATCAGAGCTGTGCTGGAAAAGATGTTGGTGCAGCTTAAAATATGCATCTTGAACCTGTTCTCAAAACCCACTTTAAGAAGCACTGCTGCTCCTTCCCCTGGGAACCTATTGGTTTCTGCTCATGTCAAAAGATGGTCCTTCTCTCTCCCTGTTTGCATAGGCTTCAGCTCAGCAAACTACAGTCCCCAATCCCTCTTTCAGGCAGGCATCATTGATCTCATTTCATCTTTCCCAAAAATAAAAACTAAAAAATTAGCGAAGTACAAAGCAAAAAGGGTAATCAGAAGGAATGTGCAATCTTTGTGATGGTCTCAGCACTGAATTAAAGGGCAGAGACTCTTCTGTCACAATGTCCTAGCAAGCACAGTTAAAATAAATGTTGCTTCTTGATGTAAAAATGAGAAAAATTTTGCAGACCTTGGGATTATTAAACATCTGCTTTTGTGGAGTCCAAATCAGCTTGAAGGTTGTTTCTTTTACAGAGAGATGTCAGAGAACTCAAAATGCTTTACAAGAAAAGGCAGATTCCGTTCTTTCCATCTCAAAATATGAGCACCATGCCAGAGGTGATGGTTGTCTATCATCCCAGGGGCACAGCTGAAGGAGAAGGAGCAGGAGGTCACATCAGCTGCCCCTCTGGGACACCTGACCACTGGGCTGAAGGAGAAGAAGGCTGTGGGAGATTTCAGATATGACTGGAGGAAGCAGTTTAGCACATTCAGAAAAACGAGATGAGAGCTTTATTTAAGGTAAGTGGCACTTTGAAACCTTTAAGTCAAAATATATATTAGACTAATTGATTAGTGTTGGAGCTAGTAAGGATTTTTTTTTACTTAAAATATTATAACATCTGATCAAAGCTGAGCGTGAGGAAATGGCAGTGACTGGTTTCTCCTTCCTTCACTGGCCTGATGCACAGCAAGTTCTCTTCTAACCCAGGCTCATGAGAGAAGGAGAAAAAAGAAAGGACCCCCTGATTTGAGATACCAAACCCCATCCCATTGACCTGGGACCTCTATCCATGCACCAGTCTCACTTCAGCAAGTTGGAGGGCATAAATTGTTTGTTAGGATGAATCAAGGCAGGACATCATGTGATCATTTTATGCTATGGTACAACCACAGACTTTGCTTGTTCCCATGGAGAATTTTCTGCATACACATAATGGTAGTAATAGTAGTAAAAATCTCCGGGGTCTGTTGGGTCCAAAAGAAATCACTTCTAACCCTCCCAGTCTGCAATTATCCTCTTATTGCTAGGAATAAACCACCCTACGCTGGTGGGAAAGACAGGCCATTTCAATAATAGTGTGCCCTGCCAAGGCAGATATAAATTCCAATTCACATATCAACTTGTTTCTGTATAAACCCGCGGGCTGTTTTCCATTATGGGCTTCCTTCCAACATCAGGCTGTTGCACTGTTTTAGGAATTAAGCAAGGAGCTTAATTCCTAAAAATATTGACAAGGAATATGTCAATGCCCATGTGTATTGATACCAAGCAAACCTCATTCCAGAAGCACATTTTTAAACAGAACATACTTGCTGGAAAGCCTGTTGGAATGGATGGGGCTATTTGCTATCCGATGCTGGCATTATGGCCAAGGAGCTGAACCCCTTCATCCCCAAGCTAATCATCCAGCAATCTAATGACTTCAGCAGATACAAAATGGTTCCAGAGGCCATATATCTACTCTTGGACACACATAAGCAATCCCTAATGATTTCCATGGCATATTGTTATTTTTACATCCTCTTCATTTTTCAAGTGTGAAGAGAAGTTATCTAAGAAGCCAACAAAGTGTGACTAAAGGATCGATTTCACACAGATTTTTGCAGCATGAGATGTATTTGTATGAAGACCTGGCATTATATCCTGATGTCTCCCTGGGGACTCATCTACAAATGCTCCTGAGTAACACCTTTTCCTAAAACATTTTGTGAAGTTTTACTGTACAACTAAAAACTGCCTGGAACAAATCTTATTCTGTCCCTTCCCTATAACTGTTACTGGACTCACCAGCCTATATAAACACCCAGAATTTCTATGTCTTACTTCTGGACCTTTTAAATTTTTACCAACCCACCCCTGTTTTGCTGGTCCTGACAGTTTAAACCTCCCTGGATTTTTTTTCTGTCCCCTTTCTCACTTTCTTGTCTGCTCTTTGTGCATGAGTGCTTCTCTCTCATACCCTGTGGCTACAGCTGCATTCGCCTGTGACACCCCTCACCAACTACCCTCGGGATACAACTATTATTAATTGTTTGCCATGTCTTGTACAAGGAACCCTTCTCTGAGGACAAACCCCATACTGAACCTGGACAAGACAAAGGAGGGCATCAACTCCTCCCTGAGTTTGTGTCTTAAAGATAAAGAGACGGCTTCTGCCAAGGGGTTCCTCTGTAGATCAGTCAAAGAATGAAAATATCTTGGGAGGGTTTTGCACGATGTGAGGGAATTTGAAATGGCTCAACCAATAAAATGGAAATGCAGTTATTATTTTGGATGAGCCCTCTTTCAATCATTGTGTTTGAATTATTTCATGTTTTCATCCATCATATGGTGACTTTGTCAAAACAATAAAAAAATATATAAATGTAACATCCATGGTAGAAAAACAGAATATATTTCAATATGGTCTAATGCCAATTTATCAACAAGAATTTATCAACAAGAAGAAAGTTATGTTGTTGCCAAATGGCTGGTCCTGTAAGTTAACCCAATTAAACTAACATGAAAGGTTCTTTTTACACTCTTTTCTCCAATATAAAAATAACTTCTTAAAGTTCGAAATACGTTTGTTCCAAGTATTTCTAAAAGGCTGAATTATGGCAGAATCCACAGCATTTATTGGCAGCAAGGGTGATAACTGCAAAAAGCTGTGTAACCACCTTTTACTTCCTGAGCTTTGAGGCCAAATTCTGCCACAAAATGAAGTTAAATGGCGTGTCGCACACTACAGAATCAAGCAATACTTGGACTGACACAGGCATCATACTCTGCAGGAAGACCTCAAAACAGCTCCACTAGCTCAGTGTCCCACATTGTTCATAAGTTGTAACTCATATGATTAAGGATTCTGCTGTTGCTGCTTTAAAACAAAAACAAAATGCTCTTTTGAGATGATATATTTATCATACCTGGGGTTTGGCAAAACAAAATATTATCCACTCTTAGGTTTATAAATTCTCTGAGATAATTTCAATGTGGAAAAACAAAACCTTCTTCCAATATAGACATTTATTCTATTTACATTGCTGTCAGCCCTAGAATTCTGCAAAGCAGAATACAGTTTCCCTGGAGTACAGCCCGGGGAAAAAGTGGTGAATAGTTTGTATTTTATAACAGTGCTTTAAGTTTCTGTTATTAGCTATGCATTTGGAATAGGACATTTCCTGAGTCCTCATTTACTGCCATGGTATTACAACATTAAATCAAGCTTTAAGTTTTTGTTTGCTCGTTGCTTTTGGAATTTTACTCATTTAAAGGTAATTTGCTTTGCTACATGGAGAGGAGGAAAGATACAAAGAACAAAAGACTCTTGTTTTGAAGAAGGAATTATGGTACTAGAAGTTACATTACTTGTACACATGTAATAGAAAAAATACATATAATGTGTACCACCCTGCATGTGTAATTTAATTTGTATGAGGATTTTATATTCTCAAAAATTAATAATATTATTCCCTTTAGTGTTCTATTAAAGAATCAATGGTAATTTAAAATCATTAAAATCACTATTACTGTAGATGTGCATGCAGAAAGGGAGTTGCAGAGGACCTTTTTAGCAGAAATAAATACTGTGTCAATCAAAGTAAATGACTCCCTTGATATTTTCATTTAAACACAACATTTGGGAGGGTTTGGAATTAAGCATGTTGGATTTCTTTTACTTTGGATGCATTCTTTTTTTTTTTCTTCCTTTTTCTGTAGCCTGCATTCTTTTGGTGTGTCAGGAGCTGCAATTTGTTTCACTAAAGCCAAAAATGTGGTTTTGCTTTGTATACTTAGCACTAGTTTCTATGTAAGATACACACTGGACAAATCTCAAGTAAAGGTCTTTTCCAGCAGAAGGTCAGACGCTTGGTGCCTTTTCCATATGTTCTGAACTGTGTTGCTGGCTGGCTGTGTGTTGAAAAGGAGCTTTGAGAAAGAAATCAGCCCTCCTTGCACATCTGGAAATGTTGATGGTCAGTTAGATTTTAAAGCATTATGGTCATTCTCCACAGCAAAGATTCAACATACCTTCAAGGCAAAAGCAGCAATTTCCAAATGCTCATGACATTCCAGTGGTCATTTGAAATGAAGAGAGAATGGATTTAAAAAACCTAACAAGTGACCTTACACCCCTCAGGGTGCTCCTGCCACTGTCTAAACTTTTACATTGCTATTGCAGTAAGACAAAACACTTTTGTTGTTGTTTTTTAAAGCGACTTCAACTTGTCAATATTATTTACATCATGAGGCTCATCCTGAAAAAGGTTAGGGAAAAGAAAGACAGAAAAACATTCTCAGGCAAGAAGAAAGCTTTGTCTTCCTTAAGAAAAGGAACAAACAAATTGTACTATATGTTCTTAACTAAATTGAATGATGCCATGTTTTAAAGATAAGAATATCTATGGAGATAAAATATCTCCTATTCACAAAGTACAATGTTATATGTATATGACTCTTACAAAATCTTCTTTCTTCTCAAGAAAGCATTTTATGTTTGTCTGGTCTCCTGGAATACGGAGAAGGGACATATGGTGAGCATTTTTGGACCATCAATCAGATTCTAGTTCATCAGTCAAATCTGTGCAATGTAAACACTGTCCTAAAGAGCAAAGTTGTTTCATTATTTCTTATAAGTGTAATTTGTAATATTATTTACTTGCAGATTCTACACTGGAAATACTTTAAATTTCTCAGTGTGAGAGTTTTACCACCTGACATCACTTTGAGAAAAATAATTTTTCTTAAAAGAATGGATAAACACCTCTAAAAATCAAGCTCCGCTACATCTGAAAGCACAACTGCGAAGATAGTCAAAATAATTTGTCACCTTGGTTAGCTGCTGGTTGTCTCAAGACCCCCTATACTTTCCTAAAGACTTTGTACTTCACACTAGGATCAGTGATTCTCACTTCCTTTTTTTGGCCTGCTTGTGGGGCTCCTTTTTGTTTGACATCTAAGGGACATTCCTGAAAAGATTTTGTCTTAGTCTGTATCTATTTGCAGCTCATTTGTTCATCTGATTTTTCAGTATCAAAAGACTTACAAACTGGTATAGAGCTGTCATGGTACAGGAGATCAATGGCTATAATTTGCAGTCAAATGAAGTGAGATCTGCAACACAGCCAGGTGATTCGAGAGTGGGCTGAGCACTATGCCCTGGGAGCTGTGAGGTGTTTGCTCACACTGCCTCTAGGTGGCTTCAGTATTATACTCTCCGTATGTAAGATAAACTCCCTTAAACCCTTGCAGTTTAGATATGGGCAGGTCTTGGAGGCTTGAGGTCAAATTCAGAATCTGACTTGTGAAAATCTTGATGTATTGGATTGAGTGCTGCTGACTTGTCACACTGTAGAGAAGTTTACATGGCTCTTTATAGGGCTTGTCTTCCACTGTAAGTTTAAGAGGTAGCGTGAAACTGGAGACATGGAGCCTCTGCTACCTGGCCATAGCTGCAAACAGTGGAGCAGTAGCCTACTGTGTAGGCAGTCTCTGGATTCAGCATTAACACATGCAAAGTTGGCTTGAAAAGCACCAGAACTCCATTGTCTTCCGTTTGTGCCACTTCCAGTGGATGTAAATTCCAGGTGTGGGTTTCCTAAGGCACAGTGTTTGCTTTGGATCTTGTAGCAGAAAGGTGAGGTCAGCTCTAGACTCAAAAGAGTGACTCCCTCCTCTTTTCTAAAGACTGTGGTTTAAGGATCTGGCTCTCTTGTCCCTTTCTCCATTTCCATTTTTATAGATGAAATAATTACCTATTAAAAAATTAAAAGTTTACAGAATGTTTAAAAATCTTTAAAGATAACCCTTAAATTATGAAACAAACTGTTCAAACACTGTGTAAACTGTATTTTAAAGTGACCAGTTGCAGTAAATAATTTGGAACACAGATAAACAAGATGGGTATTTTCTTCGGCATGCTAGGCCAATTGTTTGTGAAACATTCTTCAAAACCTCTTGAGAAAATGCTGAGAGACATCGTGGAGCTGCAGGGAACCATGAGGCTCCACAGGGCAGGCAGAGTGGAAGATGACACCAGCAAGATTCTCAGGAGCAGTCGCTTTGGGGTCTGAGCGCAGACCACGAATTGCAAAAGAAACCTCTGGGAAGTCAAGGGAAACAGTCCAGTAAGTTCATCTGAGAGCAAATCTTTCCCAATGCTAAAACTAGCTATGTAGGGTATGGCTTGGGTGGTAGTGAGGTAGCAAGCAGCTCACCCGGGGCCCCAGTGACCAGCTTTGACCTGTGTGACACTCAGAGCTGTCCAGTCTAGATGTGCCTGCAACAGCAGCCATGGTGTAGAGATGGTCATGGCATCCTGTAGATATTCCCAGAGGCTTGTATTTCAGGTGATCTCTTCCTTTACAAACTATGGATTGATTTTGAGGGGCTTTAGTGTAATAGGCTTAGCTCTGGCCGTGTTTAATCCATTAATCTTTTCGACATGCATTAGTTTGCTAAGAGGCAAGGCAAATTCAGGATGACAGTGAAAAGGAGACCACATTCAAGTTGTAATTGTTTCCATGTCAAAGACTGAGACCTAATCTGCATAACGCTAAGAGATTCCTTTTAAAGTTTAGCATAACTGGGAACACTGTTAATATCTCAGGCATTCCTTTATTTCAGACGTGGCACGTAGATCTGAGCTAAATTAAAAAGCAATTAATTTTCAGCTCTGATTCACCTCTAGGATTTCCTGAGTGTCCAGCACCTCCAGCCAGACTAGCCTTGTCACTGGCCACCCTGGTGCCAAAGCCATTGCTACTGCCACACAAGATGAAGGGCCAGCAGGTAAATTCTTGAGAGATGGATGGGATTTCCAAATATAACTCCGGGAAATTTCCTATTATCAAGGATCTAACCACTTAACAAAGAGCAGATGACTGATATTAATCACACTGAAGTAAACAGGCGGTGTTCCTGATTACAGTGTAGCGCCCGTGCTGACTCAGGGCTTGTAAATGTGTTATGCTATGTGTTATGCTCAGACATTGTTCCCTCAGCTGTACTTTACACTTCTCCTGCTGCCTGTAAAGCCTGGTTCCCTTGAGTAACATCGGCATTTATGCTAGTAAAATCGATTTTAAATTAAATTCTGTGACACAAATAGACAGAAGAAAAAGCAGGAGAAGACAGAGGGCAAGACTGTGAATTCATTATCCTGAAGGTGACTGTTAGGCACTTGTGACTTCTAGTCCCATGCCTCCAGAGCAGGGATTCTGTGTAGGACAGGTTGGCTTCCTCATCGGGCTGTGCTCCGTGCTGCCCAGAGCATGCCTGCTGCACCACCACGAACTCCATCCCGTGCACAGGCTTACCAGAGCCTTGATCACTTTGGCGCTCCTGCATCAGCATGACAAGTTGGGTACGTGCTGAAAAGTGAGACAGGAGTCAGGTTTCTCGGTACAGTAGATTGGGGGTAAGACTCTGCTCAGCTGAAAAGACCAGAGGATTTGAGTGCCTTCAAACCAAGGAGAGAGCCAGATCCAGGTGTCCTAGTTCAAGGGAGAGCAGGAACAGAAAGTGACAGGGCTTTTGTTTCTTTGCCTCTTGCCATCCTTTGAAAGAAGGAAGCAGCTTCCAGTGCTTTGCAGAGGGTTGTCATGCCCACAGCTGTTAGATGCACATTGTGAGCCTTGGCGTACTTGATATCCCAGATGACTTCAGCAGAGGAACTTCTAGTCCTGGATCTAAGTTCAGCCAAAGGCCTGGGCACTACTGGGAAAGTACAGTAGCTCTAAGTGCCGGGAGAACCTAAAGAAAAGGAAAGGCCTATGTTATTGGGTGCTTCTAGGTTGGGAGACTAGCTGAGCAGGATCTTTGTCATAATGGACTTGGGCTTCTAATGAATGTCCCAGATCCTACTCAAGTTGTAAGTGTTCCTCCACCGATCTGATCATAGCAGACCTGTCTAAGACAGAACAAGTAACTCTTGCCTTGCCTGTTCATGTGATACCCAGCACAGTCTATGGTCCTGTCTCCCTGGGCTGAGTAAGACAAGGTGCTGTGGCTGGCTATTGCAAGAGGCACACAACCCACCCACGGAGGCATCGCACAACAACCCCCAACACCACACTGAGGAGCAGAAAAAGCTAGCTTACACCTCTCAGTCCAGCTCAAGAACAGGCAACAGTGTCCCAGCAAACCAGTGGACAGGAGCATTATCTCATGAGCCCCATTCCTGTATAGTTCATCCTTGCAGAACCCCACCTCTGCACTCTGGTGTGTGAGAAAAGGACACTACATTGGCTAACACTGTTGTGTTTCTACTTTGACAGGAGAACAAATACCTCCAAAGTGTGGTAAAAACTCCAGGATCAATGCTGCTTCCTTCTGTGAGCTGGGAAGAAGACTGTATGCCTCACACTCAATCCTTGTCAAACAAAATGCCATGTACAGCAATGCAACATGATTTCTTGTTTCTCCCAGTGTAAGAAGGTTCCTATTTGCTTCATTATCAGGCATTATTGCTTGGCTTTGATATTGTTCTCAGTTAAGTCAAAAGGATTTTTGTCTTTAACTCTGATGTAGCAGCATTATACCCATTTCACACTCACACCCTTCAAGAGAGATTTCTTGTAACTCTTAACGGATATTGTGCCTGAAATATTGTGGCTGCTCTGATTTTTGGTTTGTCAGTGTTATATATCCATTTATCCAGTTTAGCTATGTTTCAGACACCTCATCCAAAATCCATAAGCATTTGATAATTGAAACAGAATTCAAAATTGTAATACATTCTTGAAAAAATGTATCAATGCATTTTGTCAGAGCTTGACTATTAGCCATTAACTTTCCAGCTGCATGCTGAAACTTTTAAACATCTCATATCAACCAGTTAATCTGGCTGTAATTTTTAATAGTCTTTAATACCATGTTTCATAGACAAAGCACTGAAAAAATGACGAGACATTCCGGCAGTAGTAACGAAAACATTCATCCTTTAACAAGGACGCATTAGTTAGCCAGCCAGCTTTGAAAATAGATTGACTGTAGCTGTTTTTTAAAACAGTTCTCAAAAGACTGCAAGAACATCTGCTGCATGTTAAACTGGAAAAATCTGGCACCTGAAGAACTGTTACATACAGTGTAAGGACTGTCAGACCCTGCAATATATCCCCCACGAAGAACTCTGTGCGATGTGAAGCAGGTTATGTCAGACTCGAGAAGCAATGTTAGACTCTGGGTACAGCAGACAGTTGAAATTTGACATGCTGTTCAGGGGGAGAGCAGGCAAAGCAGCTTGCTCAAACTGTGACTTCTGATGCAGAAGTTAAGGTTTAGAAACCCATCCTATTAAATTATGCCAATGAGGAAAAGGGCCTACTGTCCCCTGTTCCTGCTTTGCATTGACTGCTGGATTAAGCCTCTGCTCCTCCTTCTGTAGGCAGTGTGGGAGGGGAGCTGGCTCCTGGGTGGGAAGCAGGACCAGCAAGCCGGCAGGTCCTCCTGAAAGTCATGCAGGGAGCTGGCAGGGCTGCCTTCCCCTAGAGGAGGGACTCAGGGAAGCAGATATGATTCAGCTGCTAATGATTGAGCTGTACTTAAACCGGCTTGTAGCAGAGCTGCATTTTAACCCTTAGGTTGCTGACATCCTAAAACATTCATGTACAACCCCTGCTTCTCCCTGTAAGGGGAGAATAGTCTCTGCTGTCCACCGGGACACTGGAGGTAGGAAGCAGTCTGACAAAAGCAGGGAGCTTCTTAGCCTGATCTGACCAGCAGCAGCCCAGAGCAGCTCCAGATGCCCTGCTTCTGCACCCCTGGGACAGAACTTCCCATCTAATACCTGGGCAGCTGGTGTCTGAGAGGTCCCTCACTCTTGCTGGCTTCTCACTCAGCGCACACACCTTGACTGAGACACTGTAGGTGACAGCCCTGAGCATCTCTGGCTGTGCATGACCCCTCCAGCAGGCAGGCAGGCAGGCAGCAGAGGAGCGAAGCACTCTCTCTGGATGGCACGGAGGGAACAAAGATATGCACGGCAAGAGATGAGCCTCAGGTTGCAAATAGCAAGAAAAAAGTGGTGGGAGAGAAACAGGATGGAGGTCTGGGTGTTTCCCAAGATGTGTGCCAGAAAATCCAGGTTTCCCTTGCTGATTTCTATGCTGCAGCTGTTCATCACCAACAAATCCTACAGCATTTAATGAATTGGGCTTTTGAGTTCCCCTTAGAAAATTAGGAGGGAGAGAAGAAAGGGAGTGGGGTCTTCTGAGGGTAGTCCAACTTTGTTCTGAGTTTACTGAGGTGCATTTTGGGACAAGCAGGCTGAACAGGGGACAGAGCCCTGACCACAAAATAGCCAAAAGCCCTTTCACAGATTTTACAAAGGGAGTGGCCTGGGAAAGTTTTAGAAAATTATGCAACTTTCTCTTAGAGATGGAAAATACTAAAATATATGTATAATGTGTATTGAGTGTAATGATTGTTGGTTGTGACTCATCAGCCACATAAACTTCTGTTACCTTGAATTTTCCATGAAATGGGAGGAAAGAAAAACAGGGAAAGTCATCAACAAAGATTTGTTTTCTGTGTATTTTGCTTCTTCTGTCTTTTCCAGTCTCTCTGCTCTAGGTTCTGTACACAGAACTGAGTAATTAAATGGAAATACTTGCCATGAAAATACTACAGCGGGCTAGAAGCCATCTAGTGCGATGTCTAAAGACCTCTTAGAGGATTAAAGTTAGGGCAGGGGAGCACAGCTTTGTTCAGCTCTTTGTGTGCAAATTTTAATTTGCTTCTGTATTTTTTTTCTTGATTGCTTTATTTGGGTGGTTTGTTCCTACTATATCCTGGGGCTTTTTGCTTCCCTTAAGTAACACCTGCTGTTGAGAAATGTGTGGGTCCTGTTGCACGTACATGCTACACTCCTGTGTTTAAGTATCCATTAAGTCTAATGGAAATAATTTTCTTTGGGTGGTCCTCACTGCATACACTAATTTCCATACAGTACTCTGCAAGAAGCCAAGAAGGGAGCAAGCCCCAAAAAACATGCTCTGCCAAGCAAGCCTGTTAACAGGGTTTTGAACAAGCCAAGGCTCTGTTGAGATCAATGGTTTGGTTCACAGGGATATCCTTATGCATATTTCTGCAAGTCACAGATTGCTGTATGTAGATCTTAACCCAGTAAGAAAGAGTGCAGTCTGCCAGGCTATAGGATGCAGAAAAGCTATCTTGGGCTGATGCTGCTCTGGCACTGGGAAATAGTGAGGAGCCCACACCAAGCCAAGTGAGTTGGAACATGCCGATAGTGCAAGTGCCAAACCTCTTAACAGACAGAAACTCTGGGGAAGCTGAGCCTTTCCAACACAGCTTTCTTCCCTCCCCAACGTTACTTTCAGTCTTATCTGGCTCAGATTCAGTAACTGGTTTTCATTCAGTTATTATTTCAAGTAGGCCCGAGAGAACTTCTCAGGCATCTTAGTCATTTGTAAGTCAGTCCCCTGGGAAGGCAATGCAGAACCAAAGCACCACGGGCACGGTACTGTGCAACACCTCCAACTCAAGAACTCTCCTGGAAGAGTCCTGCACCACAGGAGCTGCATCAGGCAGGGGAGGAGCTGGCTACCCCTGATAACATGCTGAGTGTCAGCAAACCCTTTCCCATCAGGGGGCTGAGGGAAAGGGCTGACACTGCCTCAACATTATCTCACTGATCAGCCGGCCCACGAGCTGCGTGGGATTTACCAGTACACAGAGCTGAGGAAAATCAGACCATGCTTAGCCAACTCAGCAAGAACACAGGAAGTTTTCAAGAGCGGAAGCCTTTTCTAAAATAGTATTAAAGTATGAAATATTAAAAATTGGAAATGACTATACACGATAGTGCTGGGGACTATGCAGTTATCCGTAAAATTTCCTGTCTAAGCTCAGCTTCACCCAGGACATGAAAAACCTGTCCTGTTTGGTGATTTGTACTGAACTGAAGCACTCTCCCTTCACAGCGACCTGTGGATTTGATGTAGGTATTCTCGTCTTCTCAACATGTTGCCTGTCACTACTGCTGTCTTGCTGTCTTCCCCCAGCCAAAAGAGAGAAGCCATGGTCTCTTTGTGGTCACACTGTCTCACCAGTAGGGCCAGTGAAGCAGGTGTGACCTTGTAATTTTCTTCTGCTCTTGCTGTCGTGGAAAATAATCATACCAAAATCGTGGCCACACTGAACAACTCCTCATTTCTGATTTCTCTTCTCTGAGCAGATAAGAATGACCTAGGGCCTCTTAGTGTGTTTTACATCAAAGACTGATGAAGAGTCCTGACAGCCTTGATGTCACTGCTGTAAATAAACCATTAATCACACTGCCATTCCAGGGAACAGCCTTCTCCCAGAGGGCATGAACCTCCCTCAGGTCACTAATATAAACCACATCTCCACTAATCCGGTGGGGTGGAGTTAATGTCAGGGCTTTCAAGGTGGGCTGGCTCTGTGTCAGGGGGACACTCCATTACTCTTGTTGTAGTGCACAGGTCATTGTTATGGTTCCAGTGAATTGTAAATGGTCAATTAATGGAGAAAGAGTTATAATGAATTGAATGAAGTGCATTTCATAGGGAGTTACAGTAATAAGTGGAAAGAATAGAAGGCTCAGTGTACTGTTAAAACTTTTGTTTTGGAGTTGACTACTGCATAAAAACTTAATATAGAGGTGCAAGAGAAACAATGCGGTCAGTGATCTAGCAGACAACCAGAGCAGTGTGGGTCTAGTACATACTGCAGAGACTAATACCATGAATAACAATGTGTCTAGTATTAAAAATTGATCTAATTTTAAACTCCATGCCAGACCAGTCTCATGCCAGCACTACTCTTCAGTAAGATTGTCAGTGGAAATAACATATTTTATACATAGAAATAAGCATTACATGGATATCGAATGCATATTATTATATATAATACATTGTATGTACTATGTATTTACACACACATATACCTATACATCAAAATAGCATATTAGTGGGGTTTAGAAATACAACTAAAACCAAAGTCAGTTAGACCTGTACTCTGCAGCTGAATTGTTCAGCTGTCGTGGGTGAATTGCAAACAGAAATCTGGCTTTCCGACAGAGTAGTTTTTGCAACGGGAACTGCCTCATTAAGCATGGCAGTCTGCATGTCCCAGTGTAAAAGCAGCATTAAAATAATGATACAACAGAGCTGATTGCTGCCTCCCTGCTTTTGAAAGTCATGAGGGCAGTCTGTGATTCCCAGAAGTTATTCAAAGTAGCCCTAAATCAGAGAGAGCTCAGGGCTACTCTAAACTACACTTATACCTTTTTTCATACACTAAGTTATATTTCTAAAAAGCGGTCCCAAAGGCATGTGAGCCAGATAGCATTGGCCACTTTCACACACTCCCTCCACACCACAGCCTGGCACAGAGACTGCTAACACAGCTTTCTGTGGCCAGAGGAAACCCCCACATTTTTCCTCTGGAGGCTGAGCCTACGCTTTAGGGCTGTGCACTGTAGTTTACGTGTTCAGTCCAGACAGCACGGTTTTGAAGGCATACTCAAAAAACCCCTGCAGAGCAGTGATGGCAGTGAATGGCTGCAGGAAGCTCAGGCACATCACATCCCTCCTTTTGGAAGGTGCTGTGTGGTATGGCCAAGAGGGGCTTCACACCGTCCCCCAGGCGTCCCCCAGCTTCACCAGCTGGGCTGGTTTTAGGACTCCCAAATGAAATGCAGTATCTCACAACTTGACTTCTCTAATTACTGTAAAACCTGACACTTGCTAACCCAGGTGGACACAGAGCTGGATCTTCACAACGCAGACTACTCTCTAGAGGCAGATTCCTTAAAAGGAAACCACCCCACTGGTCTGCTCTGCATGGCAGACGAGGTGCCACAAAATACCAAGCTCTGATCAGCACCACAAACACAGCTAATAAACTATTAACACCTCAGACAGCTAAATCACAACTCTGCTGGGTTCCATCTATTTAAAACACTGTCTGGGCCAGGACTAAAATTGTGAACTTCCCCTGTTAGAAATTTGGGTGACCCTCACTTGCCTTATAACAAAACAAACCAGGGTGTGTAGGGGTGTCTGTGTTAGCATAAGCCTGACTGTAAAAGCCTGACTCCCTAGCTTGATGCCTTAACCAGGACCAGAAGATGAGACTGCTGACTTAGAAAGGAGTTTCTTCAGAGAAAAATGAACTAAAGAAATGTTTTACTCTGCTGAAGCATGGCTTGTCTTTGGAGTCCAAAACACTGCTCTTTAAAAATGCCTTTTGAAAACCAAGGGTCACGAGTTTCCAAGCTGTCAAAAGAGTTCCTCTCATTATAACCATACGTAGGTCAGGATTCAGCACTGTCCAACAGTGAGATTCATGAGCTGGGCCTCCCACAGGCATCCTTGGGGAGACAAGCACAAGGTAAGCTGCCTTCCACTCCTGTCAACAGAAGCTCAGCTGCGTTCTCCTAAGCCTTATGCCACAATCTTCATACTTAGGTTTTCAGTACAACATTTATTTCAATTTTAATTTGCAGGTTTCTTTAAATACCTACTTCAAGGCTTTTCCATGCACCTCCAGCTTAATCTTCTGAACTTAAACTCAAGTTACAGGTCTGAACCCTTCTTCAGCAACAATTATTTTTTAAGTAACAACCGTAAGATAAAGGTATAAAATTTTGAATTTTGCCTCTTTATACTTTCTTAAAGAATATTTGTTTTGAAGAACATAGTTCATAAAATAAGGAAAGAAAATATGTATTTAAACCATGTTTTGTGTAATAAAGGAGACTTTAGAACTCCATTTGTTATAAATAAAAACACCTGGCTGATCTTCCCAATACACATATTCAAGGCTATTCTGACAGTGTGGGACAATAAAAAAGTATTAGCTCTTTATTACCACCTACATTTGACTGAAATAAAGTTTCACAATGTACCTGTGAGCTGGACAGAAAATACCCATGAAGTCTTGAGAAGCAGAGATAAGCGCATATTAGTGCCGCTTCTGACACAGACTGAGGTTTATATGTGCATTTCTGGAGCTGTCAAGGAACACTTTGGTAAAAATGAACCCGGAAAATACACACATGGTCCATACATGAAAGTCCTCAACCCCTGTCTGGAGTGAGACCCTCTGTGTCTCACCACATCTGTCTGTGCAGGCTTGCCACCACTCCTCCTATCATACCCAATCCCTTACACAGTCACAGCCTTCCAGAGAGGCATCAGTGGGGTCTACAGCTGAGGCGAGGCTGGGTTTGCTGCTCTTCTGCTATCCTGCACATCCCTCCTTATTGCTGGGCCTGGACACAAGCAGCCGCTTCCCTTTTACCTCTTCGCTTTCCTGATGCAACAGCTCAGCATGGCAAAAATAGGCAGCAGGACCTACTGGTGATCCTAAGGTGCTACCAGCAGCCTGATGCTCTCTACACCGTGGCTGGTCTTGCATGGTGCCTAAACTGATCCCAATACCCTTGGCTTCCTTCACTGAGCTATCAAATACAGCCTACAGGCCTGAGGTAGCCTGAAATTTAAGAGGCTGTTTCAGATGATGTAGCCATGCATGGTCACCGGGAAGGCTCCACAGTTCCCTTCCAGTCCAGGGAAGAGCAATTGCTTGTAAACAAATGAATACTGTTTAGCATTAACTAAGAATGTCTCAGCTTGATGTGTATTCTACAGTGTATCAAAAAAGATCTTTCTTCTAAACAAAAGTGAAATTAAGGATAGCCAATTAATTTCAATACCTTTAAAACATAACAGTGTTTAGTGAGCCTGGTGGGATACACAGCACTGAAGATTAATATTACCTTATGAGCAGGACTTCTTGCATGATATGCAAGGAAATATTTATTTCTCAAAATTATAATTTAGTTCCAATCTACATTCTACATTATGTAGGCAAATGCTGCATTTAAAGCGTATGGGTAAAGGAAAACCCCATGTAGAAGTACACAGGACTGAAGCCTAAGTCTGCAAAATTTCAGAGTCACAAAAGCAGCACATATTGGCATAAATTTTTTCTGATGCTTGCAAGTGTAACAGATCTTTAGCTTTACTGATGAGCAAAACTGTACACAGAAGCTTGAAACTGTTTCAGAATCATTGTTAGTTACAAAGCCCTTGAAAATGACTGTAAGTAAACCAGGTCCTTTTATTTATTTTTCTTTTACCATAAAACGTGGGTTTTCAGGAAGAGTAATTGTTCCCCCAAAACAGAATTTCTGCTAGTTGAAATACACGGTATCTCTTTCCAACCTACATTTTGTATTAAAGAAGGGACATATTTAAAATTAATCAGGCCACGTTTTGCATCTATTTCTGTAAGTGTTGCTGGCTATTGCATTGCTGTAACACATCATCAAGGAATGGCCAGTGGGAACAAGAGTTCTGCAGATTGACAAGACAAGCAACTTTTATTAAATGCAAACTGTCAACTTTTGTACTTTAGATAAACGCTTGGATTTAGGAGGGTCAGAGACAGGCAGAGGGTGTCAGCAGACAGATTAGGAGGTCTCTGGAACTTTTCAAGAGATTTATAAGTTGACTTTTGTTTAACTGTTTGGTTTTTAAGCATTTTGGTTTCTTTGAGGTACTCAAACCTAAGCTGACATACCTTCTAATTTTGCTGTGTGCTGACTATGAAAGTTTCATAAAAGCACTGCAAATATTCACTGTTCTCAGTGATTTAGCAGGAAATTTCAGTCTTATAGATAAAATGGCCTAAAAACAGCCTTTGATCTGCAGTCTATGTATGCATCATAAAAACACAGAAACACAGAACAAAATGCTGCAACAAAGACCTGTGGTTTGTGAGGCACGAGGCTGCAGCTCATTTTGTGTGTAATGAAGTGATCATTGCTCTTCCACATCGATAAAGCAGTCGGATCAAACTTCTCCTCACCTGTGGGTAGGGGAAGAGGCTGCTGTTCCCTACCCTGCTGGCCCCAGAACTGCCTCTAGCTCTAGGGAAAGCCTGTGGCAACAAAGCAGTTCTTGCTCTGTCACTTATGCAAGAGATGTGGTCAACTGGCAGCTGCTAAGGGAAAGGCAGATGCATGGGGTGCAGAAACATCTCTGTCTGTCCACACTCCATTTTCCTTGTCCTTCCTCCTGCAGTATCTCCTGCGCAAGGAGGCAGGTAGGTGCCAGGGCTCATCCTGAGGCAGGGAAAACCATCTCTCCTCGTGTTGCTCAGGAGTCTTAGGGCAGTGTGGGAACACCGCTGCCAAACAGCCTCTTTACAAACAGGAACTGGTGGCTGAAGCCCCCAGGCTCCAGCCCTTCATGTATTTCATGGAGGATGTGCCTGTAAGTAAGAAGCCCTGTTCCCAAGGGCACCATCAGCATTTTGCTGTGGACTGTTAGACCACTTGTGATTGAAGAGTCATGGTGGAATTTTCTCTTGAAAGTTCACTTTTAAAAACTGCAGCATGGAAAGTAGCTCTTTGCTTTGACTTACGGAAAATGCACGTGAGTAGAAAGTAGTGGGACCTACCTCCTAGAATACTGTGCCCAGTGCAATATCCTATCCTTTGCTCTTGGAAGTAACTTAAAAGAACATTTTCAACTTTTCTGAACTGCTATCCAGTTTAAAAAGGAGATTGCTAGTGCTGTTATAATAGCTGCTTATTTTCATTCATGATATCTGCTTTACGGTATGTGTTTTCCTGATGTTTTTGCACAAGAGGTTATTTCCTTGACCTTCACATGGTTTGAGAAAAAGGTTTGAATTCTAGATTTTCATTTAAATTTTGTTCTAGTGTTTAAAGAACAAAAATGAGACTGTAAGTTCCCTGGAGGATGTTTAAGGTACGAGCTGTGAGCCAGATGCAAGCTATAAAACTCCTCAGCTGAGACTCCTTGCAGGCAGCTGTAGTCACCTATCTTTGGAGAATTCAGGTCCCAGTGTGCACTAAAGCCAAGCCCCTGGGATCAAGGGAGAATATTTAATGTTCTGACCCTGAGCCTCCTTGGTGGTCATGCCTGTCTTAAAAGCATAGATTGTTATCCATTTTATTTTTACGCTAATTAATTTTTCCCTGCAGGACTCCTGGCCAGAAAAGACTTTCATGAGATACCATAGGCTTCTACACATAAGATAATTATGATAAAGGGAAGTCTTTCTTCAAATAAATGCAGCATAGAGATGAATATGCAGATTACTAATATTGTTGCTTTCCATCTTGCATACACTAAAATTATGGTTTTTTACTGCATTAATCCCATGATCCATGAAAGAGATAAACCTGCTGTAATATTGCTGGAAAATTCCCAGCCACCCCAGTATATCCAAACCACAGAAAAATCCAGCAATCTCCCCATTGCAAAGTTAACATTGCTGGAGAAATGCTTTAAGTACCCAACTCTTGTGTCAAGAACAATAACTAAAGTCCTTAGCCCAAAATGCAAATCTTAACAAGGCTCACACATATCATTAAGAGTGAAACACACACACTAAAACAATTATAATCTGGATATGCTCACTACTGTCAACCAGTTTGACAGCGAGCCTCCCTGGGTTACAAACAGCCACATCCAGAGCTCTCAAGCTGCAGGAATTCATCACCACCCCAGTCAGAGGAGAGTTACACATCTTACATCTGCTCAGGAATGGATAAGAAGCATGATGGGGACCTGATATATTTTGTGTGAGGGTAGGTGTTTAAGAAAACAAGAACAAGAAGTAACAGGAAATGTGAAGAGAAACACAAAGAGAGACTGAAGATGTTCAGATCCAAAAAAGCATTGATAGGACAGTGCTCGGGTTTTGGGTCAGGTGCTGGGTCAACAAAGTTTGGGCTATTTCATCCCATGTGTGTCTGCAGGACTTTTGTGAACACCTTGGAAATCAAAAGGACTGTGTTTAAGACATCCATGTCTATCATCACCATTGTGATCCACAACCTGGAATACCCTACATTTTTGGTTACAGCTTAGATTGAAAGTAATTCCATGTCAAGACAAAAAGTTAATTTATGATGGGTTCTTGTAATAGTTCCAGAAGTCTACAATAACTACTAGATACATTAATTCTTTTTTTCTTCATTCAGAATCCTTTTGTACGTGTTATAGATGTGTAACAAAAGTGTTACAAGGAGTCATGACTTGCATTTTAACAAGTATTTTCAAAGATTATTGGCATAAAATAACGTCTTGAGTTAGTCCATAGCTCATTTCAAAACATTGTACTATATAGGAGTAGAAATGAGTGGGCTTTGGATGTCTAACTCACTTAGGTGCTTTTCTTGCAAGTCTGTTGATGTCAGTCCTATTGGGCTTATTGCTGAGGAAAAACTATCTGTGTTCATTTAAATGTTAAGACAGGCTCAGTGCTGTTTAACTGCATTAGATAAATCATACCAATTAGAATTTATATATAAATCAGAGGCAGAGTTAAATTCAAAAATTAACAGATTTTGTTTAGATGGCTATGATCATGTTTCTACTTACTGCAAAAAGAAGCGTCTTTTCCTTAAATAATTTTATTTGTTTTTACTGGCACAATGTGTTCAGCACAGGATCTATCACTATGTCCAAGTCATCTGTTAACTTCATCCACTTTCTCAGATGTTTATAGTTCCCTATCCTATATTGAGTGAAAAATGGACACCAAAGCCACAGAGTGACCTGAGCTGACCTAGCATTTGATTGCCTCCATCCTGATTTGTGGGTGAGGGCTGATGTTGACTTCCAAAGTCTTATGCACATCTTGTAATTGATTTCCATTTGACCTGCAGTGTTTAATTTTGTTCACCAATGAGTTTCTTGATCATCTTTGTTGTTTGTTTGTGAGTGGGTGAGGTGAGGTGCACCATGTGTTAGCCTGGGCCCACAGGAGGTCACTGGCAACTCTCACCTGCTGAGGGACCACCAAGGTCCATTTTAGATGTAGAAACAACCCTTTCATCCATGAGCACTGGGTAACACCACAAAGCTCAAAAGATACCAAAATGAAAAGCATATTCCTAATAAAAACTAACAAATTTTTTTTCACTATTTTATTTGGCGAGTATTTTTGAACATGCAGAGATTTTGGTTTCCAGAAGAAATCTGGGGAGACTTCATGCTGGTGGTATGTCAGCTCTGGTGCCCATATGTGTCCTTAAATGATGGCACAAACATAGTATTAACAACAGACATTAATAATTAATAAGCACCCTTGGAATAAAAGATTTCTGAGCAAGCACAACAGTGTTCTCCCAGGAGCCTGTTCTGTCACCAACATTGCCCTCCCTTGTGCATAGTTGAACGTTCATTCATATGGCCAAGGTAAATAATATCAAGGTGAAATTATTTCAGTTCATCAGGCAAAGGAATGATCAGCTCTCCCAAAGGTATGACAGTGTCAGTAACCCAAAGAAATTCCCTACACTCCACTTCAGGTCTCACGTTTTTTTGTGTGTATGTGTGTAAATGCGAACATGGCCATCTCATTTGCTTAATCCTGCTAACAGAAGAAATACTTCTGTTTCCAAAGAAGCATTTCAAAGCATCCTGTTGGAAGATGTAGTTACTGGATTATGTGGAGCATCACTCTTATTTACATGAAGGTGCTTCCTGTTAACATGGTATCCTCCATTCCCTGGCCTCATATTTTGTCTGGTGCATGTGGCTAATCACTTTATAAACAGGAAGGACACTTGAAAGATCATCTAAATAAACCCTGGTGTGTATAATTCTCTGGTAGGTTAATGAGGAAGAAGTTGGCCAAAAAAAGAAAATTGTTATAAGCAAGACAACAGTTCTTACGAAAGTAAAAATGTCTTTGTATATGGGACCTCCATACTGACTAAAGCGACTCTATAAGTAAAACTCTAAACAAAAGGAAAACCTAAACTTGGCTGTTACGTGTGTTTTCTCACATGCAAAAGCACACACATATGTTCAGTCCCCATGTGGCCTAAGGTTAGGCCAGAGGAGTTACACAGAAGGGATTATCTTGCAATCCATTCGCAAGTAAGTGCTGTGCCACCTCTGCTCCCTTGTCAGCTGGCTTTATGACTCCTTCTGTGGACTCTACACCTCCAAGATGCCCAAAGCAGATAGTGTGGTCAGGCATTGGGCACATCATAAGCAATTGCTAAAAAACTAGCTGACTTAAGATGGACAGTAAAGCTGCTGAAAACTTTGCATCATTTGTCAACTTTTTGTCCCTCTTCCAAAAATCCCCAGAGACTCTTGTTCTTCATATTAACTTCTATTTTCTAACACAGAAATTGTTCAAATAAGCAATGCTATTTTACTTTAGTTCTCAGGTTGGTCTTTATTCCATCCAGATGTTACTGCTTATACTCCTGTCTTCATTTAGAGCAACACTTTGTAGAATATCTAATCTTTAAGTCACTTTTACTTTAATTCACCGCTATATTTTTTAAACGACTGTGTTTGACATAAACCACTGACTGGTTTCACAACTGTGGTGTCTCCACCTTTGGCAAACTGTTCACTTCGTTGTTCCATCCACATTTAATGGAATTGCTGGAACCACTTAAAATCCATTAATATACTTCAAATTACAAGTACAAATCATATTTGGTGAATCAGTGCAGTTGGGAAGACTGAAAAACTTCTACTTATAAGAAATCAAGTCCATTGCAAATGTGTAACCATAGTTTCCAAAATGGTTAAAGATTTTCCACAAATATTCAGAATTAAATCTGTGTTTTGAAACGTTTATCCTCTTTTGATTCTCTCTCTTTTTTTTTTTTTTTTTTAGTTTTCATTTGCTAACACATTCTATGGCTTTTATGCATCAAATTTGAATTTGTTGTCACTAGCTCTCAGCTACAAATGCATCTGTACACATTATATTAAGCAATTATACTGCTTTTTTTTGTGTACACTTGCATCTGTATTATTCCCATCCATTCCACGTAATACGACATTCCTCAGGGACTAGATCTTCTGCTTGCTTATGCCCCTTATTGAATTCCATGTTGATGTGCCAGACAAGAACCATTTCTTGGCTTTAGCCAGCCAAAGAAAAACTAACATCACCTCACAGCCAGTGCCCAAAGTTCAGCTGTTCAAAATGAAACTCACTTGAAACAACCTCAAAGTTTTCACTGAGTGTCTTCAAATGCATTTTTTTGAGAACTTAAAGAATATAAGAATGTAGATTTTTGAATTTGACTAAATCAACAAATTTAAGTCATGAGGAAGGTTTGGACTAAAACGCTTTGGAAGCTGATTTTAAATTTATAAAAATTGTAGTTTTATCATGAAAACACATCATAATTCTCGAAAACAACACAAGCACTTAAAAGAGAAAGTAAATAGTTGGAATCCTTGCTTACAGAGCCAAGTCACAGAGGGTTTATACCCACTCTAAGCAAGGAGGAATGCCTTGGTGTGGCATTAAATGAACCGACCCACTGCCTGTTGGGACTACTGAAGCAGTCTCCTAATGCACCCCACAGCTCTGGCCAAAATCTGACCCTGATTACATTAGAAGGGCTGTTCTGGAGTTTCTCCCAAGTAGCCAAGACAGGAATTTATTCTGGTATTTTCAGTTCTCTCATTCTTATTGCTGGTTTTGGGGGAAGTGAAGGAAACAGCCATATGATCTGCCTCAACCATATAACCACCCCGTATCACTGAGACTTTCCATCTCATCTTAACACTTTTAACATATTAGCACATATTCCATTCAGCCTTTTTTCCTGAGATAACAAGCAATGCTGAAACCAAACATGACAGCTGTAGCTACTTCAAAAATACACCCTGCCTTGAATGTTCCGTTTCTTTCCTCCTCCCAAAACATAGCCTGCACAGCATTTTGCTGTTGAAACATTTTGTATTTGTATTCTTTGCTCCCTTTCTCCTCCATTTCTCCTTTCTCTTGTGCATCTTTCCAAGGAGAAAGTTACTTGCTGGAAAGCTGAATGTCTTTGGACTTGTGCTGGAAAGAAGTCAATTGCTGCAGGTGTCCAAACTTTCCAGAACCTGATACTTCCTTACAAACCAGGGTGGGGAAGCAGTTTCATATTTCACCTTTTCTGCTATTGCAATGGACTCATGCAAATGGTTTGCAGCACAAAAAGGATCCAGAGAAATCCCAGCATCTCTTGCTGCTGTTTGGTTTGTGCTAAGTACTATTGCCTCAGACCCCTTGCATCAGATTCAGCTGCAGCATAAAGAGAGTAACATAACATTTTTTCTCCCTCCAGAAGAAGCACAAACTCTTTCTTCAAGCTTACTCTCTGCTCCTCTCAGCCATCAATGCAGAGCCACACTATGCAACTCTCACATCTCAAGTCATAAAAAGTCCATGCAGATCTTATCCTGTTCCAATTAGTTGTACTGCTTAGTCTCTCAATCAGTCTTTGAGACTTTTTCTCTCTTTGGAGACTTATGGGACTAGAAAGAAGCCAAATATTCAGACCTCAGGGCTCCCTTAAGAAGGATCCAGTTTCCAGAGAGGAATATGATTACAAGCAGTGTTCAGGCAACAATGTGTTTTAGGTGTCTGCTCTCAGGCCAGCATGGAACAGAAACAACAGCCCCAGCTTTGTCCCAGCAGGTTTATACTGTCTTGGCTTTTCCAGCGAGCTTTCCTGATTTATGCCATTGTGAAAGAGAGAGAGAGGAGAAAATGAGAGATGTGTGAGGGCTACAGAGTTTTGTGGTTGACACAGCCAAGAAACAAGAAGGAAGAAATCCTTCAAAAATCTTCAAAATGCAGAGTAAGACTGAGTAAAGGATTTGATGGCACTGATTTACTGTCAGGGAAAGAGACAAGTATGCACCGGTAGAAACATCTATTTTCATTGCTGTTCTGATAGAAAAGATTCCGTTTTAATGACTAGCACAGACCTTCAACTGTTCTGGTTTGTCCCACATCATGTTCAGCTCATCTGTTGGAGAGTGGCAGGCAGTGTTGTCTTTATCAAAAGAAAGAAAAATCACGCCAAGAATTCAAACTGAAAGATGTGATCTGCCATAATAAGAAAACAATATTTTTCTTCTGACTTTTCCCAAAAATGTGAAAGCTGTGCTGTCTCCAAATAAAAAAGATAAATGAGACTCAAATCTGCATTATGTTAGCAGAAACCACCTGCAGTTAATTATAACTAGATAAAGGGACGACTTGTCTTTTTGGTCCAAATCTTCTGTCTTTGAGCTCCACGTCTGTTTGAAACCACACAGAAGAAAGATTTCAGCTCTGATTTATTCTGTGATAGGCGATGGACGGCACTCATGCCCTTCCACTCCTCACCCCTCCTGTGTGCTCCCATAGCTACAGCCCTTGGTACTGCATGATGTGCCTTAACTTCATGATTTAATGAATTTTGGTGGGGGTGACTTAATTAAAATGTTTCCCCCAACGAATAATGTGTGTATGCTCAGGTATCGGTTTGTACTGGTTTTCATTCTTCAAGGGCTTCTTTCCTGCAGGAAATAGGTTTTTTAAATCAGAGTAAAGAACACACTTTTTCCCTTGGCCACTAGTGTCAGCATTAGTTGCACATTAAAGTTCTATAGGAGTTCAGAAATTATATTCTTTCTATATCAAGATCATCATTGGAGGTTTTCTCTTTCAGGCAAATCTACTGTTCTGATTCACGTTCGAGATGGGACAACACAAAGAATGGTCTGACAGAACAGTCGGAAGGGAAACTCTTTTTTTAGGGTGGCAGCAAACTTTGGGGTTTTATATCTGATGTACCCTAGCTTGTTGGCAATTTTTGTGTGTTCACACCAGACCTGATGGCTGGATTACTTTCCAGAAACATGTCACCCAACTAAAGCAAAGTATATCACATCCACTGTACACTATCTCTTTATACACTATCTCTCAATGGTTTCTAAGCAGTGACTTCATCAGGGCTCTGACACAGAGTTAGCGGTTCATGCAGACTAAATAACATTATGCAGAACTTCCTTTGTTCTAAAGCCTGTTTTTCATGTAGAGAAGGGATCCAAGGCTTATCCCAGACTAGGTCCCTTTGATTAAACACAATGTAATTCTATTTTTCCGCTGTGTGCCAACAACAATCACCAAATCTATCAGTTCAGCCACATAGCTGTCAAATTTAGATGCTGCATTTACTTTTCTAAAGCCATTATCAACCAGATTTGTTCACCTAATTTCAGTGTAGTTACAAGACAGGGCCATACTATGGACTTCTTGTGCTACTGTCACATCTAATTTAATCATTTTCTGCTAAGTTAAAGTCTAACCTGACAGACTTTTGACAAATCAGAAAACCATTTCACTCTCTTTAAGATCTAATCTCACACAAGGGTTTGTGAACAGACAAGTTCTCCGAGTGATCCACTCCATTACTGCCGTAACAGAGAGAGAAAAAATATACGAGCCCGTGTCTTCCAGACAGCAGTGTGAGAGCTGTGACCACATGCAAAGAGCCAAAAAGCTGAAGGAGGAATCCAAACGCTACCAAATCATGTAAGTATTTAAACATGCTGGTTTTATTCATAATCAAGTCCTTCCCTTGTCACTGGGTGCGTCTCCACAGCCTGAGGCAGAGAGCTGCCAGGAAGTTTTCTTGGGGGGCATAGCATCCGACAGAAGAGCGTTGCTGCCAAGAACAGTTTCTTTCTTTTACTGTTTAAGTGTTGTTTAACAGTTTGCTGCTAATGTGCCCTAAAGTCTGAAGCTGGCTTGTACCCAGCCATGTAGCCATAGAGTTTGTTCATTTAAACTCTCCAAAGCTCGGTTCTCCCTGTTTTTCATTATTTGTCCCTTGCTCCTATGCCCCTTTTGCTGCAGTTTCCTGGTCAGCGCATCAGTGAACAGCAGCAAGGTCATGGTATGGCTCCAGGGTCCCTGCAACCACAATAAAGAGAGGTAGAACAGCATCCCTGTAGCATGTGCTGGCAATCCACTGCTGCTCCTAAGGGCATGGGGAGTCAGGCGAGTTCCAGCCACTTCTCAGAGTATCCTAGGAGAGGATAGGGAGAGGTGGTAGCAGTGGGTTTGACAGGAGGTTTTGAGTAGACTGAGGGTCAACATGAGGAACTCTGTTTGGCTGTGGAGGAAGAATTCAAAATGCAGAGATGTGCGAGTTGTGCAGAGATGTATGCTGGGAAAACTCTCTGAGCATCAGCCCTGAGTGGACGTGGAACGCAGCAATCTCTACAGCTTGATGAATATCTGCCATTTTGACAGGAAATGCCAAATGTCTTGAATTAATTATGTCTCTAACCTTTTCCTGCTGGAGAGAGTGCATTGGCCCATTTGAAATAACGAAGCCTGGACAAACAAACAAGAACAGAAAAGGGTAAGGTCATTGCTGTTAATCAATCTTCAATGAAATTAATGGATATTTCCACTCCTTCTGCCCCTTTACCCCTGCTCCAGTCTAATTCCACAGAACACAGCCCATATTTCAAAGGGTTTTGCAGTAGCCTCACCACAAAAAACCCTCAAAAATCGAAAGAAATGGGAACTCAACAGCAATATTCAATATTGCTGAATATTGTGAAGTGGCAGATTTAAGGTGCCTTAGAAATCTGCACCAGATAAGGAAGCAAGGCTGCTGCTCGGGAAGTGCTGTCAATGTGGTACCACACAGGGACAAGCAAATTATGGTGATAATCCCAAACTGGCCTCTAAGGGGCAGTCATGTTGGGACAAATCAGAGCAGCCAAATGGAAAATTAATAAATAAATTTTTCAGCAGAGAGAGGCTTACATGGGAGGGCCATGAAAGGCCAGAAAAAGCACAGAAGAAAACTAGTGGTAAAAATCCAAATTGTTCATTGCCATTTAGAAACATTGGAAAGCATTCACCAGAAATTATTGTTCTTGGGTTCCTTGAAGGAAAAGATTATCTAGATTAGATATTTAAAAATCTGAGTTTAGCTGTGCAGAATGATCAATAAAGCTTGAAAATATTTAGAAATTGGGTGAGAGAATGAACTAATGCCAAGTCCACTGAGAGATATTATTCAGTCCCAAATTACATCTGATTTATAGAAGTTTGTTGTGATAAGTAGGTTTGCCTGAGACAAAGTACCTACCACTATGCTACTGGGCAGACTAGAAGTGTTTTAAAAGATTGCCCTTTGGGGATGATCTCTATCCAGATATAAGTCAAATTCTAAACTGAATAAATCAAGTCTTCTGTTCAGGTAATTATTTGAAGCACAGTTTTGGCTGTGTTCTTGATAGCTATATTTTCTCTTTTTTTTTTTTTTTCAGAATTCTTTTCAAACTTCGGCTTGGACTAAGTTTTGTATTTAAAAGAGCCTGTTTACATAAGCATGTGTAAATACACAGAATGTCTTACATTTAACAGTTATTTGCACCGACCCACAACTTCCAGAGCCAGACAGCTCTTCTTTTAAGTAGGATATATATTCCCAGATTCAAATTTCTTTGCAAGCTTCCAGTCAATATTCACTTTTTCAGCAAAGGGGAATAGTGACATACAATAAAGGATTAACTGGTAAATCCCCCTTTCTTTTATCTGTCCCCACCTTCATAGGAGAATCTGGGGAAATTGTATTCACACTGGGACCTGTCGGGGCAGTGAAGAAAAGTAGAGTGAAGTCTGGCTGTGCTGAAAATTACTTTGTGATATAGGAAAGCTTCCTGTCATGTTTCCCAGAAAAACTAACCCGAATTGCTCTTCTGAAAGATGTTCTCAGCGCACAAACTGGCATTTGGGCAAAGCTGGACTTTGCCCAGGAAACTCTCTGTCTTCGTTCTATCAAAATAGCAGGTAGGTTTTCAGAATGTATATTGTATAAGCACAGACATATGTTTGAACATGCTCAGTCTGTTTATTCATCTGTATCCACAGATGCCACCAGCCAGGCAACCATTGGTGGGCTTGTGTTGGTATTGCTGCCTGATTTAAAAACACTGATCACCAACTTGTATAGGACACAAGCACACTGAGACAGGGCCACAGCATGGACTTCATTTTGATATCTGACTAGGATGTTAGTGCTCACTGATTAATGCCAGTGTTCAGAGGAAAAGTTATTCAGTGAAGATATTTACTTTTAGGTTGTTTCCTAGAACTAAATATCAGAGCAGGAGAAGGGAGATGAAAAGTCCAAAGACAAAAAAATAAGTCCAAACATATACTTTTTCCCAGGAATAAAACTGACCATATCTTCTGGATATTGAACAGTTGTTTGTACAATCAGTGAAAAAACGGCTATCAAAAATGACCTGTAGGAACATCATTAAAGTTCAGGTCTAACACTCTTAAACCAGCTGATTTCTAGAGTTCGGAAAATCCTTTGTGGGTGACATCCATTAATAGACTCAAGATTCATTTTGCAATTAAATTTATACTTCTACTTTGGAGAAAGAAAGCTGGGATCTTTCAGAAACCAAGAGCTGACAAATTGTATTAATTATAATAGTGAATCTCTCAGCTCAAGCCCTGCCAAAGGCCAACAAAGTGGGTAAAATACTCCAGAAGCATAAAATAATATTTTCTGCAGCCAGTCACTGCCCTTTCATCATAAAACTCAAAGATCCTTTAACCTTTGGGATCTATTATTTTCACAAAAAGTAGGAATAAAGTTGCTTACACAACTTCCCGGAAAACGAAGTGTGAGCATGGAGACGATTTTTCCCAAGAACTTCACGCAAAATATATTATGGATTAGTTTTCCTAATTCTTTTTCCTAAATTATTGCAAATGCAGCAGCCTGTCAATTGCAATTACTGAGAGTGAGAGATGACCAGTAGGTCACTGTTCCCAGATATCCTAAACATGTCAACTTTCATTATTGTATCTTAATATCATCCCTTCTCCAATTGCTATTTGCATTCTACAACACACTGGCGCCTGTTGCTTTTTTGGGTGAAATTCCTAGTTATTGAGCAGGACTAATTTATAGCTAGGAATGAAAACACATTCTTGAAAGCAGTATGGCGACTGGTAAAAGCTATATTGTTTAGGTTAAAGCATAATTGTATGTCTAAGCTGCACTGAGGCTTGTCTCTTGTTTCTCAAAGCCTTGATCTCCCCAGTCCCTCTCAGTTCTCCTACAGTTTGGGATCCAGTGCCGAAGCCTGATGTTACATTGCTGTGTTCTTACAAACTGGTACAGAAAGCAGAAGTACTTTGCCCCTTGGTTTTGGTCAAGTTTTCACAAAGAGATTATTCTTTCAGGAAGTGTGAATCCATGTGCCCAGTGATGACCTCTTACTGCAGCTGCCGTGTGTCTTAGGGGGAACGGGAGTCAAATAAGGCAAACCTCTGTCCTTCTTCCTCTCTCCTCCCGAGCTCCCTGGCTTGGCAGTTTGCCAGGATCCACAGCTGGGGTCAGATAGGGAGAGCAGCTGAGGTCCAAGGTCAGACTACAGGGCTAGTGGGAGACGTTTGCTGGGGCCTGGAGGGGAGAGGAGATGGGGAATGTAATGAGCTCAGAGAATGGGGATCTTGACAGAAAAATGCACTGAGGGCAAGGAGATGAATGGACATGGGCTCTCAAAGAACAGGGGAGTTTTCCTTTTTCTGCAGAAGCCAGACTCCATTTCTCTGTCAAGCTATACAAACATAAGCTAGAAGTAGAGTGAAAATACACTTACTGAGTGCAAGCAACTGAATTAGGAAATACAATGGAAATCAATTCACCAGCAGCTGTCCTAAAATCACCAGAAGTCAATTTATCTTTGCCACAGGCCATCATACGGGAAAAACTTCCTGTTTGGTTTTTAAAATATTTACTATGAAAAAAAAAGATGCATCCACTGGGTTTTTGTCGTTTCTGATGTTTTATGCCAGACCAGTGTCTGCATTTCCCATTAGCCAGCTTCTAGGGGATGCAGGTAAGTTGTTCCTCTCCTACTGCAGGAGGAGAAAGCTGGCCAACGAAGGCTCTGAACTGAGGAGAAAACTTCAGATATCTTCTGTGGCAGGAAAAGTATAAGGCTAGAATGGGTAAGAGCCATTTCTAGTAAAAAGTGTTCCAGGAAGTGTAAACAGAAAGGTTCTGTGGATTACTGCAAGACTTTAATTGATAACACAGTTAACAAAGAGACAACTCCACAGGGATGCTCAGATGCAGTCAAGATGGGCTTCTTACAAAGTTAAGTCAACATGGCACAGAAAAAAGCAGCCCCCAAGCCCTGGGGCCGAGGCCATTCCAGGCCACCGCACTCGCCGCGGGGAATCTTTTTGCAGTGGCGTTTTGCCATGTGTCAGCCCTTTGTTTCACCATCTTCCAGTAGCCTCTGTGCTCCTCAGTTGCCCTGCCTGGACACACCTACCTACAGCAGCGTTTGCTAAGCAAACGCCAGTGGTGAGAATGACAGTCAGAAAGTGGGCAGGGGAAAAAGAAAAAGTGTGGATACAGGGAAAGAGGTTGGGAGCTGAGGGACGTGCTGTGATCAAAAACCAGAGAAACCAAAGGAAGGGCAGACTCACTGCAAGAAAAAGGTTGAGATATGAGGTGGCATCTCAAAGTGGGACCTGTCCCTCACTGAGAGAGGCCTGGGGACCTGACCAAGAGAAGAAAGAATGACTGAAGGACAGGAGGCAGGAAAAGGGACATGTGAGCACAAGACTCAGCAACACACACTGGGCAAAGCATCACCTCCGGCACCTGTACCTAATAATTTGAGGCAGCTGCCCACCCTTGGCCAGAGTAGGGTGCTGCAGTGTGGAGGGCACTATTGCATGGAGCGTGGTGGTCACCTGCACCTTGATTGCCTGAGGGAGCCAAGAGGAGAGAACTACACCTTGGACACATTTCTGGGAAGTGCATTTGCTGTTATGAAATATAGCAGTTCCTCTTGAAAAGCACTATAAGCCCCTATTTGCTACAAGGCATGAGAGGAACTGTGCTTAGCACCACTCCCTGCTTAGCTTTGAGCTAACAGTGAACAAGAAAGAAGTCTCAAAGAGAAGCTTTGAAGCCTGTTTTTTTCCAACTCTGGCCCCATACGGAGCAGTTCTGCATGTGCTAGGTATTTGAGAGTGTGCCCTCCGTTTGCACAGCTGTGAGCCCTGCAGTTTTGTGCTCCCACAGAAAGAGTTGCCTCACACAAACAAACAAACAACATACCTTTGGTGTGTTTTAAAGGAAAAAAGGCACTTTTGTTTGGTATAAAAAAGTGAGGTTGCTTTATTACTTTCTTCTGTTGTGATTAGATAGAGAGGCTGACAAAAATAATTTTCCACCAAAGAAATCCCAGTTTCTCCAATTATTTTACAGTTATTTTCTTTCAGGCAATCTCTCCCGTATTAACAGTTTTCCTTTTGTGTCTACAGCTGCTGCCCTCAGCCCACACCTCTCCTTCTTCAAGTTTTGTAATGAGTCAACCCCAGGAGGTGGCTCAGGCGTGACCATAAGCTCAGTTGATATCTGAGCCGTGTTACTGAAAACTGCTCCAGAAAGAGGAGGCTCAGAGGAGGCTCAGATCCTCTGAGTCCTTACGTCACAAGGGAAATTACACACTCTGCACTCCTAAAAGCACAGGGGAGATGAGACTTTCAGATGTGTCAAAACAAACAACCTAGCTGTCAATCTTTTCCTGTAAGGCTTGTACAACAGCCCGTTTGCCACGCATCCCTAAAGTGTGACTCTCCTGACATTATAAAACGGAGCTAAAATATGGGAAAGCCAGACAAAATGTTACAGACAATAACATTCCTTATTTTTGCAGAACAAGCATGTTTTATGAATATGGATGTTTTGCAGTGGTACAAGGGAAGCTGCAACTCACTCTCTGCACTAGGCAGCTGGAGCTTTTGGAATGCTTTCCCGGCAAAAGCAAGGTAATAACACACTATGAAGGAAAAAATGGTTGAGTAAGAAAATACTTTGAATTTGGAATTAAATGAAACCAGAGGCAAAACCAGCATTCAAGACACATCCTGAATCATTCACTTTGCTGTCTTTATGTCTGAGGAGATCAGCACAGAGCCAGCCCCACGAGTGGTTTCACCATGTCCTTTTGTATAGCCCACATGCACAGGGCCAGCTCTGTTGCTCAGTGTGGGGAGCAAAGGTCAACCCCCCCCCACACCTGTTCCTGACAGGGTCCTGGTATTGTTCTTAGCTGAAGCCTTCCAAGAGGCTGTTAGTTTGTTCAGCCTTTTTGCCTGAGCCTAGAAACTCCTTGTGTCCTCTTTTCCCTGTATAGTACTGCCTTACTGCTTCTGAACTGCGCTGGTGCCTTGACAAGTCTCTTCTCTCACTACACACCATAGGCATTTTAGTACATCTCTGTGCACTGATAGCTCCTTTCCTTTGATATACTGAGCTTTACAAGGCCGAAAAGCACAGCACAGAGCTTCCTACACCATGTAACCAGTCACATGGAGAAATTTGGGCAAAGGAGGGAAAATGCAAACAGCAAAAACCTGTCCCTCTTGAATCAAGGGAGCACCATGATTCTCTTTCCTACTGACACATAAGAAATGCAAATGGCAGCACAGGTCCTTGCCCGCAGCTCTGTATGCCTCCTAATGTAAAATCATCTGGAAAACTCTGTGAGCCTAAGAGCTGACAAATCCTGAAGGGATGGAAAGAGGAATGCCCCTTATCAAGTGTTCTGGTTGCTGTTTGCTCAGTGGAAAACTCAGAGGGAGAAAATATCCATTTACATCACATGGAACTGACCAAGGACTAGTGAATCCCAGCCCAAGCACTGTCTGCTCTCCCTCCTGCTGGGTGCTTTGGGGCCTGGCTGACCAGTGCACCCCTGACCAGGCCTTGTACCCATGGATGAAGGTTCCTCAAGAGCCCAGGGCAGTGAGACCCCTGCACAAGGAGGTCCTGTACGTGCCCTGGGACTGGAGCAGTGAAGGGGATTGGGCTACACCTCCTCCCCACTGCACCCTCCATGTCCCATGGGACCGCCGCACCACAGTTGACCCTTTTCCTTTGGAAAAGGGATGTCATTGTCAAGGTTAAGTCTTACAAGATGGTGCAGAATTTGGTATTTGCCAAAACCAGCCATAGCAGAGCCTTACCGGTCCTATTTCTTTGCCTGCGCTCCAGGTGATGACCTTGGTGCATCATCCTGCAGGTGAGAACACTCCAAAATAACAGTTGTCTCTACTGTGGGATTTGCTGGCATGTGTGAGGGATAGCATCAGGTTTACACAGGGAATGCATGCAGGAAACAGAGCAGCTCTCGAACTGTGGAGGAAAACAGGGCCCGTTTTTAACAGGATGCAGAGGAGCATGACAAATCATTAAGTGTGGTTTTATGGGCTTGTGTGCTTTATTGAACTATTTTTTCGTAAGCTCCTGTCTTCAGGTGTTGGCAGCAGGTGAAAAACCCTCTAGTCAGTTATAAAGAGACAACTGTGTGAGTACCACCATGCAGGGTGAAACCAACCTCTTGCTCATCTTTAAACTGAAATGACAAGGAAGTTGAGATATGGGGGCAGAAAGCTCCAAGGTGGAAGGGCCAACATAAGAAATAAGAAATGGCAGTGGTTCAGTGGAGGATGCTAACAATTTGGAGTGTTTTCCTTTAGAAGCAGTGAAATGAAGAAGTGATGACAAACAGAGATAAGGGTAACCTATCAGCATTCCTTGTAAAGCATATGGCCCTGTAAATGAGAGTTCACTGCCTGATAGCATCCATTATTGTATATTCTGGATGCTGTGGGACTTTTCAGCAGATGCTGCTGAATCTGCCTCTCCTGTTCTGTGTTTTATTATACGGATTACAGCCTTCAAAGTTGTGAGCTGGCTTTCTTTAGATTTAAAAAAAGAAAAAAAAAAAAAGGCGATTGTCTGAGCTGTTTTTGACTTGACTTACAACTAGCATGACCCTGAGATCTTCCTGCCAGCATCCTGCCATTTATTTACTCCTGAACTTCTCCCCAAATTGTTTAAGACCAAACAAGTACGGAAAAACTGAAAAAGCACCACACTGGAAATCAACATCATGATAGTTTGAAACCTGCGTAACACTTTCAGAAAATTCCTTTGCTATTAGCCATGGTTTGCTGGGAAATACACAGCAAAGTCTGGCAGGGGATGGGGGTCTCCGGCCCACAGAGCCTTTTCCCCATACTTTGCTGTGTGTTGACATTAAGTTGAAAGGTAGGTCTCTGGGAGACCTGTTTGTCAGATGGGGTTGGTGTCTGCTGGGAGACGTGGTTGATAGCTGGTATGTTGGCCCCATGCACGGCATCATGGAATGCTCTGGAAAGGGACTGTGCAGACTTGTACTCCTCATTTATTAACAAAGTAGCTCATGGAGATTTAAATGAAAAAAGAAAGCTTCAGGAGCCCAGAGCACAGTGCCACCAAAACTGTTCTGGTGCCAACAAAGACTGAGTAGTTATGCCTGACGGATTCTGGATTTCTGTGTGAAGCTCAGCTGAAAAAGTTTCTTTTTTCCCAGGTTTTGAAATAGGCATCTGTTCATTTACCAGGAGGCTAAACAAGTGTCAAAGCCTATACAAAACAGTAGCCAGTGGTCTGACAAGGCCACCTTCAGCATGCCAGGTGTCACTTTCAAAATAAATACCGTACTGTTGAAGTAAAACTGAGTTTCCTGGTAGTAAGCCACATTTTCCAGCCATCTCTTGCTCTTCCCAGGAGGTAGTAATTGAGGGTTGGAGCAGCCATGCCCTACGGGGCATGAGATGTAGCCAAACAGTCACGGAGGGGAAGATGGGATGGATGGAGAGGACTGGCAGAAGGGGTCTGGAAAGGACCTATCTCCCCTAACCACCTCTGGTGGGGATGGCTCACAGCAGCACACACCATCACTGAGGGGAGGGACAAGCATCCTGTTTCAGCTGAAGATTTGCTTCCTCCTTGGGGGACCTAGCCCATTAAATTAACTTGGCTGTTTTCTGTAATTTATTTCTAGTCCGCTGTAGAACATATCTCCATTATGTTACAGCCCACTTAAGAGATACAACCAAATTTTGAGGCTTTAATTAGAAAATATCAAATTAATGTTTTTAAGAACTTTTGAAAACAACAACATATCTTTCTTTACAAGGCTGAAGTGTTTTCCTTCCTAGAAAAGACTTGCTTCTGCTACCTCTGCATACTCCGTGTTTGCTAAAGTAAGAATTTTTCTCTTAGCTTACATACAGTTTCCCAAGTTGTACTTCTCTGTCTCCAGTCAGTAGAAGGGTCTGCAAAACACTTAAAATCAAGGTAGCAATACTCACCAAGTGATTTGAAAACACTGTGAAGGTGCCATCAAAAAAACTTGTGATTATACAATGAAACGACTGAAAGAAATATATAATATGCACAAAAATCCCAGTGAACTGAATCCCAAGCTGAAGTAACTTTTTCAAACAAGACAATGAAATTAGCTTTTCATTGAATGAATTAGCTTTTTGTTTAAGTGAAATGTTTCTTTAAGGAAAGCAAGAAACCAAGCCATGTGGAAGATCTGTTTTCCTTCTTTAATTAATTCCTGTCTCAAACTTTGAAGACCTTTCTGCCCACTGTTTTAAAGCAACATAATTTATCTTGAGTACTAGGGATCCATTTAGTGGTGTTCACAGTCATTCAACTCTTTCTGCAAAGTCAGTATTCCCCCACCGTTGATAAGACTGGCAGATTTCAGTCCAAACTATCACTGTTAAATGTCTTCACAAACATCAGTCTGGTCTTGAGTGAAGGGAAATCTGTAGGAACTTTCGTGTAGGATGGCATGGAGCTTAAGAAAATATTGGAGGCAGATTTATACACTGCTTGGTTCCTATCTTCTTGCAGGGCAGAATTTGCAAAG
The DNA here is from genome assembly GCA_013397175.1 of Platysteira castanea. Taxonomy (NCBI): domain Eukaryota; kingdom Metazoa; phylum Chordata; class Aves; order Passeriformes; genus Platysteira; species Platysteira castanea. The sequence goes on from VYXC01010094.1 coordinate 88,529, forward strand.
CTGTTGCAATGCTGCAATTGCTTTGTCATCTCAGATGAATTATCAAAAGCAGTTGGCTACTCCTAACACATAAGAGTGATTTTCTGCAAAGTGTTCAGATGCAAGCTTGTAAGAAAGTTATTTATTTATTTCAGTAGGAAAAAAATTTACTAAAGTCATAAAACTGGTAATGCAGTTAATCATGATATTAAATCTCAAGTGAGAATGTGTTTCATAAAACAAAACATTTTCCAAATACAGCAAAATTTACAGTTTAGAAGAAGCAGTGTGTCATTAGGAAGCCCTCTTAGTACAGCCATTTTCCCATTAAATGAAAGATTTTGATTGGAAAACCGAGGACACATGCAGTAACTTGACTTTACAAGGTATGGCACAAATTAATTGGAACATTTAACACTGAACATGCAACTCTTATTACAGTGGTGCCCAGAAAGTGACATTTTATATATAGAGGATTGTTAGACTACCTTGAAAAAGTGACACTTCACAAGTTATTTGGTTCTAGCTTTCCACAGTAATTAACAGTTAAAAATGGATGCAGCTCAATAGCTGCTGTTAAAACATCTTTTCCTTGGATTTACACCACAACTGGATTAAGCCCAGCTGACCTGACTCTGAAAGTGAGGGTTAAAGAGATTCTTATTTTTACCCAGTGTAATGAAGTTTTATTGGTAACTAAAGCTGATGAGAAAAATATGATCAAAACCAAGCTTTGTTGAATATTTTATAGATATCATGAAAGACATCTCTCCCACTGTGTTTTTAAGGACTTATTTCAGAAGTAACATTTCAGTGCTTTATCAAAAACAGTTGGATGTTTCGTCGGTTTTGGTTTCATTTTTTTCAGCTGGGTGTTGAATGCCAACACTTGCTACCCAGCTTTTTCCAAATATTTGAATTAAATTGATATAAAGCAGAAAAGTGCAGATAAACCCTCAATTCAGTGTAATTTAACGCCAGTTTCTTTCTGTTTTTAGCCTGATACGTTTCCGTTGCAGCAAACTGGCCAAAACCTACAATGGACAAAAGAGGGAGCTCTTCTGCTGCATCTTCTCTGCAGAAGTGTGCTTGCTTTCCTTAAAATTCAAAGCTGTTTCCAGGATTTCATAACACAGGAAACAGAAGTTATTTGTTCTGCAGAAGATTAAATATTGAGCAACTTTGTTACAAAAAAACTAACAACAACAAAAAAAACCCCAAAAACAAAAAAAGACCAAAAAACCAACAAAAAAAGGCAAATAAAAAATCCTCACAACAACCCAAACCTGAACAAAAGCAAACAAGCTCCATTTGCCTTCTCTTCCAAACAGTTACTCTTTTTAAAAGTCAGCTTTTCATATTGAGCTGGAGGTCCTTCCCTCCCACTTTCTAAAGTGTGGAGACTGGGGAAAAGAATAATCTTTTACACGGCTTCATTACAAAATATGAAGAAACCTGGAGGCTCTCCTTTTCCCTGAAGGTCCCTGGATTGCCCAGCCAAAAGATTAACATGTTTCTGCTGCATCGCATTGTTGCTGGACCGCAGTTCCCAAGCTTTACCTTCCCTGGACCCAGAGCAGCAGGTCCACTGCACCAATAAAGATCGAATTGCAAGCAGGGCAGCCTGAGCTGCTGGAGCCATGGTGCTTCAGCAGTTCTGCGGCCTGGGACTCAGGTGCTCCATGTGCTCCCTAAGCGAGCCACGGCAGCACGTCCCCTACCCGGACAGCCAGCCAGCACCAAGGCTCAGGCGCCCGCAGCATCCCATGGGGACAGGACGAGTTCAGGCACTGCTCAGCATCGCTGGTGTGCCAGCCCTTGGTTAAAACCCTTCTGGCAAGTGTCTGCTGCTGCCTGCCTTTGGGAAGGCGCAACACCACCGCTGCTACCCAAGAGAGGGCAGAGCGGGAGCAGCGATACCCCACATCTCCCCCCGGAGCATCTTCAGTTCTGGGAAAGATGGTGATAAATCAAAAGAATACAACAAACGGGGTTGGTGAGCAAGCGGAGGGCTGGGAAGGGTCTGAGGGATCACACACACTGGGCTTTGCCAAACCCAGCCGCATCACTCAATGGCAAACACAGAGCCCACTCCCTCCCAGGAACACACTTCAGGCTGGGTTGCAGTGAGGAAAGGATCGGGCTCTTGAAGAGACAGATGTGAGGTCCAAACCCAGCATTTTGCTGATGTTCACTACAGCCAGCAGGCCATTTGAGCATGAACTTCATGCTAGGTTTGAAGTTGAGACATGCTTGCCTAACAGAGACAGACAACAAACCCCAAGTTCTGAGAGTGGATAGGAATTTTAAAAACATTATTCCAGTTTCAGGAAAACTGCAGCAGTTTCCTCACCCGTGTCCATGTCTATTTGAACTCCCTCCTCCAAAACAACCCCACCCAGAGATGGCTGCTGTCCCGGGAAGTGTTTTACCTCTGCACAGCTTGTATTTTGAAGAGGCAGACTGCAAGTTGTACTCATATTTTCTGTTTTTCAGTTTGTTCCCTTCTTTCCTAAGGGAACATAGACCATTTGACTCAAAACCAAGAGACACCTATTCCCCAGGAATGAAAAACATCGAGCTACACTGTAAACAAAGTAGATCTTTGCTGGACTCAAACTCTAATGATGCTTCTTGTGTTTCTGTGCAACAGAAGTGAACTGGTGACCATAATCTGCTCTATTTTTCTTCCTGTGACATAAATAATGCTCAGATCCCATAAATGCTGACCTCTCTCCACTCTCTGAATGGAACTTGGCAGCTCCATTCCTGCGGAGCAAAGTCAGAGCCAGGAGAAACCTGAGCAACTCATGCTTGCAGGGTTACATTGTTCATGTGGGGGCTTCTCCGCGGCCCAGACGCAAGCTCGCTCTTCTGGGGCATCTCTGAGGCACCAAGAGATAGACCGAGAGAGCAGCACTCAGTTTAGCACTGAACCACTCTTTTGCATTAGGATTCTTGGAGTGTGGCAAGGGGCAAGAAAGTAGGGGTTTTCTCAGCTGTAAGGAGACCAAAGGATGAAGAATTAGAAAGAAGGCACTACAATAAAGGCAAATATTTTAAGATGTTGGAATAACGAAGCTGTTGCTTTCACTTAATCAAGATGCAATGGATACATTCACCAGAGTCCTGATCCGCACAGTACCAAAGCCCCAGTCCCAGCAATTTTAAGTGAACAATTCATGTAGTAGCATGTGTGTAATGTCATTTGGACATAGTGGCACGTGGAAGCATCCAAAATGCACTGCTCAAGAAGGAAAGCCTCTCCTTAAGAGTCCCTTTGGGCAAGATAGAAGAAAATTCCAGGGGCCTGGCAAAACCAAAATATGTGTACAGAGAGGTGAGCCCAAACCAAAGAATCAGGGATCATGAGCATCGATACAAAGGATATGTACCTCATCATGGCTGTTCCCAAAGAGAGATTTTCCTGTTCCTATTTGAGGTCAGTGTGTGCACAAAAACAAACTGACAGATGTAACCGATTACTACAAACACAAGGGAAGGGTGTGGGCAGCTACCAAAAGCCAAGCAGTGTAGTATGTCACAAGCAAATGTACAGCCTGGTGGACCCACAGCGCTTTTCCAAGAAGAGGTAAAACCTCTCCTGCGCAGAGACAAAGGTAATCTTGGGCCATTTCTTAATGTTAGTCAAAGGATTTGGCACTGCATGAAACACAAGTGAAGTTCCTGCTCCCAGAGGCTGAACTCTTAAGTCTTGTGACATGTTTAGGAGGTCGATACAATACAGCACAGATTGGTTATTTATCCAGAATTCCATGACTAGCTTGGAGCAAAGCTAAGTGCAGAGCTGAATCCAATAAAATTCCTGACTGCCTGCAAACTTGGCCCGTCCGACTTCGTTATGCAGATTTTAATCACAGTAGTGCAAAATGGTTCCATTCAGACGCAAATGCTTAACAGCACTGTCCTGGGGATGGGGGGGAAGTAGGAGATGAGGGATTGTGGGCACTTCAGGTTGAGGACATATGGGAACTCTGCATCCCTGGGAAAACTCTCTGATCATTAGACCTGTATGTAACAACTGCCACCTCCTCCTCAGGCTTGTTTCAAAGACAAATGGCTAGGTGGACAGGATTCATACAACGAGCACAGAAGATGAATTTTGAATTCCTGCATCTTCTGGCAAGCTCCTCCCATCACCATTTTTTGCCACTACTTATTCTCCACCTGTTTTATTTTAAACTAAGTTGTTATTATTCTCCACAAGAACAAGCCCTAACAAATGCCAAAGAACCTTTGAACCCCAAGAAATGCATAGGCTGGTAAAGAACGCATTATCCTTCCTTTGTGCCATCGGTTGGTGCAAGGAAGGCAGGTCAAAGGGCAAGGCTTTTTCCTCTTCCTTCTTGGACTGTTGCTCTGTAGAAGGGACCATCTTCCACTGCCATGGAGGGAGGGAGGAAGATGAAGAAGAAACCCAGTCCTTTATCTTGCTGTCTGCACAGCTCCTGTTCAGTACAGGACACAGCACAGGCTGTTCTTCAAGATGTTTGGGGTCTGTAGGTGCTTTCAATTATTTTCATCAATGTTGAAACTGAAAGTCTGGTGTATTTACCTGTGTTTTGTGAAGAGATAAAGCTTATTTAATTCTTGTTCTTTGCAAATTCCCTCTGCATAGACTTTCTGATGCCTAACAACGCAATGCTGCAGTCAGAGCACTCAGAGAAAATGGTCCTTTTCCGCCAACCTGCTTTGGTGAAACTTCAAGAACATTGTTTATCTTCAGACCCCCACATCTGTCAGGTATGGGAGGAGTTGGCTGAAGTGTCAAAAGCACAGAGAGGCAGACAGGCAGAGGCTACTCTGCATCTGCCTGAAAGAACTACAAGATTGTATGGCATGTCCCTGTAAAGAAAAACATTCATAAAAACCGCTTCTCCCATCTCTGTTTCTCTCTCTCTGTGTCTTCAAAATCAGTTGCAACAAAGGCACTCACTCTTGCCCATGAGGTTTCTCATAATCAGGTTTCTGTCTCTGCAAGGCATCACTTTTCCACAGAGCACTGGATGAAATCCAAAGCACAAATTATGAGATCCATATGAGGGAAACAGATGTTTCCAGGCAATGTTTATGGGGAACAGCAAATCTTTGGGGAGACATTGCATTACATTTTCTTTAATGCAAATACTTAAACTGTACAATAAATATCTAGAATGTAAAGCATAAGATTCTGGAGATAGACAATAAGGTATAGGTATCTTTGTCAAAGAAAAGATTAAAAAGTTCTTGCATAGAGCATGTGCATTTTAGTGACTCAGTACACTGGACACGTGGAGCTCAGGAAGGCCCTCTGGTCAGTGAGACTGCAGTGGGAACCACACTTCAGCCATCCTGGAGCTGCACAAGGCTGCCCCCCGTCCTTAGCTGATCATACAGACCTCACCACCTCATCCTTTCAATCACTGACCGGTGATTCCAAGGCCAGAATGGAAGGAACCTCTTACAATACTGTAAGCAGAGGAGCTTATTCCCATTTCAGGGAAAGATTGCTTTCTTTGCAGCACTGGTTAAGTGTAACCACAAGCTGCCTCTCAGACAGCCTTTGAAAAACCACCAGGCAAGGTCTCTCCTGAACTCTGTCAGGATGGCTTTTGTTCTTGCAGTGCAATGTCTGAGGATAGGAACTGAGCCAAGTGAAAGAAACGGAGCTCCTGGGACCATTTGTTTTGTAGTTCCCATTATTCTTCTCACTGTTTAAAATCAAACTCTACATCAGCATTTTCTGCCAGGGAAGAAATTAACTGCATCGGAGGAACATTTAGCTCCTGAAGCACAGTCAACATTTGCCAGCAGAGTAGCAGATGGGTGGCACCCATTTGCACAGTAGCCCTGCAGTCTCATTTGAGAGGTCATGGTGGCTTAAGAAGCCATTTCTGCCTTGGAGAACTTACTCTTATATGCAGAAACTGGGCCCAACCTTCAAATCATGTATTCATCATTCTCCACTCAAAAAGATCATGTGAAGCACTGGCACAGCTTAATGGAAGCACAGTCTTTGATGTGTTGCACTTGAGTCTTCATTTTCTAGGCTATTAATTGAATGCTACTGTACTGGCCTCAGTCTCCTCCTAAGCCTTCTCAAAATAAATAGATGTCATTGCAGACTTGGTTAGCTTTACAAATTATAGAGAAGAAATCACTCAGAAATTATCAACTTTTCTGCTCCACATACTGGAAAATATCTGTGTAATATGGATATTGGAAAGGGACTCAAACTGCCAGCTGACTACACAGGACACTCTCTAGTCCATCCAGCCTTAGAAGCCCAAAAGCAGAATTGGTCATGCTGGACATAGGTTGATCTCTTGCACAGCTACTTCAGTGTCTCACTATCATTTTCATCTGTGCAACGAGATGTGATAGTGCCTGAAGCTGGCTCTGAGGCAACCATATCCAAACCAGACACAGCAGAGTCACCCCACAACCTGGATAAAATGCTGACAAACACTGAGTGGTTCTTAAATAAAGTGAGGGGGTGACAGATCTTCAAAGTGGTTTGCTTTTTTTTCAGAGTCAAAATTCTTGTGTTAGTAATTAGCGTGCTCCAAAATCATTCATAGCTGTTGTAATATGAAAGTGCAGAGGTGTTTACGGCATCTCAGATAGAAGACTTGTTAATAGGTCAGTGTGTCAGGTAATGTATTAACAAGCCAAGACTGCCAAAATCAGGCAAATTCTTAATCAGAAATGATTCAGAATTCAAACAACCTAGATACTCCCAGAGACTATTGGAAAAATCTTTCACAGAATAAGTACTTCTATAAGCCCAGGTCAGAAGTCTTATCGCCAGATATCTGTAATGAAACAGGATCTTCCTTGACTAGTGTTTCTAGCATTATTTCATGCTATTTCTTAAAACTGATCTAAAATATGGTTTTTCTACTCAGGTTAAGGAAAGCTTCACCTGTTGAGGTCTTGCCAGTGGAAATATTCTGATACAGTCCAGGGTCAGCACATTCCTCACAAGCAGTTTTATACTGCTGTTGCTTGAGACTCAGCTGACACAGGTAGGTAGTACCTGCTATGTTGTACAGAGAGCTGTAAATGAAGGGGCAATATAACGCATGAGGGAAATTGAAATTATTTTTGTAATGTATTATTTCACTGTACAAAGCAGCTATGTTTATTGTACTGAAAGCTAGAAATATTTTCATAAGAGTGTACAAATTCTGCTGATTTATTTGACAAACAGTTTCTGAAAGAGGAAGATGTAACCCACTGCCTTTTCACTTGCCTTCTTCATCCACCACTGCTCCATTTGCCTTTACACACAGCATTAGGAAACAATCTTTTCCTAGCATTACAAAAGCAAATAATCTTTCCCCTACCATCACAGAAGTCACCTGTTAACTCAGAGTCCTATGTCTTTCCCTTTCATATTGGTATGCCTTCCTTAACCCTCTGATGCAGCCCTGCTTGAACAGCAGTACCTCTACACCCGCTTCGTCCCCTGCTTCACTTCACTATTCTCTAGAGTGCCACCAATCTGCTTTTAAAATTATTCAGAGGGATTTAGCTTCGGATCTCCAGGCCCAGATTTTTACTCTGGGCACCATCCCAAGGGAGTACTGTGAAACTTAATTTAGCCATCACACCTGCAAAGCTGCAGCACAGACACAGAGTCCACTAAAACTTCTGGGATAGGATTACAGTTTGTGTACTTTGTATTCTTGCAGAAATCAGCTACCAGGGAGACCCATGCTATCCCAGTAAATACTGTGTTTCCTAGTAAGCATAATTCCTCCAACTGGTGAAGAATGATTACAAAATTAAAGCTCTATATGGTTTTTTGGTAATTTTATTTTTGAGAGCATGAATTTCTTTTTTAGTTTATGCATGTTTGGGATTCTTTTTAAAGTCAAAAAAATATTTTCAATTTTCATATGAAACTTCTGCTTGGAGGCAGAGACTGACTTAAAAGTATGTCATCAACAAGAGATGATATACTTTTCATTGAGGACTAGAAAAGGGTCTAATATTTTTAAACCAGTTTTTAGATAAATTCCCTCTAAGTGGTAGTTTTGAGAAGAGTAAAAAATATTAATCAGTTTTTCTCCTTGGCTCCCTGTTATGCATAGGGAGGGCTTTCAGTGAGGTCCAACAGCAAGAGCAAGTGGGCAAAGGCAAAGGGAATAGATTCACAAACAAAAGTCCACTGAACAAAAGAGAACTGCAGAGTCATTAACTGAGAAATGAATACAAAGGTGTGGGAAGAAACACGTTGTTATTGCTGGAGTGGAACCGGAAGCTGCGGTGGGAGATGGAGTTAACCAGCTGCCATTCACAAGTGGCATCCTCTTCTCCAAGCCCCTGGTAGCAGAGGATTATTTCCACCATCAGCAAATCCTATCTTTCAACACAGGTTGAGTTTCACACACCAAGGGAGGTCAGAAAGCACACAGGTGAGTTCAGGTGTCTTGTAGTTCATGCCCAAGATCTGCTCACCAGCACCTCAGAGCACCAGGACCAACTGTGTAAAAAACTACTTGCAGCAATGGCTCCATCTTGCAGAGAACTGGAGTCAAATTCCCCATCAGAGGATCGCACGCAGGCAGAGACACGCGCTGCCAGACCGAGAGCGGCTCGTTCGGGTCAGCAGGGAGAGCCGGCAGCCCATTGCTGACAGTCACCCCGGGGGTCTGCTCCCGTCTCCCCAGGCACTGCCTACAAAGGTTTTGTTTTCTGCTCTCGGAGAAAATGACTCCTGCTAGACTGCTGTAAACCTATCCTGCTCAAGGACATCTTGTTTGTGTTAATCCTGTAGATTAAGCACACAGCTTTTCAGTTGCGGCTTTGTGGCTATTGTTACCAGTAAACCCCTTACAAGACTTGTGCGCCAACGCACATTAACTTCAAGGCTGTCACTGAGATAGCTGGAACAAGGAAGAGCCCCCAAGAATCATGAGAACTGACTCTCACACCAAATACTCTATGTTTTAAAAGAAGAGTTTGGAAGAGAACTGCCTCCTGTAATGTCTGCTTCGAAGGGGCTCAGCTGTTACTGGCAATAGGAGACACCAAAGCTGAAGACTGCAGGCTTGTGCGAGTACAGTGACCCGGTATACACTGCAAGGGAAGCTCAGCGAGAGCTGGAGCCTCCAGGGACTCAAAGCCAAGTCTGTTACTTGGGCTCGAGCCCACAGAGCAGTCCAAATGGGGTGGTCACACCGGTTGAGATAGAAAAAAATCAGGATTTCCAACAGCATGCGGAGGCACTCTTGCACAACCTCCTCTCCTGCATTTGGCTTACTCACACCAGGGTCTTGGCTAAGCTTGCAAGCGTACATTAAGTCGTCACTCAAGCACCAGGCATTTGTTGGCTTGCAGTTAATTGTGAATTGTGTTACCTGTAAAATATTCACAGAAAGTTCCAGGTGGGTAGAAAAGCATAAATAACTACGTATAAAGGGCTAATTTTGTTTTTACAAATATACAGGAAATTAAGAACAGCTGGACCATGAAATACTTCTTTGTATACAGTGTTTTTAATATGAGTTCCATCAATTCCCTGGATTTCTCTGGTACTGAGGCTTTGCTGAACAAAGAATTGACTTTCAGGTAGTGTTCTCTTAGAATCAAAGCTAGCTAAAGCATTCAGCTGGATTTTTGGAGGCTTTGATCGTTTTACTTTTCTTAGACATGTAATTCACTTTACAAATTGTGTGTTATGTTTTCAAAAGAGCAATAAATCATGCAACATGCATGCAAGAACTTGATTCTGCACCTCATGTTTATCCTGTAGCTTGGACTTTTGTTGAGCAAGATGCAGGAGAGTCTCATTTTAAATACAGTTAGTCTCAGGCTAACAACATAGACCCTGAAATACTTTCAGCTCAGAACTTCACATTTACTGATCTCAGTGGAACTGGGAGCATCTTTAACATGTCAGAGCACCCTTCCAGCTGGATGCACCTCTAGTGAACACTGCACAGAAACATGCAAAATGATCAAGCGTTGTGTCTGGTACAAAGGGGTTTGCCTGCAGTTAAGGTATGGGGGCATTTGCAGTTTCAGCAAGATCACATCCTGCACTTGGAGAGAACTTCCTTTGTCTTTGTGTTTCAGATTAAAGAGTCTCCTGCAAATATTTCTGGACTTTAAGACAGAGAAGTCCATGTTTTCCTCACAGATAAAGACAAACTTCACCTAAAGAGGACTTAATGGTACAGCTGCCATTCCAGGATCTTCAAACCAAGATCTGGCCACACTCCAAAAATTTGGGGGGGAAAAGTGCTTGGATACCATCAACCCAGGGATGTTTTGGATTGTGTTAATATTTCCCAGCAGAAAGTGGCCAGGTTTGGCTCCTAGTGACTAATGAAGCTGTCATACACCATTCCTTCCTGCTGCTTAATAATGCTTTCAAAAAAGCCCTTTATGGAGATGAATAGTATAGTAGTGCTGCAGCTGAGGAACTGGCATGCTGTCAAAGCAAACAGAGGCCAGTTTACTATGCATGGCACTGTATTTTTCATTATACTTCACAAAGACACGTTATTAACTGAAAATGTATTAATCATTAGGGAATAGAGATATTATTTAGTACATAGTTCAGTATAATTTTGAGACTTGATTCCAATAGATTTCATTGCAGCAGTAAAATTACCTGTTACTCTAAATGTTAACACAATTTTCACTGTTTTTTGGATCCTGAATTTCAAGAGACAATATCAGTCCTACCAGACTGCCATGGAAATGCAGTTCATTCTTTCCACTTTCTCCTCAGTAACATATACATGCACACAAGCTGTATATTGCATACACTTAATAAAGGTGGCAATTCAGCCAAGTCAGTGGTGTAAACAACACAGACATGACAGTTCCTACACTCAGATCCAGATCTCAGCTTCTGCTCTGTTGGTGGAGTGATACAATCAAGTCACATGTGATTTTGATACTCCTTAACTGACTTATCAGTAACCTCAGGCAATTGTGGGGCACAGCAATATTACTGCTGTGCAGAACACTCACCTGAAACATGAGTCCCAGCCTGTAAATCCACAAGATTTCTACCTCAATGCCGTGTCCAGGAATGTCTCAGGCAAGTTCACCTATTTATGGACTCTTGGGGGCCTTTGGAAGCACAGCTGAGAAGGTGTGAAACGCCCCTACACCCTTTGACTCTTGCTGTGAAGCATCAGGGGAAATCAAATGCTCTCCATAGCCATATAAGCACTCTTCACCACATGTTTCTTTCAGATGTAAAGCAGGGAGACAAGAGCCTGACATATCTTATCAACTCTCCACACAGAGCTCCATCAACATCAGCCAGATGAGCCCAAACTGATTTGCGGTGCGTTTGTTTGAACACAGTTGGCTTTCAGAAGCTGCAATCAGAGATCACAAGCCTTATCTGTGCAGGGAAGTTTAGATAAATAGTGCAGTCAGCTTGCTATAGAGCACCTTGGGTTTGCGCAAAATCTACTTTTAAGCATTCTGAATATTTGCAAGTATGAGAGGTGGTACTGCATAGATCTGGATTGTCCTTTCTCTATTCTGTGATGGAGGAAAACACCTCTGACCACTTTAAATCAGTATAACCCATGCATTTGGAGAGTTAATTAGGGAGTAATACAGGGAATAAACCCATCCTGCACAAAGCTTCACTCAACAACCTTTCTTATTACATATTCCCTTGTCCTTATTGAAAAATGCAGAGTTAAAGTCAGTTAGAAGGCCCATTATTCTCTTGCAACATACTCATTTTGTCACTGCCATTTTTAAACTGCTGGCTTAGAGGTCCCAGTGTCAGATATCAGACAGCTGTATATATTTGGAGTCACATAGGCAGATAAATTTGGCTCGGCATCTTCATACTCCTTTTGATGCTGAAACCAGCAAATTGTAGAGGAGTAGCAGGAGAACTGAAATCAGTCAGTGACTTCTGTGGAGCATCTTTCCAGCAGCTTCACTCAGCAAAGTGTTATTTCTGGCTTCCATCAACTGGCAAATGGCAATTTAGATAATGGCAATTTAAATGACCTGGCCAACCATTCTAAAAACTGTAGTGTGCTCACACTAGAACTAACACATCAAAAAACCTTCAAAGGCTACACCTCTCCCTCCAAAAAGCAGAAATCTTAAGCCAGGGATCCCTGAACCTGTTAGAATGGGGCAGGTCTGTGCTTTCTTTTTTTCTTTAAAGTGGGCTTGAATTGAAACACAGGAAAATTTTGTGACTTCCAGCATGTGTTGCAGTCTTCACAATTCACAAAAGCTCAGAAAACAGAAAAATACAAATGTCTTTTTTATTGTAAGAAGGCAAAATGCATTGTGCTTTCGAGAAAACATTGGCAGAAGCAGCATTTTTAATCAAGAGGGCTTTTGAGCAGTTCTGTAACTGGGTAATCCACAGAGTGGATCATTAAAATCAGTGAGAACCAGTAACAGCAAACACTAGTGGCCACCCAAATGCATCTAGATATTATTCACCACCATTCCGGCATCACAGTCCATTAAGCCCAGTTTATGTCATAACACAGCTAGTCCCCAACATTACACACTGTTTAAACAATACCTTTATTTAAAAAACAGTTTTACAGAATTCTCCCATCCTATTTGCATATCTCTATTTATTCATTATCCCAGTACATTTTTTGGCAACCAGAACCCTGTCTTACATGGATAAGCAATATTTGGAAGGCATCCGTGAATTTTCAATTGTCCCTAATGCAATCAACAGCTGCAAACAGCAGAGGAGCCAGTTCAAGAGAGACCACCAGCAAGTGCTGCCCACCAGAATTTCAGGGCTGTTGACACAAGGATCTCAGCACCCGCAAGCTGAACAGGGTGCTGCGGGCTCGAGGGCACTGCCCAACACCACATTTCCCTGCATAAACCTTCTTCCCCGGATACTAGCACCAGGTCACCCAGTGCAATGGCTTATGGCACTGCTGTTGAAGGTGCTGCCTTTGGACTGAAAATTGACCCTTTGATTGCTGGAGGCTGTGACACACTGGTCTTTAGGGTACTGAGCTAGGTTCTGTTCTGGCTGGATCTCAACTTCAGTAGTATGATTTAAAGGGAAAATTTTATGTCAGCAGTATCACAACCATTCACAGTGCTCATGCAATATTCTGATACACTACAGAAAGCTCTATTCTGTAACAAATCTTCACAGTACGTGCAGCCATTCATGTTTATCTCAGTTTTCTCTTACGGCTGTCACATCCAAATGATGTCAAAATATTCGAATTTCATCTGGGGAAAGCACACAGAGGAATCACAATATGACACATGTTTTAAAGGGATAGTCTGGAAAAGACAATGGATAAAAGAAAATTTCTTCTAATGAAGCTTGACTTGGATATTTGAAACAAGATCCATGAACTTTAGAGCATTTTTATGGATCTAACAATTCCACTAGTAGTTGTACAAACAAAGTAAAATGTTTTCATTAATTTCTGAGAGCCACACAACACAGTATCAACAAATTAACAACCATATGCAGTCTTGATGAAAGTACAAGAAGTTCAAGGTAGATTTTAACCACCATCTCTGCATGAATAGCCACAAGAAATTAAGAAGCAAGGAAATCCTTTTTCTCTATTTCTGTCCCAAACCCACTGCCACCACTGCTGTCAGTTACTCTCCTGAGGAGAAAGACCTAAGAAGTCCACTTGAGCTGCTCCCTACTTGTCTCACAAAGTATTGGTTACAGAAGCATCCCACGTTTCACTGTGAGGTTTCCAAGAATCTTGAACTGTAAATTGGAAGACCAGAGAACTCCAATTCACACAGGAGCAAGACTGAAGCACTGAGAGGTTTCAGCCCATGTTATTAAGGAATTTTTTTACTGACCCATGCAAGTTTGAGGTATCTAGAATCTTCTTGGCCTCATTTCACACAGAGACCAAATTTCTGAGGGTTTCAGGTAATATTTTTCCCTAAGTTGTTTTTCAGTTCCTTCAAGAGCTTGATAAAACAAAATGGAAAGAAGCACTCAAAAAAAGTGAATTTCAACTTCACACTTGAGCCAATTTGGGCAGAATTACAAGCAGAGTTCAAAAGCTAAGTGATGGGAGGAAGTGATTTATCCCTTGCTTCAGGAGCAACAAGAAGTCACTACCCCTTTTCCTATCCAGGAATGAATTGTGTTGTCTTTCAGTCTCTCATCAAATACGGATACTGTTAGCAAGGGTGGCCTGGTACAGTGCCATCAGAAAGATGAAACGTGCCCCCAGCCCATGCCAGGCCCACATTTATTAGTAGGCCATGGACTGTGCCTTTAGGCAGCATAAATTGGTAGTGCTGCACGGAAGCCCGGAGAGTCACGTCACACCACCAAGGGTGACTCAGTCACCATAAGGTGATTATGAGCACTGCCAGAGTTTAGCTGAGCAGCTATACGCGCTTTCTACTAAGAGGATGCTTGTTATGTTTTCCTAGAAAATCATTGCTTTCAACTTTAGACTTTCCTAATCCCCTGACAGATGCTTTAACCACAAGTTCGCTTTCATGCCTCAAGACATGCTAGTGACCACCAAATTCAGTTTCATCCCCAGAGTTTACATTATGGGCTGTTTGCCCATGTTGGAAAGAGTGCCTGACATCAGGATTAAATCAACTTCAAGGACTTCAGTAGCTGACAAGTCAGCTTTGCTTCCCTTCTCCACAGTTTTTCAGATCTGGCTGAAATCCTGCCCTCTTCCCCCTAGGAATCGTATCTTGCCCACAGGTATACTTACAAGGTGTCTATTTTTTAAACCTTGAGCACCAGTTAGTTTTATAACAGGATAGTTCTTCATTTCCAAAGGATAGAACTCCTTTCCTACTGAACAGCCAGAGGGCTTTACAGGCTTCAGGCACTACACAACTACAGGTTACAATAACACTGAACACCACCCTACACATCACACGTAGAGAAGAGCAGTAAACTGATAGAAGTGCAAGCATCAAAAGAGCTGATAAAAGAGTGAACACTGAGAGGGAGTTCATCACATGGTTTCCGTCCCAGTGATCCAAGATTACTTGAAGCAATACTTTACCCATGTACAGGCCTAAGAATGCAGTTGTTATGCTGCAACATTGGAGATGAACTGGATTCACCTATAGCTTTCCAAAGGTTACCAGCCCAGTGGATAATGCAACTTCAATGCAAAAGAACATAGTTAGATTTAGAGAGAAACATAAAAGCTAGATAGACTGGGATGTGGAAATATGTTTTGCAAATAAATCTCAATTTCTTCACTTACAGGACTCGTTTGTGTTTGTGTGTGAAAATAGAGATAGGAAGACTGCTTTTTTATTGAAAGGATTTACTTGGGAAGAAATTTTGTAGTCAGGATTAGCCACTCAGCACCCACAGACTGGAGGACTGATTCCAAGGAACATCAATCTCAGAATGGCTAACTTCAGAGTATCGAGCTTTCCTAAAAAATATCTCCTCATAACACCTTGTCTAGACAATCAAAGCATTAAACCACTCTAATTAGCTTAATTATCCTTGGGCACCTCCTACTCCACATGGGTGCTTCGAGGAGGGAAGTTCAAGCCAGAACGCTGGCAGGTGAAGATGTCCCAGCACAGAGTGCTGGATGCCACTGTGGGCACTAACATTAATATAATATAATTAATAATAATCAGACTAAAAAAGCTGAATTCTCTCAGGGGTTGCTGAGGATGTCCAGCCTCTCAGAGCAGAGACAAAAGACTTCAGCAAGACACTAAGTCAAATGTTACCCAGAAAATTCAACACCCCCTTAGATATGCTCTTAATTTAAATTCCCAGGTTGCCAAGATGACTGGGACAGAGACAAAAATCCAGAATCCAGAAGAGCCTGTTCATCATTGCACAGAGCCTTCTTGCAGATTAAAGTCAGTGGGAATATTCAGCTGTATTCAGCTGTATGAAATAGCCATTCTTCCATGTGAACACATCAACTCCTTACAAATGTTTTGATTGCAAACTACTGCACAATGCCTTCTCTGCAGCAGATAATTTGTATGTTTGTTCCCAAAAAATCCATCCTGGTTCTACATAAACTACATCATCAACTAAGAGAAGTTACTTGAAACAATTTAGGGTAAGAAATGGGTATAGGAAAAAGCAAATGCTGTCTGCCATATTATCTCCTCTTTCGGTGGAGCTGACAGAACAGCTGCCTGTTATTACAGTGTACCCCAGGAAATGCTTAGCTGCCAAAAAACTCCAGAGCCAGCAAGGGATTAGCAGACAAACAGAATTCATGCACCTGGAAGTCATGCAGCTAGATATGCCGTCTTTGTAAGATATGATACTTCAATCTCATTTGCAAAGAAACAAGAACAAAAAGAAATGACTTAATGTCATAGTAATTATGATAAATCTAGGAATTATTATACAGTTTTGTGACTAGATTAAGTGGCTGCAGTTTTCATTTAACCGCAGTAATCTGTTGACGGCCTTACATAACTGTCATAAATATAATGTTCTCTATTTTACGTTTAAGCTGTTCCTAAATAATGCAGCATTAACACCATGTTAAGTCACCAGAACCCTGATAGCTCTAGAGATGAAGGTTTTTAATGATTTCATGTAACCTGTGTAATACAAAACTTTCATTTCCTTCACCAATATCTTTTTAATTGCAAAATTTCTGCTGGACAGCCCTTTCCTCCTCCCACCACTGCATTTGTCCTTCATAGGCATGCTCTCACAAGCTGCTGGACCTGTGTGTGCTGGGTTCAGGTAATGCCTAGTGCCACCCCCATGTGCCCAGTCTATGTGGGAAGGACTGGACAGCAGCTGCCACACGAAGCTGAGCTGTGTTCTAAGCAACTCCCTCACTGCATTCCCATGGCCCCTCAGGCTCACTGCCACCAGTTTTAAGGGGAATTGGTTTGTATCCTTACCTCCACAAAAACAGCAGCAGCAATACTGACAGCAAAATATCTTTTTTAACATCAAGATGGATACACATATCCAGCCCAGTGTCAATGAACTTCTAACAAAGCTGCTGCACAGTCTGCTGAGAAGTATTACACAAGCCTCAGTGTGCACTGGGGTTCAGACAGTCTGGGACAACTCAGATGGAGACTTTTCCTTATAATTATGTACATACTTACCATGTCAACAGAAACAACTTAGTAGAAGAGTCACTGAAATATTTAAGAATTCAATAAATTAATTCTGCCCTTATTTTAGAAATACATTCTCAGCTGTCTTACGGACAGAGGTGACAAATGCTTTAAGAAGTTTCAGGAATCAAAATTCAGAAGAGTTGTCATACCCTAGGAGACAACAGCAGAGAATAGCTGGAGAGCACCAGAGTTATCCCAATGATGGCTGGAGAGCGGCTTCCAAAAAGGAGCCACTACCAACATGTCAAGGCAGTAGCTACATTATCAGTACTGAGATTATGCATTACAGAAACTCCTGGGAATAAAGCTGTAGGAGTAAGCACAGTGCATTTCAACAAAATACAAACTTTTACTAACAAAGGGTACCAATGTCTTCAGTCACTGACTTGAACATCAGAAGAGGAAAACAGACTCTGATGGATCTACCATAATTGCATACTGGATTGTTTTGAGAACAGTGGCTGTGCAATTGCAGTAATAGCTCAAGGTTTGGAAATGGAAGTTAATAGACAATTCTTTCCTCTATTTTTCTGTAGCTATAAGTTAGCTACAAAAGTTTTCTTGTAGTTGTACAATTTCAAGCTTACTGTTGTTATAAATTAAGAACTGTGTCTACTGGATCCAGTTGCTCACTGCACTACTGAAAAGCTGAGGTTAGAAATAAAGGTCTGTACTTTCCTATATTCTGCCATCTGCTCCCTCAACCTCTTCTTAATCCACAACCTGAAAGATGCCCCATCTGCTCCCATCTATTTTATATGATAGTTGAAAGGAGAAATCTGCCAGAGAACACTGTTCTAGAGTTGTGTGGATCAGCTAACTCAGAGGGAACTAACTCCCTCTACGGGGGTGGGAGACCTTGAGGTCATATGTACAGAGGGGTAACAGCAGCAGAGAGCTGCAGCTGATTAAAAGTGCATTCACATCTACTGACCTTCCCCGGAAACTCAAACAAGTAAAATGAGTGGTAGCAATTCACAGAACTTCATCAGTCCCATGAGGATGTTACAAGCATCCTCTTCTGTTCATGAATCCCTAGTGTTCAATTTGTTTCCAGTTTTCTTGCCCAGACAAAATATTGAAAAAACAGAACATTTGAGTCTAAAAATAACTTTCCCAGTCCCTTAATTCCACTAAGCAATCTCCCAACTGCAACCTCCTCTTCCTTATGCAGTAGCTTGACTAGTGCAAATGCACTCCAATCTTCACAGATAAAATAAAAAGAACCCTAGTTCTATTCCTAAATAAAACTTAGCTTCACTGTAGCATAGTTGTAACCAACAACTTTCTCAATGTACCTATTGCTCAGCTCTTTAAAATCAGAAATGGCCACAAATCAGTGAAAATAATGCTTGCCTGAATGCTTATATAAGCAAAATTTTTTCCCTAGCAAAATAATACTAAAAAGTCAACGTAGATGACTATTCTGGATGTAGACCATGTAACACAATCACTGTATCAGTTTTCCTTGTCATCATTTTCAAAGTGTAATCACAAGCCATACCATTAATCAGTAGATAAAAGCCCTCACACATGTAGGCTTTTGGTGGTGATTTCTGCCCTGCCCCCTTCCCTCAGTTTCACTTTGTAAAGTCTCTGGAAACCTTGTGAAAGCAGAAGATTGACAGAAACTCATCCAAAATCAGCTCAATCAGTGATTATACGGTGCTGATCTGCCCACTGTCTTTCCACTCATTTTTCCATTTCCAGCAACCAGCCTCGTGCATGATGCCTTCAAGAAAGAGCTCCAGACTGCATCAGTCACTCTGTTTGCATACAGAGTGCTGATGAACCCAAGACTTACCTCTTCTGAACCCATCACTCCTCTGCACTATTCTGACATAGAAATAATCTGGAGCAAAAACTCTCTCTGTGACAAAAAAAAATTTACAGGCTTCTTTAAGTTAAGCAGTAAATCCAATGGTAAATAAAAGATCTCCTTTCTCAAATTATTCATGCAACAAAATACAGAAATAGTCATAAAAGTAGGCATGAAACACAAGCCTTTTGACATTCCAGGACAAATGCATGGCTCCAGGTCTTGCTGCCTCACAAATTTTACCTGTATTGCCTGAGGAACCCTGAATATTCTAAAATGCTGTCAAGTGACTCTACAGGGGGTGGCATATAGACCAGCATCCATAGCACTCTCTATGCATGTGGGACACCCTGATTTCAACCTGTGCTATACATATGGGGTTTGAACCTCGGTTTCCAGACACTGAGCTAGCTTGTAAAATGAAATTGGAAAACTGGAATATTAACAGCAGTCCAGAAGAAGCAAAAGTGGCCCTGGGGGGGAAAAAAATGTTGTCTACAAAGGGGAACCATGATCCACAAGAAAAACATGGAGCCACAGAAGAGGCCACAGCTGCCTTGCATTTTGGAGAAACAGGAGGCCTTTGCATTATTTACACACACACCCTAATCTTCTTTTATTGTTTCTGTAGCCATAAAATGCCTCAGTCTGGATTCTTGAGCACTCTCAGAATGTCTCCAATCAGGGAGAGATGTGCAAGGCAGCCTACAGTAACTTCATTTGGGTACTTGCAGCTGATAAGCCACCAAAACACAGCGTCCCAACAGCACAGGCACCTGAGCCACTGTGCCTGAAGCTACAGTGCCACCTGAGAGGCCACGCCACGCTGTGGTGAGGTGGGCACCCTGAGGGACTGACACTGAGACCAAAACCTCCATGTACTCAGTCACTTATTGCTAATTCCTGACCTAGTAATCCTTGTCTCCCCTCTTACATTCTGCTTTTGCAATTGCATCTGCAGTGGATGCTGGCCCCCTCCTAAAGCTGCTGGAAATCAACATCTTTAGTCCTGAGGCTGCTTGGAGAGAATATCATAGCAACTGCAATCCTGGATGTCCGTCCAACACACTAACTCACTTCATGCTACTAGGCAGGAAACATCTGTTTCTCTTTGCTCAACCAAGTTTTCCTTATAAAGTGGTCCTGAATGTGCAATTCTGGGTCAGTTTGGACATATACTAGCAGATGAGATATTTTTACTCTATTATATAAGTTGGAAGTGAACTATATTGGAATAGCTTCAGGAGGTCCACCTAGAAATGGTAGAACACACATGGAAGTAATTTATTTCAAAAATAGGAGAGTCTGAGTAAATTTACACAGTTCATAGTGTGTTTTTTTTGAAAGGCCTTTTTCTGCACTATTCCCAAGTAGGCATTTACCTAAAAATTACTTGGTAGACAGATGCACACTGTGCTTGAGAGTACATGTATTGATGTTTTGGTATTGGAGTTTAATTCCCTTTTCTCCCCAGTGGTGAATTTGCATATGTCTGGAGAAAGGAAGCCTTTCACTTCAAGCAGCATGATTCACACAGATGCATGGACAGTAGGTGGCAAGTTGCACTAGATAGCCCTACGAATTTACTTTTCCCTGTGCTTATAGGTAGAACTAATATATAATCACTACTTTTTGCAATACTGACACTCAGGTAAAGTTTCAAACAGTGTAAAACAAGACTGTTGAAGCAGAGTTTGAAAAGTAACCTTTAAGACCCTAAAGTAGCTGGCATCTTTAAAAATAATCAAATAGAAGGGAAACTTGAGCACTAAATTATGTTGTGACCTAGATTTGTTACATATCTGTAAAATGAAATTCCCATTTGTTTGCACCAAATTATATACATAAATTACCAAGTTATGTTTAAATTATCTAGAATTGAAAGGATTTTTTTCATAGATTTGCTTCATAGAACTCACCTATTCAGCTACTGTAGAATTCCTTTTCCTTTATCTGTTAAAGTATCCCAAAGCAGCAATCTCACAGACAGCGACTAAGACACTAACAGATTATGTTCCCAGCTACTGCAGGGAAAAAAATACCATGAGAGATGTAAAAGTTAAAAAGATGCCATCTGTCCTGGGTTACAGTGTATTCTATTACCATCTTCATGAGCTGTTGAAACCAGGTGTAGCAATGTTCTTTGCCTCCTCCCTCCGGACTATCTCCTGTCAGTGGGCCCAGCAGTGCCTTGCCTCATGACTCACAGATAGCTCGCTCCTGGACTATCTCCTGTTAATGGCCCATCAGTGCCTTGCCTCATGACTCACCATCCCAGGGTGAGATGCTCTGCCCAGGGGGAAGGAGCCAAGCATTCCCACCTGGATATAAGCTGAGGTTTGGAATGGCACAGGCAGCCTTTTCCACTGGATTCCCAGAGGAAGACCAGACCCTTCTACAGAATCACTGCTTCAACAGAACCATCACTCCAGGAGGACTGCAGCCACCATTTAATTGGACTGCTACCAACCCCCTGACTGTCAGGTGGTCAGGTTGTACTCTGACTCTGTCAGTGGGTTATTTTTTTGTACTATTGCATTTATTTTATTTTTCCTATTAAACTGTATTTCTGACTTGGAGTCTCTCATTAGTTTGCTTTCAAACTAGTACACCATCCAAGCAGCACATAATCCCCTTTTTCCTCAAATATTAGAGGGTAAGGCACCTGCCAACAATGCTAGTCAGATCATTTCTGGATCAATTAAAACAAAATCAGGTAGTTGCTATCATTTCCAGAAATGCTTAAGCTTGCACAACCACAGTTCCCAGAAAACCTTCACGTACAAAAAGATACCAACCAATCAATGCAACAAATATCAGGAGTTCAATATCAATTTCGTGTTCTATTGTGAAAAGACAACAAAATTGCACGGTCACAAGCCATTGAGAAATAAAAGATCTGCAGAAAATATTCCTTTCTAAGGTCATAGGAGTCCCTGCATAGAAAACTGGTAATAATAATTTAAAGTCAATAGAAGTATTTAAGATAAATTACATGTACAAACATGCATGTTACACTTCTGTTTTCCAAAACCCCCAACCCAACCAAAGACCCCACCTTCTCTTATCAAAATTTCTCACTAAACTCATTGCACTTCTCTATCAGGGTTTATTTCTCAAACTGGTAGAATTAGCAGTCAGATGATCCTGTTGTGATGTTTAAACTCATGGCCACTTTCAGCCTGTCAATGCCATAAAAACTGAGTATATCAAACACCTTTCAGTTAACACACAAAACGGGGCAAGCAGGTATTCAATGCACCTTTCTGACTTCCTCTGAGCCTTTGCATTTGTGACCGAGAATGGCATATCAGTTTTCCTGAAAACCATCCATGGTAGCTCTTTATTTTACTATTCAACAACTCCCTCAAACCATTTCTCAGGGCATGCTTCTCTTACAGTTAACACCAAAAATCAAACATGCCCTGCTTTTTTTGTTTTTTAATAACAAGGACAGAAGAGACTCAGAACTGAAATAACAAAGCTACACACAAAGCTAATTCTCCCTGTGTCAGATGAGTGAACCACAGGATCATTGCTCTTCATGGTTCCCCCACTTGCCAGCCCCAAGGCAGGCAGACACCAGCCTGCACCTATGACAGGGCACACTTGTAGTTTTGTCAGTTCCACTGGCATCCAGGTGTAATAGCACTGTGACTGCACCGTGTGACCCTCCCCCAAAAGCTCTGACTGTGGCTTTTACACTGTGACATCCCTGGCATCTAGAATTCAAGAGTTAAAGATTCAGGGAAAGTCTTTCATGTCTCTGCAGATGAAGGTTAACTTATCTTTATTTTTACAAAGCTAAACAGACAAAAACAGCAGCTGCAGATGTACATGTAGCTCTGAATAAGCAAAGCTTCTTCACATAGCCTGCCCTGCAGTATCCCCTGTGCTAGCCAAGATTTCTGCTGAGCAAGGGTACAGAGGCACACAACAGATCTGCCCATATTCTAAATCAGCAGAGCACAAGTCAATTCGAATACAGAATCATTTGGAAGCTCTAATCTTCCTCTTGCAGTCAATCTATATTGACAGTTTTTATTTCTAATCCACAGGACACTGGCCTCCCTTTAGTGCATGGATGCACTTTCTAGCAGTGCCACAGAGTCCCACAGTAAAGTAGCTCTCAGAAGCAAGATAAGTGCAAGAGCAAAGACAGTCATACAGTTAAAGTTACTGAATATTTCTGGGAACACCAGATTTGGTCTCTAAAGTTCTGACATGAAATAAGATTTTATGCTAAACAGACTGAAGTAATTTTTTTAGAGTGTTCTGAGCAAGGACGAAATAAAAAATAAACAGTATGTAACAATAAATCACTAGAGAGCACCAGAGCAAGTATGCACTTAGAAGCCCCATTATGCAATTTTAAGTCAATCTTTGGATTGCTTGGCTTTGCAGTTTTGATGTAGTTCTTTCAGTGTATTTTATGCAACTTAAACCACACAGCATAAACTGGTAGTCAAGGAGCGATTTCCCCAACATTCTTCAGGTAAAGTTTGATTGCTTTTTCTGTTTCCAGATGGTGACCAAAAGCCTGCTAAAATGCTTGCAAGTTAACCTGCTGAAGAAACATGGCATGTGTGTCTGATTACAAATTAGTAGGTACACCTCACAATAAAACCTTAACCTGTACCTTTTTCTGCTGTAGATATGATGAATCATTACCTGCTTTCTGAAAAATCTTGTTTAGGACCAAGGTACCTTCACATCATCAGTGAGGTGCTCATTACTTTGCCAGTAGAGATCAGTGTACAAGGGCAGAAACTAAGCACAAGGGAAGAAGAAAAACTACCCCAGCCACCAGCCATTTAAAACTTCAACCCATCCCTGAAGCAGCTGTGGAAATGCTGGCAGTTACCTCAGAAACAAGAACCAGCTGGGTTCAGTTCCTGATCTTTACAAAGCAAACAAGGAGAGGGTGGGTCTTATATAATGAAGTGGTTTGGGAGTGGTGGGAGAACAAGTGATACTGGAGGAAAGTGTAGAGTTAAAAGGCTGTCAATGTACAGTTGGACAATCTGTCTAAAGGGCCTTGTGGTTAGTTACGGATGGTGTGGGGGAGAGTATAGCTTCAATTAAAAAAAAAAAAAAAGTGTTACCAGAGTAGAGATACTGAGTGTGGATGTGTGAGTTAGGCATGGTTTCTTTGGGAAACACCAGTAAGAGCCTGGTGATAGTCATGACTGAGGAAAGACAGTCTGGAGGTGGATCTTTGTATTTTGTTTATTTCGTCTGCTTCTTCCAGGGCACCCTGCAGATGGAGGGAAAAAAAGATCAGAGGAATTTTTTCTACCTGCCCTTTATCTTCCTAGCACACAGTCATATATCTGTAGTTGCCGTGCATGGCTAATAACAGAGCTTTGCAAAAAAGGAAGGGGTTAAGATGAAAAGAATCACTTAGCAGGGTATTATCAATGTTCGTCTTGTTTTTTCTTGCTTATGTGCAGGGACTGAGCTTGCCTGTATAATGACTGATTTGAAAGTTTGTCACTGGAAATACCATTTGTACAGAGATCATATATATTTGCATGTGTGGCTCACAGTAAAACCACTGTGAGCTCACAGCCCTGTGAGCCTTTCAGGACCATATGATACAGCAGTCATACACATGCAGATAACTGGGATTTCCCTTTAAGAAGTGAGAAGCATTTTTACTTTTCTTTCAAATATGACTGTTCTGTGTGATCCGTACTCTTTGTGACTGGTAATCATGCATTTAGCATCTACATATGCTACACTTTCATGAGGAGAATTATGGTGTCCTGGGGTGCATCAGGAAGAGCATTGCCAGCAGGTCACCTCCTTGTAGGAATTTAGATGCTCAGGTAACTCTAGCCTTTCTGGTATACACTGGTTTCACACCAGGTAAGCAGGAAGCAATGTAACACTTCTCATTGCTGGATGGGCTACGTGGTCTTGATTTAAAATAGAAATATTCTACGTCTCTGTCCTAAATTTTTTATAAAATGTTGCAAATGCATATTTGAAAGAGGTTAAGGAGACATTCCCATAATGAGTTTCAAACAGCTCACAATAGTGCTTACTAAGAAGAGAATCTTAAAGGTTATATTAACTCTTATGGGTAATTTTCCCATTTTTTATTTCCATAGAGCATTCCTCATTTCTGAAAGGCAAATTAAAAATATTAATCTGCTAATATATCCTTGCAGATTCACACCATAGATGATGCTCTGTAACTGTAATCAACTGTATAGCACGTTTTAAAAAGAAACAGGGAAAGGACAGGCAAATCTGACCAAGTGTCTTCATTTAAAATAACACTGTCAACCCCAGGTCATTTGGTCTTTTGTGGAAGAAGAGGAACTCGGTAGATCTATTTTCCATTCTCTGGCTTGATACAGCTGTTAGTGCTGTAGCTAGAAGCTGGTATTCATCTTTGAAGATAAGCTGCCCACATGTGTCTCTGGGGTTAGCCAGATGGTTGGAGCACGCTGCTGGTGCACAACTGCAGTGTTAGCACAGGCTGAGTGGAACTAATGGGCAGAAGCGTGGGTGGGATGCTCAATGACTTAAACATTTGGTTCTTTTTTCTTCGTTAGATGATACTGGTGGTCCGTGCAGGCTAGCAAATCTTAGCTTCAATTAAAGCTGTAGGTGCAGGTTTCACACTTTTTTTGTGATGTGTGGGTACTGAGAGCTTGCACATCACCATCAGATATGCTGTACTCTCAACTACCTAAACCACATCTAAAAGTATACTTTGTACTTCCCACAAAAGTAAAACTGGGCTAAGACTTCTCATATAGTTAATATGTTTATAATATACTCTTTAGAGGGTTCATATGCAAGACTACATTTAACAAGGATGTACTGAATATTGATTAAAACAGCCCCGCATTTTAAAATTAAAAGCTATATTTTCTATCCTATTGGTTAGCTTGGCAATGCAGTTTGACAAGAACCCTGCACTGCACACTAAAAATTCATGTGTGATTTTTTCTGCAACTGGTGCTTCACTGCTACTTTATCTAAAGCATGTTATGTGTTTAACAATGCTACCAAAATTCTGAGAGACAGCAAGAGGGAAGGGAACAAGAAATCTTCCAGGAGGACAAAAGCATAGAAATCCAGCACTGAAGTAAGCAAACAAGAGCCCAAACAATCTGGTGGTTTTGTGTTGGAAGCAGGCTAAAACTGACTTCTGAAGAAAATAAACCAAGCCTTTCTGTTCCTCCAGCATTCTGCATCATCTATACAGAATCTGTTCACATTACGCAAAGCTTCTTGAAGAGAAAGAAAGCTTTCTTTACCACCAAATAAAGTCCATTAATTCTATGGGAAAAAATCTCTCCTGGGTGTTGTTTAGACTTATATAAATCACTGTTTTAAGCACTTTACAACTTAGTAGTTTTTTCACCTTAGCACTTCAAAATGGTATCCTACAAACTATCAGCTTAAGTATAGGAATACTTAGGAGGTACTTCAGTCATTCAAATTTCATTTATTATACTAAAAATTAACCTAGAACTAAAATCATACACTCTTAACTTTCCTAGGTATTTTATACTTTTCCACAATTTCTCTTTTCAACACTAAGAAAACATGAAAAGAGTCAGATTGATTTCTTAGGAATATGAACTGTCTACAGTTACAGCAGATCTACATTGGCTTATAGCTTGAATCACAAAACTTATATTCTTCATTGCCACTCATAACTTTCAGCTCATGTTTTCCAGAGTTAAATTACTGAGTTAGACACCATAGTCCCTGCAGAAAATATTGTAATACATTGTGAAGGGAGAATTAGGAATACCTGAATGGGACTTGCAACTGTGAGAGCACTGACTGGAGAGAAGCTGCACAGAACACCCTGGGAACACCAGAGAGAAAAATATGGTTGTAATTCAGCCCTCTCTGAGCCATAGGCTCTTCCTTGCAGCTTGAGTTAATCTCCTCTCTCTGAGGCTGAGCTTCACAGCCTAGAAATTCTTCCCAAGACACTGGCCCCTGGGCAACATTTCTCATTTCAAGTTTGGCAGAAGAAGAGCAGTGGGTTGTGGCTCTTCCTTCTTCTCCAAGGACACAGATACAGTCTTACAGCTTAAGCCAGTTTCTGAGAAGTAATTTTCTATTTTGATTTCACTCTTTCAGCATGCATGCCTGCCTCCTGAATACAAAACCTGATTTACCACATCTGAGACTGTCTCCTAGCCCTTCTTTTGCCTTGCTGCTGCCCAAATACATGGGGCAAAGAATGAACACATTTGCCTTGGTTACTTTTTATTTTCTAGGGCCACAAAAAGAAACCCCGTAAGGGTTTGTTGTCACCTTTGACTACTGTAGTAATTCATATTCTGTACTGTTCATAAGTAAACCTCCAGTAATGTTAGTCTTCTGTCTGTTCTCAAACTCTTTTATTAAACATGAAGAATGTGGCAAAAGACTGTCTTATATTTCCGTGAGTTGCAGTAACTTTTTACTCTTTGTTTTTCTATCACAGGCAAAATATCTTCCAAACTATTCCTAACACTGACAGGAGGAGGGGAGTAACTCTTCAAACCTCCAAAACCCAGTATTTTTCTAAAGTTTTCAGTTTCAGGTAAATAGCACTGAAATGCTTGGTATATATCAAAGCAATCAAAACTAAAAAGACCAGCAGTTTTGAAAAAATAAAAATTGTCCATATGAAACGTTTTTGTCTGAGTTTGGATAATGAAAAATGACCACAAGTCATTGCAGGGAAGCACTGATTTTTCAAATTCTCTGTAGGATGCCAGTATGGGAGAGCACAGAAATCAAGGTATCACCATGAAGCAGGAAGCCATCTGCCTCCGCCTCCTACTGGCAAAAGTTTCCAATGATCATGAAGGGTGACAAGTCTGCTCCTGAAGGTGATGGTCTCAGAAGATATAGACCCTATGGTCAGCAAAAAAACCTGAGATACACCAGTAGGTTGTACAAGGTTTTACATTGTTTCATATATCTGTAGAATTTTCCAACTTTTAGGAGAAAACTTCAGCAAACTAATCCTTCTGGGGTCATGCTGATGTAAGAGGTGTTACAGCATGAATTATTTCAGATCTGAGAAGGTAAATAGCATTGGATCTTTGTTATTTTAGGTAGTGACAGTATTTATTATTTCCCTGACATACAGCTAGGTTAGAGTCTTACTCATATCTGTAACCAACTGTCAGGCTTATTTGTAGTCTGTAAAACATGCTAAATTTGATGCCCATGAAACCCCACCAACATTGTATGATGTTTCCAAGACACATTATTAATGATAAACAGCAGCTGTGAAAGTGAAGTCCCTCCAAGTAAATGCAGAAGGCATCTTTCTTGGCAATTATTTGTCAGACTGGACTCTGGAGTCAGCAGAGGCTTGAATGCGAATGATGAACTGCACAGCAGCCCACTGTGTGTCTGTAGCCTTGGGAAGGGCAGGCACAGCCCTGACTTTTAAACAAGGACACATAAACAGAGCCAAAATGCTGAAAGCCATCATTATAAAGCCTGAGACAAAATGTAACAACAACAACAAACAGTTGGGTAACCTTTTTGAAGTGGATATACTCCTCTTTCAGTGTTTTCTGAATCTCCTTAAATTTTGATTGGCTTTAGATTTGAAAGCAGTTGGCAGACAGTCAAAATTTTAAATTGATGAAGTACAATTGGTCTGTTCATGGGATGCTTGGAAAAGAAAATAATGATCTTTCAGACAGAAATGTTCTGAGGAAGCTAAGCCTCCATGTCAACAGATAAGAAAGCAAACAGTGGTACTGAAATGACTGGAACAGTGTTTAAAAGAAGGTTTTGTCCTGGAGGAATTGTAGTAAATTCAGAGGGCTCTGTACTTGGTGATCTTTAGGATATTCTTTTATGCTTCCAGGATATGCTGGCAGTATAACAAAGTCCAGGGGTCACACCTAATTTGTATAAATTGCATTAGTCCAGAGGGGAGAGATGAAAATCTGCAGCTCATAGCAGAGAAGAATGATCAAAAAATTTTAAAATGTCAGACATACTTAGCACAGTCTTTTAGACCACCCCTCCTCCCCCAGAAAAAGGGTGGAGGGCAACCCAACAGCCAACCCAACCACTGTTGAGGTGGCTTTGTTTTGTGGACAAATTCAAGAAAGCACACAAAATACATGTAAGTTAGCCTCCTCCTGGCAAGATGTGGGGCAGTGCTGAATCACTCTTGGTCTGTCACTTACTGTCCCACGTGAATGAAAAGCAGTGAACTCAATGGGACAGCTACTGGGTTCTGGCTCAGCAAAGTACTTGGCTTCCTAATCTCCCCTGGGTCCTGAGGGACAACCTCAGGACGAGATGCCAGGAGACTGAAGAAGCTCATGACTCCTGCAGTACTGGGGTTTGAATTTGTATATCAAATTTGATCTACTTTTACATCTGGATGACACGTCGTTGTTGATGTCAGAGGAGAGGAAAGTGTGAGAGACAGAAAAGCTAGAGGTGTGCAACAATGTCACTCAAACTGTCAGATACCTGAAGATTCAGAAAATTTGTCCTGTCTTCAATAACAAGGCCAACAAGATTTGACCAGTGACCAGTGTGAAAGAAGGTAAATATAAGGAAGAATTTGTTTTGTGAGGGTGGTGAGACCCTGGAAAAGGCTGCCCAAAGAAACCATGGATGCCCCATCGCTGGAACTGTTCAATGTAATTTTACAGGGCTTTGAGCAGTCTGGTCTAGTGAAACATGTCCCTGTCCATCTTGCAGAAGGGATGGAACACAGGCTTTTTGAAGGTCCCTTACAATCCAAACCATTTTGTGATTTTACTGTGTTGGAGGATGAACACTGTGGTACCCTATGGTGAAGGGTCTGTGACATAGGGTTACACCTCTTTGGCAAATCTAGGCCATTTATTGGTATCTGTCAGACAATAAAGGAGTAATTCCTAGAGTAAAAATGGCAATAATATCTTCCTTTCCCTTTCCTGACAATAAGCGCTGTTAAAAATAGAGGACTTCAATTTATAAGCCTACTCCAGGTGAATCAATGTCCTTTTTGATCAGCCAAGCAACAGCTGGCAGGGGCACCAGCCAGTGTGCTGAGCCAAAGGCTGGCTTTTCTTCAGCGGGAATGGAGGAGCAGGGCAGGATTAAGTGAAGGATCTATTCTTATGGGTTTATTGGTGGTCTGCTGGAATCATTTGCACAGGTTGGGGCAGTAAAGGGAGGGCAGCAGGCAGTGTGTGCAGTGTGTGGGGAGCTGGGGAGTGGATGGGAAATCTGTAATTAATAGGCATCTTTTCATCTTTCTCACTCTGTTTTCTTTCCAGCGGTGCCCAGATAGGGGACAAATCTTCCCATAAACAGTAATCCTTTCGAAAGTGCTCAAGTATGGCTATTACTTAACTTCCTGATTAGTAGCAATCACCACCTGCTACTTCTGCTCAGCATTGTCCAGCATAATGGAAGTGTTCATTTCCCTGGCTGTGAAAAAGTAATGGGAGGGGAGTCCCTCTTCCCTGTTTAGGAAAAAAGAGCAACAGTCCCTCCTTTTCTTCTGCAACTAATCCCAGACCATATTTATCCAAGAAAATAAAATTTTATTTCTGATGACAAATAGCTGGATAAGGGAGATTATGGTCACTTAGAAAAACCCCCAAACAAACCAAAACAACAAAAAACCCAGATCACAAAAACAACCATTCCAATTTCTTTGAACTAATTAAGGATTTGCGCTGCAGGACGTTTTTGTTGCCTATCTTTGGCTTTGAGATCCCAGAAAGCACCAAGCAAAGACAAAATATTCAATATTTTTGACAGCTCAAACATGCAAAGACTTTGCAAAGATTTCTGCTTTCTTCAAAACGTACAAGCTGAAGCTGCCAGGAGAGCTGCACATGTTGCCTTGAAAGACAGCTGTTAAAACAGTCTCCTTTGATCAAAATTCTTCCATGTTTTTAGTTAAAGTAAGAGAAAGTATTATAGGATTTTCTTAGCATAGACTGAAAATCATAAAAAGAATGAAACTTGCAAAACCTGAAAAGTGCATTTCTCATGAGCGGGCATAACTTTTGAAATGTCAGTTAAAAGGAGACAACCCATGAATAGACTATGAGGATTTTCAGACTTTCTATTTCCCTAAAGTCCTCTTTTGTTTTACACTGGGACTGGTGGTGTCCCTTCCTAGAGAAGCACAGGCAGGCAGTAGATTAGTCCTTATTTAGATGGTAAGTTCCAGCCTATTTGAATTGTATTAAGCATTCTCTTACTTCTGTGGGATTTGTCATAAATCTTGAGTAAATATACTTAGCACAATCTCAAAGACTGAAGTTTTGATTTCTCAGAGGGCTCAAATCTTTAAGCCTTAAAACTTCTCTTGTTTAAGAGAGATAAAGCAAAAGAATCTACTTGTCAAAACAAACACGGGGTAAAAAACCCTCAGTACAACCCTAGACTTTATCTCAATGGGAAGTGGCACTCATTTGGGGCTATTCCATAGCATTCTTTGCCCAGGAGTGAAATCTATTACAGGAATTAGTACTGCCCCTTAAAATGGTAGCATCACTAAGAAGCAAATGAATCCTACTCTTTCCCTCTCCTTTCCTATCCATTCTCCTTCTTCTAAACAGTATTCAAAGGTTTCTTCAAAGGTCTTCATCCTATCTTTGTTGCCATGGTCTCTCATAGAGTTGAAACAACATTTTCAAAACTAATGCCTGCTCTAAATGCATTGTTGTTGGGATGCTGAGTCAGTTCTCTGCTGACTAGCGTGAAAGAAAGAGAATCTTTGAAAATCAGTTTTAACACTCAACTAACCTGAATGGGGGAAAGCGAGACATCTATATGCTACTAGACAGAAGCAAAACTTTTCAGGGATGAGATGCCTTGTATTTTGGAAAATAAATCTAACTGTCTCTAGTTTTTTTGTGTGTCAGCTATGCTGATTTTACTCTTTCTTTTTATTCATACCAGACCTGAGAAAGACAATTGCTTTGCAGAAGGGGAAAAAAAAAAACCACAGAAGAATCCTGTTGATTAACACTTACCTCCCCCTCAACTAAATCCTTGCTGTGGGGGTGACAGAGGACGCTTGGTATGCAGTTGTGACAGGCAGGGCTAGTTTTGGCATGGCTGAAATGAGTAGGGGGAAATGGTGAAGAAGCATCATTATTTCTAAGGGAACTAACAAGATATTTTGCTTGTATTCAGCTTCTCTGTTTGCCTCTCTTGTTTAACTACTTGCACATTCTTTGAAATAAGGTCCATCTCTAGCACACATATTTGTACAGCACAAAGGGAAACAAGTTTACTTTTCTAATTCAAACTTTTAAGCTTTATTACATAAATGAGAACATCTATTTGCTATGTAAATTAAAGCACTGCACATTCTGTACACACATTTAAAGGAAAGACAATCTTTGTCACAGACTTGCTTACATCAACTTTAAATTGTTTTTATACGCCTGGCTTCAATTTTTTTGAGATCTTTTGAACATCTGTCCTCAGCCCGTGGTCTGGCATGGCATGCTAAATTCTGTATATTTGTTCATTATTCCCAGGGGAGGAATTTACATGAAAATTCTGCTGGTCTAATTATATGCCTCAGCCAGAAAAACTATTCATCTGTCCGCAGCAAATTTCACCTTTATGAAACAGATGACGACCTCGCCAGAAACTTTCTGGACATTGTAACAACTGAAGGTTTTACAGCCTACATTTGTAATATGGGTCATAAACTGAATTGAAGCGGGAAAAAAACTCTTAGGTCATTTCAGTGCTTTTGAAAACAACCCTTCACCTTCGAGGGAAAAAAAAAATCACAATTTAATGGGGAAAGATGTTTGCAGCAGCTTATTAAGGATAAAATGTCGCCTCCCCTGCTACTTGTATCTCCTGGAGTCAAGGAGATCAGGTTGTGAACCCGGAAAAGCTCAAAAAGGGTCTGAAAACAGCATGTTGTGGGTCTCAGTCTCTGAGATACTTGTGGGACTGAATACTGGAAGTGTTTCAGGGTGACAAGATGCAGAAAGAAGAATAAATGGAGCAAGAGCTCTTCCTATAACTTAAAAATCATGAGTGGGAAAGTGCATTCCTATAGGGTGAAGATGAATACACCAAAACAGAGCTGATGATCTGGGGTTTGCAGTTTTCAAAGCTGTCCACATTGTAGAAGGTTTAAAGGTATTTCTGAAGAGATGAACACAGACTGCACATTGTGTGTACACTTCTCCTGCCCCTTTACCCCCACTTTTCTCTGTGAGCACATCACTTTTCCCCCCCATGATTTTCATTCACATAACTTTCCCCTTTTCACTTCTAACACCTTTTTCTCCTGGTCTTTTGAATTTATTCTTTTTCTTTATGTGCTCCTTGCTGTTAATTTGCTAATTTTCACTAAACTTTACTTTTTCATGTTCTCCTAAATTCCACACTCCCAAAGCTTTCATATTCCCCTTTTCTTGTCTGTTCTTGTCTTTACAGTCTTTTTTAACAATCTATATACTGTTGCTGGGGCTTCTGTTGCCATTTTAAGGCTTCCTCTATATATTTACATTCTCCTATCAGCCGTATCAACCCATCAATCCTATTGCCTAATCTACCATGCACTCTTCTTCCTAATCAGTGTCATAACCTGAAATCCATTTCTCCAAATAATTTCCCTTTTGGATACCAGTGCTACACATCTGTATTAATCTTTTCACTTTCCATGGCTTGGATCCTTCTGGGTTCATTTATTTTCTGCCCAATATGCTCCTCTTCTAATGAGTACATTCTCTGAGCTCCTCAGTATGTATTTGATTGTCATCTTCTTCCTGAATGGACTGTTCTTTTTTTCCCCCCAACTTGACTAAAATATCCCCCCTTTTTGTACCCATCATAGTGGCATCAGAGAGCCTAATGACAAGAATGAAACAGAGAGAGCATTCTCTGCTTGCCCACCTGGGCTTCCCCAGCCATGTTACTTCCTCACAGCTTGTGGACTTTCTATGGAAATTGTATTTTCCCTAGCGATCCATCAGTGGGATTCACAGAGCCACGGACAGAGGAGGACAGTGCCTCTTGCACTGCCTGCCAAACGCACTTCAACTGTGGGCTTTCACTCCTGGTGGGCTGCACCAGAAGAGGAAGAGTTATCCTCATCCCCATCCTTACAGCACAGCTGGCTCCGTCCTCTTCCCTTCCTCAGGCAGATTCACTGACTGCCACGGCACAACCTTTGGCACAAAGCGAGGCAGGATTTGGCCCCAAATCAAAGACTTCACCAATGTGTCATAGGAGTTAGCATGAGTGTCTGTCTGCGCCGGGGAAGGGCTAAGAGCGAGAATAGCAAGGGTATTTCAGGTCAGGCCTGAGGCGAATTAGCAGACAAGTTGTGAAGCTTACACAACATGTGGCCACATTATGTGTGGCTCCAGTCAGCGCTAATAGCCTGTCATTGAGCTCCACGTTTAAACAATTTGAGCAAACAGCAAACACAGAGGATGGGAGGAGGGAAAAAGACCTTCGAGGAATAAGAAAGATCAGGCTACTTAGTATACTTGACAAGCAAATATTGTAGCACTGAGGACAACGGAGTATCCATTAGGTAGTTAGAGACACAACCCAGTTCCTACCATGCAAAAGTAACATAATACAACCCCAAAAATATACAACTTGTCCAAGTTTAAAATTCACTTGGCTAGCAGTTTTTCAAGCTACATTGGAAACCAGTTATTGGTTTAGGCTGTATCTGATCATGCACATTTTAAGAGAGAGAAAAAATAAAATAGACATGGTTTTGGTTTAGCAGCAAGGAAACTAAAAAAGAGGGGAACAGAAAAAAAAAGAAAAATACCATTTTAGTAACAACAAAGAGTAAATTTCAACCACATCCATATAAATGACATCGATATTAGTGTTGAAAAGTAAATATAAAACATTTTATAAAAGAACTTAGAAACTATACTGCACCATTTAGTATGAAAATAATAGCCTTTCGAGCCAGTCCTGTTAGAGTACTGATTTAATCCAGCACAGAATTGGCTATGAAACCATCCCCTCTACCATGGGAATGCTTAGCTCAGTATCTGGTAGGTTGCCAGCCATTTAAAATGTTTTTGTGTTGGTTTAATGATTGTTCCCATGAGCACTGATGGTAAGGGTTGACGTTAATTAAAATACTAAGTCATCAGAGCTTGCATTGTGGGGAGAGAAAGAATGGGCTGGATCCAATTGTCTTCAAGGTTTCTTCGGCCTTCCACATTTTTCTCTTAGCCGCATCATACATGCCAAGTATCCTTTTAGCTGAGGTGTAACAATGTAAACAGACTGTCTCCACAAATATAATCTTTATAAGTTTTTCATATACTTCCATTTAACTGACTAGAGGACGGTCATTAAAATCAGCTAATCATGTAATGTGGCTGTGTTCTGAATGCTAAACAAAATGCCTAAATGAAAGAGGATTTTAAAAGAGTGTCTGCTTCTCAATTTATTTTTACTGTGTACTCAATGGCACACAATACAGTACGAATTCTGGGCCTTATCCTCGTTAACCTCAAAACTCATTATCTCATATAAAAACAGGCCCTTTCCATAGAGTGTGTTGCAAAAGGTATGAAAAAAACAAATTAGAGATGCATTTTGGATTACTCTCTGGAAACATGATGAAGTATTTCATTTAGAACTGTGAAATTAAACCAGAATAGCATAAAATCCTGAGTAAGACCCACTGCTAAAATGATTTTTGCATCAGACAGAATAGTTATCCTTATTCATTTCTCTCATTTTATTAAACAATTACTCAAGATTCAGATTGTCAAAGGCACACAAATAGGAAAAAGTCACTTAATACCTGGAGTCCTCAAAAGCCCCCTGAAAAATTAGTAAAGAGGCTGAGTTCTTCTACTCCCATCCATTCAGCAAGTCTGTATTTTCATCCTCCTGGCAAGGTCTTAATACTGCAGAGAGCAAGAATGCAAGACAAAGTTTATTCTACATATAGTATGATCAATAGCCTAAGAATAAAGACTTCTGGCTTGACCAATGTGAAGAAGCAAGTTGAGCCTACATAAATGCGATGGGACATTTTCACAGTAAGCAATATATATCATAAAGGAGACTGCTGGTCTCCTAAAAGATAGAGCAACCCTTTCTATATATAAAAATCATGTTTTCTCCTTTGGATCTGCAGTCACGTGAGTCTGCAACTTTGGGTCACCTCTATCTTGGTGAAGACCAAAATCTAAATGAGGTGCCTGAAAGCAGTTACCATCCCAGCTCGTTCACCAGCACACAGCACAGTGCTCACACTGCTTCCCGTCACACCAGGGGGGTGCATAAGAGAAATCCTCATCTCTGAATATTTGCAACCACCACTGTGCTTTGCATATACAAACATTGCTCCTTTACCTTGTTTGTGGACAGACACAAACCTTCTCTACTGCTCTGACATCAAACAGGGGGGCAGGGGTTTTAGACCACCACAGGCAGATTTCTGTGATGGCAAACCCTGGAATATGGGAACACTCTGGCTTTTTGATGTGAATGTTCTCTGAATAATCTTCTCATATAAATAAACTACCTGGTCTTTGAGTCATTCTCGAACTTATCTATGTAACGTAGAAGAGGCAGAGCAGGCAATGGAGGTCCTTGTCCTCGTAAATGAGGGCAGGAGGCCTAATGTCCTCCTGAGGCTTGTCTTCAGTGGAGCCATCTATGGACACAA
>VYXC01010094.1:126323-149258 GCA_013397175.1 Platysteira castanea
CTCCCCTCCCCCCCCCCCCCCCCCCATTTAGACTAAAAGTATCAACTGGAAGTAATTGCACAATACAGCAGTTTCTCAGGTTCTTTTTCCGTTTTTTCCTCTCCCTACCACCCCCTCCCCCAACACAGATGAAAAACGGTGAGGCTTAGTAGATAGG
This sequence comes from Platysteira castanea, assembly GCA_013397175.1. Lineage (NCBI taxonomy): Eukaryota > Metazoa > Chordata > Aves > Passeriformes > Platysteira > Platysteira castanea. The sequence continues at coordinate 126,481 of VYXC01010094.1, forward strand.
TTAACAATTTTTTTATTAGCCTATAATACATACAACTTAAGAAATGCTTTTAAAAAAGTTATGTTGGAGTCCATTCCAATTCTGGGTCAGGTCAGGAAAAACCAATGTGGATGTATTAAATAATATTCTATAATTCAACAATAGATTAACCTCAGTAATTTAGCAGACATGGTTAAATATTCTTAAATATGCATATATACAATTGTGCAGCCTTTAAGAAGTCCTTTTATTCCTATCTTCTCCCAAAGCTAGGCATCCTGTGAACACAGTGCTGGCTTCTAAGCTTTGAGTCTCTCACCCAGACTTAGGATATTTGAAGAGGAATGTTACAATAGTGGAGATCGCAGCAACACTATCTTTCTAAACTCTTTGTAAGAGGAGAGATGCCCAACAGGCAAAATTAACATCAAGTCTCTCTATAAGTAGCAGCTTCTTTAATATCCAGTTCTAGGTTAAATTATTGCTTACACAGTTTCTGCTTGAAATGGAATTTTAACATACTCCAAAATATTTGGGTTTAAGTTTTCCCTCTTGATGCCAACATCCTTTCAGTGACTTGTTTGCCATTACTGCTTCATACATTTAATAGATCTTTCCTAAACGCACACAGTCTGATGCAATTCTTTGCAAATTCTTTTAAAGCAACATGAGTTACACAGGTCTAATTTAGCACACAACATTTAGGCACTGTTTTGTAGTTTACTACTCTCTTTCAAATTTATTTTTGGAATGAGTTCATATTCTGATTACCATACCCATCCTTTATGAAAACAAGAATCTGGGTTACACTTTTCAAATCAGGAACTACTTTGCATTCCCTGTTATCTCATTGAACCAAACTGTTCATTGACAATACTAACCAGTAGGTACACTGCATATCCTAATAAGTTAGAAAGCCTGTTGCTAGCATAAAAGCATCAGAGATAAACACTTGGAGTGGATGAGTTAGATATTTATAGCAGCACAATGAAACCAGTTTAAACATACAGCCACTAAAAATATGAGTTATATTGCATCAGGATATCTGACTTTTGAAACATTTCTAAACGTGACTTAAAAAAATGTATTCATAAACCTAAAATACTGTAACAAAAAAAGTCTTCAGCTGACTACTAAGTCTAGTTTTCAACATGAGGCAAAGTAACTTTCAATTATTAATCTACAAATGAGGAGCAAATAACAATAAAAAAGCATATTCCAATAAACATTATAAAAATCTACTAGCTGTCCCCTAAAAGTGAGCATTTGTCAATGGTTTCCTTCTCTGTAAGAACTGCAATTAACTACAAAAGTCTTACTTACCTGAACTCAAATTGTACTAACTGGATCCTACTTGTGGGCCTTAGATATACTGTCACATGACAGAAGCTGTCTGGACAAGTCAAGAATTTTCTTTGGAAACAATTAGCCATGCATTACAGGCTCCAGCTTAGGAAAAGACTGTTCTGCACTCACAGTGCAGCTCTCATCAGCAATTCCATTTTGGTCTGGCTATTTTAAATGAAGAGATGCTGAGTTTAGAAGAAAGCTTACCTTCTGCATTATTATTCTGTATCATAGCAGAATTGTCTATCAACCAGAGCATAACCAAAATAAATTAATAACACACTTATCAAACTAAAAAAAGTGAACAGAAGTTAACACAGTCTACATAATTACTGAAATGCACTGCTAGCTTTTGCTTAACTTGCATCATTCAATACCATTTCATTCAGTTCAAAACTACCTTCTGTCATACTCACAGAACTCTAAACCTAATCTCCAAATCCAATCTTTTGGGTGTTGCTTCTCCTAATTCCTATGTTTCATCTTTTGCCTCATTAAATTGTTCATACTGGTCTGTTTTATTTTGAGGAGCCAAGTATTTATGAATTTTTTTAAGAAAATAAATCTTAATAAAATATTCATGACCTAAACAAACCAGAAGACTTTTTTTAAAGGACAACTTCCATGAAAACAGTAAAATGTAGTTTTATAAAAGATGTATATTACCCAGGTGTTATGTGGTAGGGATACATATACCAGCAGAAGTGTCAACATATGAAGTTTCATGCAAGGAATCAGAAGGTTTTACGTTTTCAAACATAGTTTCTAATTCAGCCCACACTGACTGAAACATAAATGAGCAGAAAGATGAAAGTTCAAAAATTAATGAACTGCAAAGTACTGTTACCAACAAAACAATACAAATGGGTATCTAATGAAGAATAAATGTATGTTTTCAGCAGTGAAATTTTTTCACTTCTAGAGTACTTCTCTCCTTGAAATTATTCTACTTCCTCAAGAAGAATGCTACTGTTTTCTTGGTACACCAGTATCCCCTGATTCACCCAGCCTGCAGAGAGAACTTTACAAAGAATAAACACAGGAATTAAGAAGGTAGCACCACTAGAAATAATCACTCCATCCAAATCAGAAAAAAAAAAAAACTTCATTTATCCTTATCCAACATACTTTGACATTCAGCAGCCTAATAATACAGGGTAAAAGAAGCTTTCATAACTGTATATTGGTAACATTCATAATGGTCATGCATATTACAATCAAGTTTCTAGGGTGACATTTGCAGAGTAAGCCTTCATGCAGGTAGGCATTCAGCTCATTAACTCCATTTTCATATTTCCTATTAGTCCCTGAGAAGTTAATATTTCTACCTACAGTATGGCTATTAAAGGCATTATAATGATCATACACTTAGCTGTTTGTCATGGAAATGCAACGTGGCTATAGGGAGAAGCACAGAAATTGCAGCAAATTAGCAGTGATGAATACAGATTTCTGAAATGCTTTCTTTTCATAAGCAAGGTTGCTGAAGAGCAACATAAATTATTTTAGCCACAGATAGAAAACTAGCCAGCACCACTTACCCTGAATAAGTCACTACTATGAATCCAATATTTGAGGCTCTGAGACCTCTCTAATTGAGTGTTTCCTTTACACAAAATCATCTGGATTTTGACCTAATGTAGGGTCATCATGATCCTTCTTTGAATTACTCAACAGCAATACTGGGAGAACTTAACCACGGATTTTCTTTGCTTAACAAGTCTTTTGCCTCTTCAATTAAAGTGATCTCTTTAAACTGTTCAGAATTCAAATGGGGTTTTTGGTGGACAACTTGCATTATTGCCAGCTGCTCAAAACCCATAAACTAGGGCTCCAAAACAAGGAGACCAATTTAAAATTAAGACTTTAGGGTGAGGGTGAAGGAAAGGGAATAAAGACAAGTTCTTTTTCCTTGGCTCTTGGCTCCTAAGCAATTACAGATTACACTTTTAAAGCTCTTCCTACAATCTTAGGGGCTAAACAACAATTTTTGGAAAAAAAAAAATTAAAACTGACTTTTAAGTAAGCCTGTATCTCAGAGATAGAGTATTACATTTTAACACCATGGTCTTGAGAATTACAAAAACATCACTTAACAAATTGATTTAGAGATTATAATTTACATCTAAGTACTGTAAAAAGTTTTTGCTATCTAGTCTATTTGGGTTTAAGTATTGTGGGAAATCTTGGATTTGCATAAATAGTTTATTAAAATTACTCTTACTGACCTATTACAAAAAGTTTACTGACTTCTTGTAACCTATCTCCATAAACAGTTTCATTTCTGGTGAAGTTTGCCAATCCCGATATAAACTTCAAGTCACAGCTATTTAACACCAGATGAGCTCTTCAGAATTCTTCACGGAGGGTCAAAGTCCTTCTCCCTCAAAACTTATTTCCACCTATCACTAAAAAATTAAAAAGAATTTGTTTCCATTCTATTACAGCAAGAAAGAAATCTTCATTCACCAGTTAAAGGCAACTATATCTAATAATAATTAGCTCTCACAGGGATTCATTGATGGTTTCACCATTAGTTTAGCAGGCTAAAGATGAAACAGGCATAATGAGCATCACTTGCTAAATGATTAATATCAACTTGATACCTAACTTAACTGTTCAAGGAAATTTGAATTAGATAAGATTATTTGTAGGAATTGCTGAGTTGCAAGAAGCTGAACAAGTTAGTATAATGTAATAGTTATTTTAGCAAAGAGTAGGCTGTGTCCTTGAAGTCCTACTACAGCTTCTGGTCTGCTCAAACTGTGCAATTTCATTCTTTGACGAGTGGACCAAAAAGGTAAATATGTCTTCTCACTAGCAACCAAAATAAATAGATTTAGTATTTCAGAAGCAACATCAAAAGAAAATCCTGACAACTGCCGCAGGCATTAAAGAGTTGATTAAAGCTCCTGCCATCTTCAATTTCTACCATAGTAATTAATGAATTGAAAGGGATTGTATGAAAATGTTTTGTAACATTCTTACTAGGTGAGTGTACCACTTCTTCAGGAGAGTACCACTCCTGAGATAAAAGTCATCTGTCTACACAGGCAGTTTCTCAAGTTTCCTGATTATATTTTACATCAGAGACATTGTTTTAATAAAATATCCAAAATACTTTTTGAGGGAGTAAGTCTGGCCTCCTTACAAAGGGATTTAACTTTTTAATTGCTCAGAGCTCTAATTTAGATCTCTATATTATTTCTGAAAGAGAAAGTCACAACTAAAATGCAGAAATGCCTGCTAACCGGGCCCATGACTGCTGATGCACCTAGAAGTAGACAAGATCTTAACCATCACTACCATTAACGTGGAAGCGTTACTAATGGGATACTCTGTAAACCTGTAAGCCATGCTCTATCCACTACTCTGGTCTCAGCACACATTACATCCAAAGCAGTTTTACTGTTGGTGGGCTTGGGTGCTGCTGGCAAGGTAGCTGTGGATGTGGACAGAACATATTATGGGAAGATTGGGTTGTAAACTAAGGCAAATAGCTAGTATGAACATATCAGAAGCCATATCCTCCACTAGAGTGGAGGGATAGGTTTCCACACCAGTGGAAAACTGCATCTATGACACAAGTTATCTGTATCGTCAAATGAAAATTTTTATAATATCTAGGCCTCATATGATCTAATATTCATTTTATTGAAAACTGACACTTAAAGAAATTAATATGTATTTCTGGTCATCAGTATTTATCACCAGTTATCACTTCTGTTCAATTCCAACCTCTCCTCTGCAACTCCAACCTCCCCAGTCTCTGCTGCCATCAACGCTAGGTTTTTGTCCTCTCACAGGCTGAAACTAGTCTGAGGTTATAATTACTACTTCTGCATGAGAGAAGGAGTGCAGCAGACCCATATTTGTACTGAAGAAGAGGTTCAAATCGATTTTTAGAAAATTTTAAATAGTTACTTTGTAGAGAAACCATTGGTGGCACTCAGAAGACTGAGGCCAGCACAAAACTGGGATTTGTTAACTAAAAATCATATTCTGTCAAGTCAAAGAAACATACTTGTGGGCTTGTATGAAAAGCATAGCTGAGCTATTTTCAAAGTGAACAGCAGGAATCCACAGACGAAAGCTGAGCAAAGGATGGATTTTGAGAACAGATACAGAAGGTTTAGATTTAAGAAAACTTAAAACTTTCTAGACCACTCCCACTATGAACAATTTAGGAATGTAATACTCACTAGAGAATATTTTACAGAGAATAAATATTTTGAAGACATAGAAAAATAGTTTACAGTATCAAGGTACCTGTAATACATTACCTTGAAATAAAACTTGTACTTAAAAGATTAAAAAGAGAATACTATTCTTGTAGTGGTATCAACTTTTCATTCATACAAATATTAAGCTGAGTATATCTGGGTTTTTTTCATATATTCACATTATTGCTTGCTAACACAACTGTACAAGGAGCATGTTCTTAACTTACATCAATTCTGTGTACATTATTTTAGGCATCTAAAGCAAATTTTAAAATATGAGAATTGCAATTAAAAAAACCCAAAAGCTATGTGTGAAGATATGTACAGCTAAAGTATAATCAGAAGAAATTAAATACAACTGGCCTGACCCAAGCATACATCATATATCCAGTTTAAAAAAGTCTTATACTTGTGCAGAAAATAACCCTTGTAAACCAAAATGAGCAAAAGAAAGGGTGCAATAAATAACTGCCTAGCACATTTAAACTTACACTGTTGCCCAGTGCACTCTGCTTTGATTACTTTTAATACATGGCATTTGCATCTGGAACTACACTGTTCAAGAATTCTTCAATAACTTTTTTCGGCTTATGTGGCTTTAAAATAAACAAAAAAAACCATGAAAGGTCTTCTTGGACAATTAAGTTTCAGTAAAACAAGTCCTTCTGCACCCCTGTGTAGAGGATCTGGTAAACAGTATGAATAAAGCTGGCACATGGCAACTGACTGAATTAAAACAGCTACATTATAAAATGCAATAACAATATACTTTTGTGATCTTGAGTTCTACTAACCAGATGCATGCAATTCTCTCAGTGATTCTTCTAGTCTGAGTAAAATAATTCCACTTGGCTGCCTTTTTTTTTTTTTAACCTTTTAAAGCTGAACGTTTTCAGAACCAGCTGACAGGACTTCTTCGTGAAATGAATAGAGATTTCTACTAAAAACATCTGGGTTCCAAAAATCACAGTTTCAATAAGAACTTTGTCTCCTTCTTTTGCTGGAAGAGACTAGTCAATATCCCAAAAAGAAATAAAAGTATTTACAATTGACTAGTCACTGACAGAAGTTTCAGAATATCTTAGAAGGAACTTCAGCATGTAAATGAATGACTAAAGAGATTTTCACAATGTACAGTCAATCAGTTGTATCATACTGGGATAAAAAAATACCTGTTCACTTGTATATAATTTTCAGCTGTGTATTTATAGTAATATATATGTACACACGCGCGCGCACATATAAAAGATTCTTTTGAAAATCAAGATACATTAATAAACAGAAGTAGCAAAAGTAAAAATAACTTAAGTAGTAATTAACATTTGTGTGAAAGTACTTTGCAGAGTTTGACCAAATGCAACTTAGAACATATTCTTATTTAAAAAACCCACAAAAAACAACTAACCAAAAAAAAAAAAACCCCAAAAAAACCTCCAAACAAAAAATCAAACACAAAAAACCAAAACAAACAAAAAAGGAATGAAAACACCACGAGATTCTGTAGAACCAATGCTATGTCACTACCAGGAGAGCACCAAGCAAGGCACCATTGGAAAGACAACATACTTGAATAAGTCTCTATAAATAAATCAAATGCTAATCTGGTCGAAAAATCGGTGTCTTTGGTAAAAATTCTATAAGGATGACCTGTATAAAAAGAAAACAAATAAGTATTAAAGATGGCAGCAATCCTATTATCTATCGCAATGATAATTCACGTGGTTTTGGGAGGTTTTTTTAGTATATCAAGTTGTGATGAAAAGCAAAAATCACGGCACTTGTCTCAGTGACTTTTTACATTAGAAAAGTCAGGTATGATAATTGGTTTGGGGTAGAAAACCAATACTCAAAGAATCAAATTCAACTGGAAAAGTTTGCCTACTGATATGAGACACATAAACAAACTGAAGTAAGCTGATTATGTTAAAGAATTATTATGTAGTAATTTATTTATTGGGAAAAAATTATGAAAGAGATAAATGCATTCATTAAAAAAAAAAAACCCCATCAAACATCCTGAATGCACAATGCATGAAAAGTTAATTTTCAATCGCACTTCCACTTACTTCAGAATTGTTGCCACTTAACACAGGATTCTAAATCATGTTTATAGTTCAATACCTGTATAAAAAAGTGTATCAACTTTTGCAAAGCTCCCATACCTACAAATGTTCAAGTAGTTAACAAGAACTTGACTAATGCTTTTGCATGATTATTCTTACGGTCTCAATTCAAACTTAAACTACGTTTTTCTGAGCTAAGCACACCATAGGGTCCACTCCAGAACACAATCCAAGTATTTATCCTCCTTTAAATAGGAAGCTTAAAGAAAATATTCACTTGTGCATGTTCGCTCTTCAGAGACAGTCATAACACAGCAGCATGATCTGATTTATAAACAAATAAAAGCATCTGGTAACATAAATAAGGACTTTATTTACTTAAAGGGGAAACTCACCTTTCTAAGAAGTTAAAAATTATTTCTCAATGTTTTTGATTGTAAAGGAGAATACAACTTAGCTGCTTAGAGAATAAAGACTTCTATCTCTGCAAGCATACCAAGCCTCAGAAAATGAGTATGTCTCCGATTTTATTTCTAAGGTAAATACTTTTGGAGTAATGAATACTGAAATCAGGTGTACAAGTTTATTTTTTGATATATTCAGAAGGGACTTATTTTCAGAAGTGATGCAAACTGCTCAAAATCCACTGATCACTGGCCTGAATCAACCACTGGATTCTGTAGAGATACCAGGGTTTCTGATACTCAGACAAGGTTTCAAAAACGGAGAAAGAAGTAAAGCTGGAACATCGTCTTTATTGCAAAGGTGTAAGATTAGTTTGTCTTCCTTAAATTCATTAATTATTTATTTAATTTAACATCTACTACAGTGGATTTCAAACCTCAATTCAGCAAAGCACCAAGTTTTGAGTACAAGAGTCTAATTTAAATCATCCGTTTTGTGAAAAGTTGAGGATAGGTGTTTATTATTTAAAATTAAATCACAGTTATATAAGGGACAGTTTTTAAAGACACTGGCAAATCAGTTCACTGAAAGTGAGAAAATAGTACAGTGAAGTTTTGTAAAAATTTTCTCATTAAGTATACCCAGAGATAATATCAGATATTTCACAAACTGAAAATAAAATCTTTGACCTTTATCCTGTAAAACTATATGCCCATGCATATATTATTACTGTAAGCAGGTCAACTGCTTTGAAATTATATTTAATAGAATGAATAATCATCTGTAGATGTTGCTGGGCCACAGTATTTACAAACCCACATTATATTGTTTCCAATTGAATCTGTGGAACATTGGGTTTGACAGTGTTTCCTGTAGAAAAATAAAGTTTTCAGCAAAATATAAATGCTTCATTTAGGCAAAGCCTAAGTCTACTTTCTGAAATTTGATTTATTCCATTTTCAGTTACACTCATATATCTAACCTAAAAAATCCTGTAGAATAAATGTTACAAGACGTACTTATGCAGTGAACTGAATAGAGCCATCTGTAAAAAAAGCATTTTGAAGACCTTGTATTTCAGGCAAGAGATAAGATCTAAAGGAGACACAGGGAAAAGAGGAAGACTAAAAGATAAAGATCATTTCACTATCATTTTGAACTGTTTCATCACATTTAAAATTTTTATGTGCATTATAGCTTTGTTATTCTAAAGAATAGACAAAAGTACTGCGTAATGGAAGATCACAGATAAATTAGAACTAACACAGTGGATATTTCTCAAAAGCTAATCTTTATTTTTAAAAAGGTAACTTTCCTACAGCCTACTTACTAAAGCATTAAAAGAAATTATGGAAATTCTAATGCTTCTTACATTTTAGCAGCTAAATTTCATCCTATCCTACATACTTCCGAAACATATTGAAAACAGAAATAAGAGCAGCACCAAAAAAGAACAAGTTGCAAGCTAAACAAACTGAAATCCTACACAGAACATCACTCATTTTAAACCACACATAACTTCTCACTGTATATTTCTAAGAACGGTTTATGGAGTCTCAGCCAAAGACTGAAGTAGATTAAAACTCCAGAGACTGATTTAAAAATATTTTAGTGACACCAATTGGAGATAAAGATACTTTCAAGATAGTTGAGGTAAGAGGCAGTTAAAATCCAAAAAGGCTAAAGGTTTCTTAAGCTCCAACAGCTTAGTTGAAAGGTCTTCTTCCATACTTTTGGACTTGATTAGCATTATATAAAATGGCCATATCTGACTTGCTGCGTAACCAAAGTTGTGGTTATTCTTTATACAGCATCTAAAATTTCACACTCCATCAGCACATGTTCAAGCTATTTTATCTTGGCAATTAATTTATTATTTTTCAGAACACAGTGAAGCCTTGTTTTCAAGTCATTCATAACTTTATAAATCAGTCCTGCACATGAAACCATGCATCTGTGAACCGTAGAAAATCCTTGCACTCAGGCGATTAAGCTCCTGACACCTTTACTGATTAATAATCATGAAAAGAATAAGATCAGAAGCAAAATAAATGATCATTTAATAGAGAAACTCACAAAACAGCCCTTTAACTTACATATTCCATCATGTTATTCGTTTCACATTTCCTTTTGCTTAGTCTCCAATGCAAGCACAGCTAGACAAGGAGGAAAGAAAAAGAAGAAAAATGAGCTGTATTTTATTGCAGCACACAGACTAGCCCATTTGTCCACCTTTCATATTTTTCGTTCAACAAAAGCATCTGTTTCCATACTGTGCAATTCAAACTCCAACAGTAAGAAGCTGCTCCCTGCGGCACTCACCTTGTGGTATAACCTATTGTTTTCCCATTCTAATAACTTCTCAATCGATCTTCGTGTCTGGAAGACAAATGAGAAAGAATTTTACTCTTGACTGGTTTTAGAACAACTTTGCTTTGCAGCTGCTTTTGTGTGAAAAGGAGAGAGGTACAGGACAGTGACTGAATACAGGGTGGTCTGTAGTACTATCAAAACTTGTCTGGTATTAAATAGTATCTAGAACAGAAACAACTTTTATGATAACCAAGTAAGTACCTTCAACCACTTTGGAACAAAAGCTGTTGTTACGTATGCTGTCCAGTTCTTATGGCAGTTTTAACTTTAAAATCACAGAAATTTCAAAGTGATCCAAGTATAAAAAGCAGAAACACTGCTCCCCCAGGATCAGTAGTCTAAATGTACTGCTTCTAAGGTCAGCATTTAAACTCACAAATGTTGCAAACTATTTTGCAATGCTGTAGGTCAAGTGCAAATACACAATACTCTAAATAAATGAGAAATTTTTGTTACATTTATATCCAGATTTTAGAGAGTGAAAAATCAAATGCTGAAAGTTACAGTTAATTCCACAAATAAGTATTACTAAGTTTGTGATCTGTATAGAGAGAAAACTCAATATTTAGGCTTCTAAAGAAAAGGTTTACTGCCTGTGTCATCCACACTTGACATTTCAGATAGAGAATCCTGAAAGCTGTTCTGCACAGCTTTTTAAGATTATCCATGCTAGAATTAAATGACACTCTGTGCTGCAAAGTTTCACAGCATTTTGAATATAATTATTCAGTTAAATTTTCATTTGACAAATACATACTGACATTTATGGTCATTTGACTGCCAGAATATATATTGCTTAGCTCTAAGTGGGATTTGCTACAGACGGTGAATAAAAAGAGGATAATTCATGGTGCCAGGTGTTAAGATGAGACCAACAGAGCTGCAGGTGCAAAAGGACGGAGCAATGACAAGGATCAAATACAACTTAGTGCAGCTGCAGCTTCCTTACAAGGCAAAGAGGGGTGAGGGGAAAGGATGAGAAAGCATCTTGCTGTTATTACTACAAAATACGAGTACTGTAAATGAACATTAACAAACCAAACTAAATGCTGTCATGAGAAACAAGAATGTCTGAGTAAAATAAAAATTAGACAACAAATGATTCATTTCCGCCCAAATATTAACATCTTGGTTTTCAAACACCAGTTTGTCTGTAGCTTAATACTGAAGCAGTTGTGGAGAAACACATCTAAGCATGTACTGTGGTCACATGATTAAAAATTAGATCATTGCTATCTATCAGTATTCATTACAGCAAATTTTTTATTATGTTTTATTTTAAAATCACAAGCTAAGGAATTATCAAAAGTGGACATACCAGTGACTAATTTATCACATCAATTGGAAATTGAGTATTTTTGGGGTTATTCTTATTATTATATTTTTAAAGACAGTGCCCTTTAACAATAATCAGTAGACCTCACTTGTTTCTTTGTAAAGATAGCCTTTTAGAGTCTGCTCTCCTTTTAAATGAAAATAGGGCAGCAGTTATGGTCACACTTTTGTTAATTTAGTTGCCAGTCAGCTCCAAATCAAAAGAAAATAAGGCTGCAGAGTGTAATTAACATTCAGTTCAGTCGTTTTGTCCCTTGTCTAGCCCCCAAGCTTTGTTAAAATTGCCATCTGAATGCTGAAGGCTGTAGGGAAATCGATTTGATTCTAATCGCACCATGAAAAGAACATGATCTAACTGCTTTCAGCCCTCCGTAAATCTGTACTAGGTCTTTAGCACAATGCAACTTCCAATTTAAAAAGCACTGAATGTCTCGTCAATGACTTTGTGAAGAAAAAAGAACAAGGAGCAGACATAAAAATTCCAATAGTTGTTTAAGCATTAAAGTTCATTTGCATCACAGCAAACCTGAAAAGGGCTGACCTCTCAAACCGCCTCTCAGGTCTATGAAGTTGTAGCCTTGACAAGCTCACATTGACAGAGCTCATTGACTCTGAAAGGCTACTCTATCAATGGTGAAAAATGGCAATAGGTTCTACTCTGAGCAGGCATCTGCCTGCCCACCCGCTGCTAAACCAATGGCAAAACTGATTCAAAACCTGAATCCACCTTGTAATCTTCCTTTCCAGGACCTTTTAATAATAGATTAAGATCACTATACAATTTAATTTCATTGTTTGCCCCAAAGACTGTGAAAAACATCCAAGCTTTTCAAATTCCAATAAAATTACATCTATATTACAATACATACATATAAATAAGAAATTGATAGGTACTATTAATCGGTTTATTTAAACAAGAAGACATTTTAAAGTAATTTGACTAGCATGAGATAAAAATGCAGACTCGCTTCTTTATCTTCCCAGAGCCTTAAATACTATCCTTCCTATAGTATAATCTGGGATAGTCATAGCTCCCAAACATACCATAATGTTGATACAGAAATGTTAATGAAAATTAGACTGTAAAATATTTCTGCAAACCTCAGAGCTTGGAGTAAAAAGAAATGAATTAAACAGCATCACACAATTCACTATAGCAAGTTTTCTTCCTACTTGACAGGTGAAAAAAAGCACTTGCACGTGCAGCTTAATTAATCACTGCTCTTGACATCTCAATGATTTACAGTGAGGAGCAGGTGAGGAGATACAAAACCAGAAAGGAACACTTGATTTGAGTGTAGCATTTCCAGCACACTAGGATGACAAGCTTGTATATTCTATCAATGGTGTACAGAAAAACCCATACAGCAAATTATTTGTTAGCCACAACAAAAGCACAAATTAAGTGGAAGAGAGACTTGCTTATTAAGAAGATTTAATACTACCCAGCTTTTAATTTTTTTTCTTAAAAAACCCAGTCTAATATTTGAGTAAAGAAAAAAACTGCAATTCAAGTACACTTTTTAGCATACCAATGACAAGAAAGCATGTTTTGTAACATATTTCATGAAAAAAGCAGGTAGTTCTTAATGCTATCCTCAGAATTTTGTGAAACAGACCTCTTCAACTGTCTAGATCCAATGTTTAATGAAACATTTCTGTAAAACTGATTCTTTAAAGATACTAATGTCTAGTAGTGTCTTTTGAAAAATCAGACTACCAAAAAGCCCCAAACACAGAATACACTTTCACTAATGCTTACTGCTCATGATTCAGTAAAACTAAGTTTTTCCCTTAGACATGGGAGAAAAAAATTCTAAGCCTAAATATGAACTTTTCATGCAGAAACAAGGATAGTATTGAATATATTACCAAACGCAAGACACTTCTGTTACATCTTTGCAGTGTCTATCCAGTTAGCTCCAGATGGAATCATGATCTGGACAGGAAGCAGCAACAGGGCCCCTCTGGCAGTGCATGCCCAGGAACACGCACACTACACTAAACTGCACTAGCGACAGGCCAAGGCCCCCTCAAGCCCCGCTGTAAATCAGTGAATGACTGGTACAATATTAAACAAAAGGATCTTACAGGACTCCCAAAATGGTGCTAATTTGAGTACCTCCCTTTGTCTTTATTATGTGGGGAAACAACATGGATAGCAACAACACAATCCTCCACTAACAATTGCATTCATAGTTATTCGGGAAAAACCAAAGAATCTCCTGCTACATGCATTTGATCTTTGACTTCTCATCTGAAAACACATGTATACAAAGTGCAGTATTAGTCCAATAAATAGCAGGACATTTTCAAATTCCTTCATACAGAACTTTACTACAGTCAAGTATCATTAGTTTTGAATATTGCCCTGCCCATACTTTATGCTTGAATTTCAAAATACAAAGAGACAACTCTAGGCAGACTTTTAAGGATTCTCACATGGCCATAATTTGTATTATACCCCACAGAAAAAAGTCAAAGGATCCTGTCAGAGGCGGGAACTATACTATATCTGCTCACTCAAAGAGATAAAAGACAGTAGCAGGAATTTCTATTCATTCTGACTACAAAATTTATACCCAAGTAATTTAGCTATCAGCACAAATGATGAAATAGAAAGTTAGAAGATAACTGAGTCACATACACTCACTTTCAACATGCCAGAACATCCCCCAAGCCAATTTTGAGGCCCATATTGGTACCACAAATATGCCAAAGCTGTACTCAGAACACACATAGCTGAATGATGTACATCTGTGCTGAGAATGTCCTCGTCTTTAACACCAACAAGTACACCAGTACAAACTGCAAATTGGTAAGATTCTCATCTTGCTAAGGAATTTTCCATTTGTGAAGGGAAAAGAACACAAAGATGAAACCTGAGTTGATTTCAGATCCTGACATCCTGGACTATCTGCTTTAGCGCACAGTATTTTGAAAAGTTGTTTATTCTACTACATAGGTGAACATGGAGATCTTGCATAATTCTTACTAATTCTTCTATTAGTATTAGTAGCTAGGATATATTAGCTCCTATTAGTAGCTAGGATATTTCTTATTTTAGACCATTGTAAGGGTTCTCATCCCAATCCCAGAAGCCACTTCAGCATCCATGCAAGAAAGCAAGTGAAACCTATACTAAACAGAATGAAGAGTATCTGGAAATAAATGTAGCAATCTGGTGCTTTTTGTATGATCTTGAAATAACTGCCTTGTCCAACAAGATTACTATTGCTGCACCCTGCCTTACCATACCAATTCCTTTGTGCAGAAAGTGAGTCTGGCCTAAAGCACAGATCAAAGCTCCTGATCACACAGAGAGAAATACAATCAACAGAATTCTGGAGCAGGAGAACTGACAAGATCAAGTTGACTTCATGAAACTTCCCATTCTGAAATATAGCCCATACGATATTGTCTCACATGATCCATAAACTAACACCATTTTTATGGGTCTCAACCCTGGGATGGTACATCACAAAGAGATGAATTTAAAGCTTAGTGAAACCAAATCACATCAATTACTTTCTGGAAAGGTCTCTTCCACCACACTGTTAGCTAACATAAAGAGAAGCTCAGTGTTATTTGACACTACTGCATGTAACGTTTTTTAATATCTAAACTCAAGATGATTCCTCAGTTACTTTGGTTGCCTTGATTGTCAAATTCCTCGAGTGTTTAAGAAAGCACTAAAGCCATTAAACATGTGCAGGATAGAGAAGGTGTACAGAAACATACACCCCATGTATATTATCCAGGAATAAAATGGAGAGGATATTGTATTATCACCAATGTACTAACTGACAGATACTGAATGAGTATTTTTCAAAGGCATATTGGTCTGCAGTAGAAACACTTAGCAGAGACAAACTATCAAAGAAAATTCCCAGGGGTTGATTAAAGTCTTCTATAAGTTTCCTCTCAAATATACAAAATCTAAAAGATTCAAGATGCTAACTGATATTTTAGCCACTGGATGTTTTTAGCTGTCCTACAAGAGCTAAGCCACCAAATAAGGGTTGCTAGCTACTTTCTGTAATGAGGTGACACTGATTAGAGGCAACCATTTGTGAAAACTTCATACTACGGAGAAGCCTTGTAGAGGAAATAGTCTTGACCTTGGCAAAAATAACACACTTCCCTTGAGAAGGCCTTGAAACATGGTAAAAAACGTATTTCACAGGCAGACAGATGTTGAACTGATCCATGAAGTCACATGACTACACTTAATGTTGTTACTTGAAGTTTTAAATAAAGATTTGTAACTCATTCATTCTAGGATTAAATTCTAGTTCTGATTTTCTGTCATTATATGGAAACAAAACGCATGAAGCTCTGATCCCTCCAAGCAAATTATTGAAATCTGGCCATGACAATCTAAAGCATCCACCTCTCCTGCTGAAGGACATTCTCACAGAAAGGGCCACAGAAAATGAACATGTAAACTGGAATTGACTGTAACAGGGATGAAAACAGGATCAAATCTCCACCAAATAACTCATCTGGTGTCATTTTCCGTGGGAAATTTTAAACTGAACAAAAACAAAAATTCCACCTCCATCTCCTCTTTTAAGGTTAGAGAGATGTTCATTTCAGTCCCTGTAATTTATTTCCAAAATATCCAGGAGTATGCTATGGAACATAGTTCAAGGCCAGTGTAGGTTGAGAAGCTAAAGGATCTCCGGTTACATCTCTACTAAGAAATGAAACTGTGCCCAGAAACATTCCCATTCATTCCAAGCCAGCTGGCAGGGAACAGCTTACATCTCTATCAGTTTTCATAACCTCCGAACCACTGATAGTGCCTGAAGCATTCTGATAATGCCTATGAATTGTTACACAATACAGACCCAGAGCCTGCCAGGGACCTTTCTAAAAGTACAAATTATAAAGCACCAATTCCAAGGAACACTCCTAGGTTTGGTTTACTAGTATATAGGAATCCTTTGACTCCTGCTGTTAGGAGTGCCTAAGGAGAGTAGCCAAGAATGGAAGAGAAGCTACATGGCCAGAAAGACTGAAAGGCAGCACAACTTGACGAAACTCCATAGAAGACTGTAAAATCCAACACTTCACTACTCTGCATGCTGAAGAGAATGATCTCTCTCAAAAGGACAGCCTCTACAGTCCCTTGTATATCTAGGGTTGAATCAGAAAAATACAGGTTGATCCTGTAGCTACTTTACCAATTTAGAAAAATTAAATCTGGCTACTTAGTATTTCCCATCATCATTATTGTTCTAGATCCAGTAATTTATTCCAAAATTCAGCAAAAAATATTTTTATGAGCTACAAAATTATAAGTACCTGGTCACTTCACACTTTTTATGTGTTTGGTATGGTACAAGATTTATTAACTCCTTCCATCTTCTCCTTCATAGAACTGCCCCCCTCGTCCTCTCAACTGTTTCGTCAGCAGCAATGGTTCTTGAACAACTATTTTGTTTGTTAAATAATTTTCTTTATACATAGTGCTTGAGTTACCGAGAGTGCTACACTTCGGCAGAAAATAACATTTTACTGTGACTTGTTTTAATAAAGTGGAAAAGGGAATACTTTCCAGACCTAGGCTACTTTGAGAAAAATCAAGAGAAGAGGCACAGAAGTGTGTTCCTACTTCACACTTGCCGGAACTTCATTCTGGTTTTCTGTTTTACAGTAACAGCCTAACAAGCTATTGTTCACTAAAGTGCTTTCTACTTAGTTTAATTTTAATGTATAAATTTCATTTCATATAATTTTGCCTTTTAATTCTTTCCTCAACAGTGTTTGCGTATGTTCCCTATTAGGGATCATCTTTAAGTTACTAAAGACAGAATCCTAAAAATGTTCCTTTCTAAACTCACTTCCAAATCTGACAACTAACTAGACTGTTTTTAGCATGCTCTTCCAAAATAGCTCTTGGCAAATTTCACCCAACTCACACCTATATTTTCAGGAATACATCTACCTGGACAGGAAGAGCAATATAAAAAGCAACACTAAACCCAAACCACCACATGACCCCTTTATATACCTTAGCCATCACAATGTAAAAGTGGCTATAACATGGAAGTGCTATTTTTACCTGGATTGTTTTGATTAATATTAAAATTTTCAGAGACGTAATTCTAATTAAAAATGCAATTAAATTTTAAATAGCATTGAGAATATTCACTATACATCCCAGAGATACGCTATATTAAGGATTTATAGAAAACCAAGAATAAATGAAATCACAAATTTAACCTCAGAATACCTATTTTTGAAGTACTAAAGGGTTTGAATTTGATCTATAAAGAAACAAACTAGTATTCTGTGATCTACTTATATCTGTAACTATTCTTCATGCCAATCTTACTGCCCTGTCTTCCATCAAGCAAGTCTGCAAATTGAGAAACATGGTAAAACGAGCTGCTCCCACACCTCATTGTACTACTCACTACTACCAACTCACTACTATACCCTTTAGGAAAGCACATGAAAACCTGATAAGCTTTTGTAGGGTGCGGTGAAGGAAATAAAATCTGAATTCAGATATAGGAAAAAAAATAACCACATAGGTATACACATGATGATTTCACATTTATTTGTTCTACAATCTTTGCTACTTGAAGTTGAGTATATGGAGGACTTAGTGACTCTTCTGACCAAAATTATATTGAACAATTTCTAAAGCAAAATACACCAGTCCTGAATCTTCTGATTCTTTAAAGTTTCATTTCATAATTAATACTAAAAAAAAAAAAAACTTACCTCTGAATACGTTTGAAAACAATGGTCAAGAATATGTATTTGGTACATACAAGTTCTACGTTAAAAAAAGTTGTACTGAGTTGACTAGAGCCAACAAAGAGATGTGCTCTGGTTAGGATAAACATAATAAATACATTACAATTTTAAAGATTCTTCCAAACTGAACTACAATGTATCGTCATAACAGATACTTCAAAAATAAGGCACTTTTTGTCTTAAGAAATTGCCTTGTGGAACCCCTCAGAAAAGCATTATACTATTAAGAGTACCCCCAGTGCAAAGTCCCTGGCAGACAGGCATAGGAGAAAAACATACATTTTCTTCAGTTTTGAAAATAAATGTAATGTATTCATAAACTCAATAAACTTATCTAATGTATTTTAACATCAGTATCATCCACTGACAAGCAAGACTATCGAATTTAAGAAAATTCATTCCAGCTACTTCACCACATATTTAGTTTAATCAATACTTTGGAAGTTGTAATTAGCTATGTTTATACAGCACTCTGAAGACATGAACTGCTACGAAAGTGACAACTAATGATGAGGCTTAAGCAGCATTCATCAGCTTTGTGTGAATTCACAAACAAACAAGTAGCTCTTGAAAGTATTAGTACAGATCACACTGTTAAATATCTAATTCTATTCATTTTAAGAGATTGCCCATGAAGTATTTGAAACATGCAATTTACTTGTACAATACCAGCTTTTAAGAAATCTAGCAGTACTGCAATTCTATCATAGCTTTCATTGTTACTGTTTCTGTTGAAATTATATATCCTATTTATCCATCAGGAACTACAGCATTTAGTTAATACTGAAAATGAGTGCCAATTCATTTGAAAAAATGGCTTCAAATGGGCACCTCAGCCTGCAGTGCTTTTTGGATTATAATTCACGACGTCATTCTTTTTATTTAAAGAACAACAACTTAAAGACTTAATGTTCATTTGTACAACCTGGAATTTGTCCCAGAAAGGATGGTGCATTCTATGAGTAAAACTGCTTAAGATCATTTATGGTCTAGAGCTGCAAATGAGGGACTGTACTTCCTGCAACTATCTCGCTTTTATTTGATTTGATTAAAATCAAATCAAGACCACATAAAAGGAGAGAGATGATAAGATACTGAATCAAATAAAACACTTATTTTACTGCTGAAGAGTAGCAGGCTTTTTCCAAATAGTGCAAATCAAGAAAGGAAACAACACTGTACAAAGACTCCAAGACCAGCACTGAAAAGAAAAATTCACTGAAGGGAAAGCTTTCACTGCATGGAAATGCATTAAAATTATATAATTAACAATTAAACTTACAAAAGTCTGTAGCTTAATAAATTCTTCGTTTGAAGCACCTGCTGGTTTAAGGAAACAAACCACTACCTTATTTTTCACTGCACAAGAAGCAGCATGTATTCCCATTACAAGCCAACTTTCAATAATTGTAATTTCAGAAATTGTACTTACATTTGTGATAACTTTCCTGTGTTAGAATTTAAGAAGTCAGTGAAAGGAGGTAAAAATACAGAATGCAGAGAACGACTAAGAAAATTATTCTAACTCTGAAGCTGCAATTGTCATTTTGTCTACACAAACCCTAAAAATCTTTCTCTGAAAAAGAGCTGCAAACTATACCAGCAATTCAAGACCAGGGTAGAGTGATTCAAACTCATTAAAACGCACATTTCTTAATTGGTCATTCTGAGAAAAATTCCTCTTCTCTATTAAAAGTAAGCAACTGTAGAGTAGAAACTGTTGTTTCATTTAATAAAATCCTTGAGAAACACTCCCATTTGTTAGTTCACTGTATATGTAATTCAACAAAACAAATTTATTAGTCTTCTATTTCAGTCAAAAAGGGCAAATATGAAGACTTGTATATTTTCATTGTGCAATTAAAACATGATCTGCACAAATTTCAGGGTGGGAATGCTCCCATCCTGCTTTCAGAAATCAAACTCTCTAATTGGACAGTCTTCGGAGTCTTTTGTGATCACTGCAGCAAAGGATATAACACAAGTCAGTTCCAAGTAACTGTCCTTTCACTGGGAATCACTTAGGACAGGGTTGAACTAGCAAAGCTCCCTGGGTAAAATTTCTCAGACAAGTGCAAGTAATGTGAAAGAAGCAATCTTTTATTTACTGATCATTTGCTATCCTTGCTTCACAGTATGAGCACAAGTGGGAAATAATTCATTGTATCTAAAAATTAAAGGGAAGAAACAAGCACACATCATCCTGGACCCCTGTTTCCTCAAGAAGTGAATCCTGGCTGTTGTGACTATACCTATGGCTGAGTCCAGCTAGGGAAAGGATATCTAAAGAAGTCAAAGCATAGAAGATAATTTGATCAACACAACCCTCTTCCAAGACACAGGTAAAGTCAGACACAAGAAGTTTAAGAGTTCAAATGTGAGTAGTTCACACTGAATACATTAGTCCTATGTATCAGCAAAACTGTGGCACTAGCAGCAAACCAGAATGGTCAAATTTTTTTTTTTTTAAATGAAAAATATGAAGTTGCTTCTTGTCACAGCTCTACTGGAATCTACTGAGGAAATAACAGACTGGAACCTAGATGAACCAGGTGTTATTTACAACTACTGTTTTTGCTTAGTAGCTCCAGGTAATTCACAATGCACTGTCTCTTACTTTCCATGCCTCTAGGAAAACGCGTATCATTAGTTTCCTGCACTTGTCACAGCACTTTGACATAAACTGATGGAAAGTCCCAGGATTTTTCTTTTATGCAGAAGCTTGTGGATACAATTCAGTACTGGGATCTTACAGGGTACAAACCCTTTAATTCCAGGTAAGAGGGATTTAAGGAATTTATACCACTTTCTATTTTCCTGCTCTGCGTCTACCAAGACAAACTTAAATCCACCCATATCTATACAAGCAACCCAAGTGGCAGTAACTTTTCACCATTTTTCTGTAAGTAGTAGCCCTGACTAAAATCATTAAAAATTCTTCTGCTTGTTTCCTATACTAGAATTTCCAAATGTGCCTTTGAAAAACAGTCCACAGCTCCCTTAACTCCTCTACCAAAGAAAAATACTCTTTCCCAGACATTTCCAGGATTAAGAGTTAGGAGTTTGGGAAAGCACTCTTTTCCCTTTCACTTCAAGAACACAAGTTAATTAATTCTTCTCTATATATACTTTCCAGATGCCAAACAGACACCAAGTTCTGAGTTTTCTGTCTGAGAAACAACTCTGTAAGCACACATTCATTGGGCGAGCTGCTGACATGGTCAAGTGATGCTGACCTGCAATCTCTAGAATGATTTAAATTACTTTTACTCTGGAGGAATAATTGAACTGTCATCAGTGTCTAGTGCCATTGTGCCATCTACAGTAGCACAAGATACTTTGTTTAGGCACCTGAGTCTTAAGTTTCACTAACACTGGACATCCAAATGCAGAAAAAGATGCAAAGGTCCGTAAATGTCTTCTGGTACCAACTTTAACAGGTAAAATTAAGGAAAAATGCAACATTCACTGGTAGTCTGGGCCACACAGTAGAATGACTCACAGAAGTTCAGTCACAAATCTGTGTTCATGCTCCTGTTGATCATACCCTTTCCAAGACTCTTTTTGCCTTATGCATTCTATATTACAGCAACAATGACACTGCTATCCCTCTTTCCAGCCCCCTCTGAACAAAGTATCCATGGCTGGAGGGTTTTTTCCCAGATTTATCCTTCCCTCCAAAGGAAGGAGCTTACGTTTTTCCCTTATCCCATACAACTTCTCGAACTGTTGCTTCAGCAGACTTCCACACAGAACGTCTCTCCTCAGCTTCAAACTGTTTTCTGACCCTAGATACCAGAAGCCCTTGTATTTTTTCTGACACTGTTTAACAATGTATAAAAAGTTGATTACAGGACCCAGCCTAGAAGATGAGAGCTTATGACATCAGCCCCTACCAAGTTACATCCTGTTATCGTTTCCTGCTACACCACATTATGTGAGAAAAATGGGTCAAACTTCATAATATCAGAAGCATTCTCATTCAGGAGTTAAACACAGACAGTAGCAATGGAAGATTCCCTTGTGTTTGTTACTTACAGAGCTAAGCCTTGAATGGTAAAGGTAGTCTTCTCTGCAAGCTAGTTAAGTCACCTGCCTATCTGTTGAAACAATCACCAGATTCTAATTTCTTCTAGCAGATTTTTGGGCTATGGTTATAGAGTCATGCTACAGGATACTTACTAGTTTGTGACAGCTTCAAGATAAAAAACTTAGGTTTTGATATAAATCACACTGACACCGATATTTTTGTTTTGCTTAGTTTCTCCTCAGACTCCAA
>VYXC01010094.1:158414-173503 GCA_013397175.1 Platysteira castanea
GCCCCGCCCGGAGCCGCGCGGGCCGGGGCGGGCCGGGGGCGGGCGTGCGGCAGCCGTGGCACGTGGGGTGTCCGCGAGCGCGGCACTTCCCAGGCCCGGCTTTCCCGGAGCCACGGAACGGGTCCGGCTGGGAGCGACCGCAGTGAGTCTTCGGGTCCACTGCTCAAGCAGGGTCATCCCAGAGCACAGGGGACAGGTTCCTGAGTATCTCCAGTGAGGAAGACTCCACAGCCTCTCTGGGCAATCTGTTCTAATGTGTGTGGTCACCTGCACAGTAAAGAAGTTCTTCTTCATATTACCGTGGAACTTCCTGTGCATCAGTTTCTGCCCGTTGTCCCTTTTCCTACTGCTTGGCATCCCTGAGAAGAGCCAGGCTCCATCCTCTGACATCCTCCCTGCAGATTCTGATAGGTATTTACGAGATCCCCTCTCAGGCATCTCTTCTCCCGGCTGAGCAGGTCCAGCTCTCCTTTAGCTTTTCCTGATAAGAGAGATGCTCCACTCCCTTAATCATCTTTGTTGCCCTCCACTGGACCTGCTCCAGGAGCTCCCACGTCTCCCTTGTGCTGAGGAGCCCAGAGCTGGACACAGCACTCCAGATGTGGCCTCGCCAGGGCTGAGTAGAGGGGCAGGATCAACTCCCTCTACCTGCTGGAAATGCCCTTCCTAATGCAGCCTAGGATGCCTAGGCCTTCGTGAATACAAGGTTTTAACCCTTTTTTTGGGCATCCATGAAGTCAACGAGGGGGTTTGGACACCTGGTGTGAGCTGAGGGGTTGCCCATTGATCCTTCTGGCTTAGTGTAGGGAGATGTAGGGAAAATGGCCCCTGGCCATGGCTGAGCATCTCACGCAAAAGTTGGGACCAGGTGTCTGCACATCCCTTGGTGCTGTCACTTCCTGGATCTGCCATTCCTGTGGCAGCCTTGAATCCTCCATGGAAAGCACCATGCAAAGGCCACCATTTGCAGAGCAGATGAAGAATGAATTTGCAGAGGAACAGCCCCTTTAGGACTATATAGATGAATGCTAACCAGAAAACTCTAAAAATGGCAGGGACTCTTCTTCTCTCTCGGCAGTTTTGGTATTTGTCATAATTTCCAACAAAGGTTGGAAAATGCCAGTGTGAGAATAATGGCCTTAGTAACAGCTAGGCCATCTGCTGTTGTGACAACAGTGGAAGGCAGTGCTGACATGGGATATAGCAGTAGTAGGATAACATTTTAAACAGGGGGAGCAGACCTTTTCTTTTTAATGGAGTGGACTGGTGGATTATGTACTTGCAGCAGTATTTAATATATAATGTCAGAGGATTCAGATTTGAAACAGTCAAATAAAAAAGGCAAATCTGCTTCTTGTAGAATCATAAAATGGCTTGGGTTAGACAGGACATTAAAGATCATCAAGTTCCATCCTGCCCTGCTGCGGGCAGAGACACCTTCCACTAGAAGGCTCAAGGCCTTATCCAACCTGGCCTTGGACACTTCCAAGGATGAGGCATCCACAGCTTTTCCGGCCAACCTGTTCCAGTGTCTCACCCTCACAGTAAAAGTAAAAATTGTGTCTTTACCCTCACAGTAAAAAATTTCTTGCTAATATCTAATATGTCTTTGTAGAAAGTCCCTCTCCATCTTTCTTGTAGGCCTCTGTAGTGGTTTTGTTCGCATTTGGTTTTTTTGTGAGATAAAAATAGGAATAAAAAGCAGGCACCACACTTTAAAGAATGCAATGAAGTTTATTACTAAAACTAAATAGTAAGAAAGAAATAAGNGAGAAGAAAACAGTTTAGAATATTACAGTTTCTCACCATGGCCTGCAAAAAGTATTTTTAAGCTCCTCGCTGAGCGTGGCTCCACCCTTTTTTCCATTTTTTTTAGCTTCATTCCCAATGATTTACTTTCTTTTTCTGACCTTACGTCACCATGATCTTCCTCAGGCTTTATGTTGGAAAAAAGTCTTTTTGCCTTTATGTGGCTGGTTCCTCAATTTGACTTTGCTTATGGTGGTGGCAGAAAGCCGACTCGGCTCTCGCTGAGATCTGTGCGGAGCTGCGTGAGGGGTGGGGAGGGGTGTCTCCAGTCCTTAGAAGCTGCGCCGGGTGGCATCGGCCATGCAGCAGCTTAATGGTTGTTTCTTATCTGCCGGCGGCTCCGTGGTGGTTCTCCCGCTGCTACCCAGGGCCCGTGCCCCGGGGCCGGGAAAGGGGAGGCCTGGGCCGGCCCCTCAAGATGGGCCCAGGCCCATTTCCCTCTCTCTCCCACAGGAAGCCCGAACACCGAAAAGGAGTTCCTGCCTTTCTCCAGGGTTTAAATATGCAAATTTCTGAAAGCGCTATTGGTCCAAATAATTGTCTATCAACCCAGGTTCAAACCACAACAGCCTCCTTCGAGTACTGCAAGGCCACAGTCAGGTTACCTGAAAGCCTTCTCTTCTCCAGGCTGAACAACCCCAATTCTCTCATCATTTCCTCCTAGCAGAGGTTCTCCATCCCTCTAATCAACTTGGTAGCTCTTCTCTGGACTCGTTCCAACAGGTCGATGTCCTTCCTGTGCTGGAACCCCAGAACTGGATACAGCACTCCAGCTGGGGTCTCACCAGAGCAGAGCAGAGGGGCAGAATCCCCTCCCTGGCCCTGCTGCCCACGATGCTCTGGATGCAGCCCAGGACACGTTTGGCTTTCTGGGCTGTGAGTGCACATGGCTGGGTCATGTCCAGCCTCTCACCCACCAGCATCCCCAAGTCCCTCTTGGCAGGGTTGCTCTCGATCTGTTAATCTCCAGCCTGTGTTGATAGTGGCGGTTGCCCCAACCCAGGTGCAGCACCTTGCACTTGGGTTTGTTAAACTTCTGGAGATTCCCATATGCCCACTTCTCATGCTTGTCCAGGTCCCTCTGGATGGCATCCCATTCTCCAGGTGTCAACCACACCTCTCAGCCTAGTGTCATCTGCAAATTTGCTGAAGGTGCAAACTAGATCCGTTTGTCTATGTCATTGATGAAAACATTAAACAGTGCTGGTCCCAGTACGGACCCCTGAGGGATATCACTGATATCCATCAGGAGCTGTTGACCACTACCCTCTGGATGCAACCATCCAACCACTTTCTTACTGATCTAACAGTCCACCTGTTAAATCCTCTCTCCAATTAAGAGAAAAGGATGTAGTGAGGGACCGTGACACAGGTTTTACAGAAGTTCAGATAAATGACATCTGTAGCACTCCCCTTGTCCACTTCTATGAGTGTGAAGGTAATTCTGCATTCCCCTTTACTTTCTTAGTACTTCATGTATCTTAATTACAATAGCTTCTTTTTCACATTAGATAATTTTTCCTTTGAAACCTGCAGTTCTTTTTTCCTGGCTTTTTTCAGTATATCATAGAATCACAGAATGGTTGAGTCAAAAGGGACCTTAAAGATCATCCAGTTCTCCTGCCATGGGCAGGGAATCTTCCACTAGACCAGATCGCTCAAAGACCCCTCCAAACTGCCCTTGAGCACTTCCAGTAACAGAGTATCCACAGCTTCTCTGGGCGACCCATTCCGGTGCTTCACCACCATCACAGGAAAGAATTTCTTCCTAACTTCTAATCTAAACCTATCCTTCTATCCTTCTATCTAAACCTATCAGCTTAAGGCCATTTCCCCTTCTCCTATGACTACAGGCCCCTGTAAAAACTCCTGCTCCAGCCTTTTGTAGGCTCCCTTTAGGCACTGGAAGCCTGCTATAAGGTCTCCACAGAGCCTTCTCCAGGCTGGACAACCCCAACTCTCTCAACCTATTTTCAACCAAGAGGTGCTTCATCCTTCCAGCCATCTTTGTGGCCCTTCTCCGGATGTGTATATACTGATCGGTTTATTTTCTAAAAGACTACATTGCTACTTACTCTCCATTACTCATAAAGATCCTCATGATGTATTTGTCAGGAGTAGAGTGTATACAAAGATGTGATGATGCTTACTGCTCTGTGTAAAACCAGGGTAGAAACAGTGTGGTTGTGAGAGAGTCCATGACACTGTCTTTGCTGCAAAGGAGAAAGCAGCATTTTGTACTGTCGTGCTAGAGAAGCGTGACAGTATTTCTATCATGAGCTGCTTGTAACACGTTTCATTTCCTAAATAACACAATTCTACAGAATAACACAGAATTCACCTAAGTAATTGTGTGCTTTCATATTAGTATGCTTAACTCAAGGAGTTTTTACCTAGTTACTCTTCTTATATGTCTGACACGTAGAAATTTGATTTAGCAGGATTGATGGCTCATTAAGTTCTGTCTAACAGTTCTGAAACTGAGAAAATGGACTAAATTTATTAGTGGCAAAAGCAAGAGAAAACCCAGTGGTTTCAGTGAAACTATGCCTCCTTGTTCTACCTCACTCTACAGATGAATTTGGTAACTGGTTTGTTTTCAGAGTCCTGTTTCACAGTAGCAGATGGGTAATCAGGGTTAATACTGTGCAGCACAGCAACACCATGCTGGAAGTCTTGGAAATGACATTGAAGGGATGGGCTTACCTACATCACACTTAAGCCCTTGGAGCAGTGCTGCAGGGACCAGCAACTGTTTGAGGTCCAAGATCCCTGCGCTGTGTGGCATGACAGGCTTGGTTAGCTCACTTGATGGATTTGAGATAAGACAAAGAAAAACAAAGTCCCAAGCCTCTCAGTAAGTTCATCACTTTAAGGTGTACATTACTTGCCTAACAAATGCCAGTTCCACAGTCTGCAGTTTCCAGCTGTTCATATGTGGCAGCCTTTAACAGATGAAGAGCTGTGGCAGGTATGACATGGAAGTTCTAAGTTTCTAGGCTGAGGTGCCCATGATGCTTCAGCATGTGTTCACAGCACGTGGTGTGCTCAAAGCCTTCGGCACTGGGCTCAGCAGTACTGGACCACCCTCAGAGGCTGCAAGGAGGCTCCTCATTTTGTGCAGCTTGTTCTACCACACCGGCTGAAAAAGGCAGGCCTCTCCTTTGTTCCAAGAAGTATCAGTGAATTGTCACTCCTTCTCCACTGCTGATGCATCCCTGCTATGTGCCAGCCCTGCCACCTGTCACACACTTCCAAGTCCATGCCTTTACATCACAGAGTTTGCTCGTGACTGATTTGGTGTCTACTCTGGCCCAGCATGGTGGGACTCACATTTACAGTTCATTGTCCTTTCTCTGGGAACAGTCAGAGTAACGCCAGGCTCCTGATAGCATTTTTAAGCAACTTAACTCTCTTTATATCTAAATAAAGAAGATAGGCTTAAAGTCCAGATTGAGGAGCATTGTGCTGTTGTTCCAGGTAGGAATGCCCTCCCTCCTCAATGAACTTCCTTACTGCCCTAGGGGAGAACTGATACTGTGTACAGATCTCTCTGACGGAGATACTCACTGTCATCAGAGTTACTCTGTAATAACTGTGTACTGTAATCTAAAGGAGACTTTGAATAATTTCTTTTTATACAACTCTTTATTCCAGTTCCCTCTGTCTTTTGATTTCTGCTTTTTTTTTTACTTTCCTCTCTTTTATTGTTTGTCCCTCTCCTTTTTTCTGTGTTTCTATCCCAGTTCCCCCTTTGTCATTGCTTCTTCCTCCTGCTTTCCTCTGACATCTTCTCAGTTGTTACTCACCTCATTCGTCCCACAGTCTTTGTGTTCTTTCTCCCTGTCTTTTCCTTTGTTAATTAGTACATTGTTGGAACTTCTGAAAAAAATTGTTTCACCCAACAGGGCATCAAAGAAAAGCAGCAGGTGCAGGTGTAACCTTGTTCTTTGAACTCCTACCACTACCAGCAAACCAAAGCTGGCAGGAACAGCTTCTCTTTCCCTGATTAATTAAGAGAAGAGAGGTAGCCAGAAAGAAAACACGAGTGGGTGGTGATAGCAAGGGAAAGGGGCAAGCAGGGGAGGATAGAATCATACAGAAACCAGAGAAAAGACAGAAATAATATATACTGCAGATGGAATTTAACAAAGCTACAGAACTGTAGCAAACCTCCAAGGGCACTCACGTAAGGCTGTGCTCTGCTTGGTCTGCCCTAAGACCTGGTCATCAGTCCCTTCCCTTGACGCAGAGCCCCTCACCTCTGGGTTCATTCCTTTGTCCTGCTTAAATGTCCCATTGCTCTTGACAAACCTAGATAAAATACATCTGATAATGTACACATTTCTGCTAATGGCATCAGTGACCACCATGCCCTAAGTTTTAACAAAATCAAATTAAAAAAAAAAAAATTTAAAAAGAAAAAAAAAGGAAAAATAGAAAAAATATTTTAGTTATAGTATTGCAGAAACTTGGAAAGGCAAAGTCAGGAACAGCCACATAGCTACAAATAACACAGCAGAACTTACTGTTAGAGTCACAACATTGTATTTGTCCGACCAATTTCATTATATCATATCTTGCTAATTAACTGATTATTTTGAAAAATTCCTGTAAACAACAAGTAAACTAACCCAGATTTTCTGTGCAAAAATCAAAGGGAAATCTTGACACCAAACCATTATGGTAAGTCAGATTTGTGTTTCTGACTTTATGATGCAGGATTGAGTGAGCTCTTAGAGTAAAAAGATATGTTGAATAGCTCTAATTCATGTCTTTTTTTGTTAGTCTTTTTTCCTTCTCTCAAGCAATTTATTTTATTTTCCTTTTGGTCCAGCTTCCTCTGTTGCATGAGGTTAATGAGAGGAGTTCAAAAGATACCTGTATATAGAAAATAGTATCTCTGAAAGAGACTCTTTATAAGTCATAAGTACAGAAAGCATAGTCGCATGTAAAGACAGAAGTAGATACTTCCTTTTCAGAATTTCCTTAACATATAACAAAATGTAGAACAGAGTCCTTGTAGTTTCAGGTCTGTTAAAACTGTGGATGGGTGGAGTTAGATACTCCCAATCTTTCAAGGACCAAATGACTACACATTACTGAAGGTAGAATCTCCTAATCCGTAAAGAATTTGTGATATGTTTGACTTAAAGACCTACTTGTGTTTCGCATAGCCTACAGGCAAGATAAACTCTTGGCTGTTTTTAGGCATTACACTGGGTTTTGTTTTCTTCTTATAGGACTCACTGACATGAAATATACATGGCAATTGTTTCTCCTCTTCCTATCAATATTAGAATCTAATACAACAGAATCCATGCTGCTTGGCTTTTAGGGTTTTTTTTTCTATAATTACATCAATTAAACAGAAACACACAAAAAACTTTTTCATTTAATTTAAGATTAATCTATCATTGAAACTAATGGGGTTTTATTCAGTGCTGGGAGACCAAAAGCATGACGTACACTAAAACAAAATGTAAATAGAATCATATAAACATACAAACGGAACAGCAAGTTCTAGATTTTAAAGACATTCTTAAAATGGCAAATGTACAATATCAATCCTTTCTTCGGAAGGTCATCTTTAAGAACTGCATCTGCTGAAAGTGCTGAAAACAAGTATAAAGGAGGAATGTGGGCTGAGTCCTCTGCTGTTTATATTAGAGATACAGATGCTGTTACTTGGGTAAAGCTGTGGTCAACTTCTATTCTAAAAAAAGTGAACCAAAGTATACCCCAAACCAAAATGATCAATGACAAATGCAGGCATCCTCTAGCTGCTATTGGAATGAACAATTACATCTCCCTGAACACCAGCACAGATTTTAAATTAATGTCTTTATTTCTTCTTGTTGCTTTGTTTTTCCATCCTTCAATGCCTTCTTGTCGTTTATATTTACTCTGAGTACAGCTGTTTTCCTCTTGGTAAATATGACTGAATGGCTAAGTTGTTTACTCACTGTCTTAAAGAAACAGTGGGTGACAACTTAACTACTGCAACTGAACTATAAATCTCTAAGTCACTGTAAAACGAAGTAGCTTTTATATGATGAAGTTGTTAAAATAAAATTTACTGTTCTGTATTAAGATGAAATGCCTTCATGTAACATATTTTAGAGAATTAGACAATGCCTTTGTCCATTTTTGATTGAGAATAGAAAGTGCAAAAGTTTTTATCCTGCTTAAAGACAAATACCCTCTGCTATGCCACCCACATACCCAATCTGTTGGAAAACTGGAACTATGTAGTCCTTTAGGATTGAGAACATAATTCTTTGCCTGACAGATTATTCTGACAAATTACATTATAATTACTTCCTCATTAGTTACTGTGACAAACGTTGATCTAAAGAGAACAGGGAAGGATGTATTTTGTTTAAAATCATCAAAACATGAACAATTGAGATTTCCTCTAAATACTTTCAAGTTCATTAATATTTGGGAATGCTAACACGTTCATTCCTATTGCATATAAGTGAAGAGAGGTTTCTAGCACCAATGTCTTTCAGATATGTCAATTTTATTTGCTTTTGAACATCTTTAAAATAGCATTCTTTCTGCTTCCAAGTAGATTTTTTTTTCCTCTGGCAGTATTGGGCATGATCCTTAAATCATGAAAAAAATAGACATTCTTATTATGAGTTGTTTAAAGTGTGACAAATTAATGTATAGTGGCCTATATTACATTCCTAGAGCAGGATTTCCTCAAGGGAGGTAGAGAACAAATAACAATTCCAACCTCTGTGGTAAAGCATGAGAAAGGGGAATAATCTGCCACCTCAAAATAAACTTACCTTCCTTTCAAAGCAAGAGAGGCATTGGAAAAGGATTGCCTTTCTTCAGAATCCAGTTCCTTCGAGTTCATTTTTGACTGCTAGCAGTCTCACCCTAAGCATCGTCCGATGCAGCTCAGTGAAAATCTGTGCTTTATCCCATCACTGTGTGAGTGCTACAGTTTCTTGATGTGCACGTGAAGAAGCAGCAGAGGAAAAAGTTGCACATCTGATTCAAAGGCACTTTGTGATCAGATTGATTGCAGCTCATTTGAGACATTGGATAGAGTTTTGCTCCCCTCAAAGAGACTAGAGTATCAATTCCAGCCTGCAGCAGAGAATTTAATCAGTGAAGTTTGGGTAACTGATCTGTTTGTACACAATGGCCAGCCTGCACCAGAATGTCCTTGCAAGCGGGAGAATAACCTACATAAGCTCTTATCCACAAAGGAATAGGAAAGCTGCATTAGGCTTCCTTTGCCCAATGAGTTATTAAAGTACAATCAGAGTCAGCAGACTCTTTGCAATTCTTCAAGGGCCCTTGTGAAGCACTGTTATATACTGCAAGATGCTGAAAAATAGGAGATTTGGGGTCAAATCTCAGTTCTGCAACTATCTTGCTCTGGGACCTTGGACAAAATCAATTGTTTGAATATGTACACCTTTCCCACGGTGGGTGGATTACCAGCAGGACTCTCTATTAATTGGAACGCTCCCAGGGTTTTTTCTACTGGGTAATATCTTAACATACAAGTGTTGTTTCTATGTGTGCATCTAGGAAGTGTGATCGTGGCTTTTATTTTTATTTCTTTGGTATCCTTGAAAGACCTTTTGTAGCTCTGGAGAATGAGCTGACCTCTTTTGTTCCCCTAGCCTGAAAAAGGTCATATTTTGTTTAACTAACCTTTGAAAACACCAGGCCAAATTCTACTCCCACTGCACCATTCAGAATAGCTGCAGAGTTATTCTGTCTTACAGCTCTGAACAGAGTAGTCTTTTACCCAAACCTTTCCATCTTCTGACTAGTAACTAGTCTGTTTTAGAATGTCTGAGGCCGCAGACAGTCGCACCTCTTATACACTGTAGTGTTACTAGCATTCTAGATGCATGAATGTTTTAATAAGAATATTAGTTCTTTGGCTTAGCTGAAGTGTAAGAGAGAGAACACAGACTGTTAATATGGGCACAGTTGTGTCTGAACTGCTCTTAAAACTTTGGATTTAAAAGTTTGGCTCTATTTTGGCTGATGTTTTTTCATCTGGTCAATGTATTGTAGTAAATTTTTTTGCACAATAGATTTGTGACTTATACCTTCATGGCTACATATTCTACCAGTTTATGTTCCAATATTTCTTCCTTCTCCAGAGGCTTCAGACTGTTTTAGATTCTTTGGTTGGTTTTGGGGGGTTTCTTTCATTTTAATGTGTTTCCCTTTTTTTTCTTAGAATAGTGCTCTGAACTTTATAGTATTTTCAAGACTTCTATCATTCTCTTTCCACTGTATTTTGACATAGCCTCAATATTACAGCATATTAAATAAGCTTTGAGCTAATATACTTACACAAAGTCATAAAACATGTGAAATATTTTGTTTCCAAGACTTTTCAAACCAAAAGCTTCAAATACAAGCTTGGATAATGTATTCATGAGAAATAAGAAGAGGCAGACTATGCAAAACTTTTAAATTTTTTTTTTTATAAAAACCTTCATTTTGGTTTCATTTTGATGTGCTTATATTGTGTCCTTCTTCAATATGTTACTTTCTTCATAGGAAAGCAGGGGTAGGGTGCCTCTAGCCTGTATTTCACTGAGATTCTGCTTCCTGAAACTTTTGGGTTTGTTCCTGTATTTTAAATTAAGGATACAAATGCATAGAAAAAGATGGATGTGATAAAGGGCTACTTCCAGCTACAGGCATTAGATATTTGTTTTCACATAACAGCTACTCAGGCAAAGCTAAGACTATATTGTGAAAATGGAACTGAAGAAACGAAAGGATTGGTTTATTTCTTGTAGAGGTTTATAGATTGAATCAAAATCAGACTGAAGTTTATTCTGCCATATGAAAAAACCTGACCATTTTGGCACATATGGCTTTTATTACACATCGTAACAACAAATGCAAAAACAAGGGGAAAAACCCAAACAAAAGGAACAGTTCCTGTTGGAGCAGGGGCAGAACACTAAACAGGCAATGAACAGGGATGGTATAGGGTAGAGGACAGGAAGGATGCAACAGAGCACTACTTCCAGACTTGCTCGAAGTGCTCTGTGGACCTTAGTTTTTAGGAGTACAAATCCAGGATATTCTTAGACAACACATTCCCTGAAATAATCAGCAATTTAAAATTAAGTCAGTACTATTTCAAAATGGATGTGAAGTGGAGTTTGTACGTGTCTTCAGAAAAAAATCCCATAACTTCAGGAACTGTTATGTAACAGTCAGAAATGTGTCGAGTTTTCTCTTAAAACTACTTCTATTTCATAGTCCCATTGGCAAATCCCACAAGGAGTTCCAGAACTTAATTTCTCTCCTAATTAGAAGGGGTTTTTTGCTTTTTTTTCCATGCTAAATTTCTACATGGCCAGAGTATATCCACCTGCTTTTGTGATGATACTCTTCTTTAGATGGAGTAGCTCTTCTCTCTTGTGTGTATTTACCTCACTGGTATAAGCAACAATAATGTCCTCTCTCGCTGAGTCTTCTCTTCTCGTGGGGTTCCATGTTCTTCTGATACTATACTTCTAAACTATTCACAGGATGTGCTCTTATTTAGGTTTTTTCTGAGATGGGCATGGAAAACAGTCTGCCATCACTGACAAGGTTTCTCCACATACAGTGTCATGGGCTTTGACCATCTACATGGGTTTCTCCATGCACGGCTGGCGTCCTCCAAAGTCCACATGCACAGTGTTTCTGTCTCCTTAGTGTGATGGCCCCGCCCGTTCTGCTCTGTGACACCTGTCACCTGACCATACCGCAGCGATGCTTTGTAAACATGGATTAACGTGTCCAGGTGCCCCAGTCACAACGTTGCATTCAGCCATGGAGCTCCTAGCTTGTGTTGGCTTTGTCATTGCACTTCTTCTGTTATGACACTCCAGCCTCCACAGATACTGACTTCACCTCTTTCCTGTGGGTAGTGAAGTCCTTTGGCTGTGGCAAGAAAACAAATTAAACAAAGTAATTCAACTGCTTCTGAGACTTATCCTTGAGGAACTCCATCATAACTGTATTCCTCCCTGCTTTCTGAATTTGGAGGACTGGTATCATCTCTCCTTAGGTAATTCCTTCATCAGTCTACAGTTCTTGAGCTATCCCACATCCATACTTTCATTACAAGAAAAAAAAAGAAATTATAACAATTTTATTTGTTTCGGTTGTGTGAACTCAAAATTTACAGTTTTCTGACTGAAATAGTTAGGTCCTACAATATGAGGACGTGTTTGATGACCTCTTCATTTTTCTCACAAGCAGCATTTAATGTCCATTCCTGTTAATCTGGCTTTTTAAAATGTGGCAATTCCTCGGGTAGAAAATTCAAAAGACTGGTCACTGTTAAGGTCACTGCTTCTTGGTCACTGTTAAGCAGAACGTTTCAACCTAACCATGACACCTAAGGATCCAAAGGCATGAGGTCAAGGATAGAAATCGAGTGGGAAGTTAGTATGAGACAGAATCTGTTGTTCTTTGTTAGATTGGGGCCTGTATCACTACAAAGTATCACTCTTGTGTTGATTTGTAGTACATCACTGTAAAACCAAAACAGGTCATGATTTTTGTATCCCAGAGTCCACAGCAGCATTTTGAATCCTTGCTCTGGCTCACATGACCTTGGGGTTTCATCTCCATCTCCCAATATAAAACTTCACTGAGGTTGCTGCAGGGGTTTATCACCTTTAAAGATACACCATCACAGCTTTCTCTCATATATGTCATGTGTAACAGCTAGCAATTTTATCTGTTAGAGCTGTAAACAACAGCCAGTAATGAAACCAGGGCCCAGACTGCCTGTAGTGTGTGGCCTGATGCTACCCCATACCCGAAGAGTACTACAAACATGGCAGACTCAGAGAAATATCAGACAAGACTGTGGATAGCAATCTCACTGCTCATCTTCTTATTCTGTCTCCTTCACAAGATCTGTCGTAGAAGGGCAATATGGTGAGGAGACACAAGAGATTTTTGCTTCCAGACACTGACAAGAGCCCATCGAAATGCTAACACTCTTTTTAAGAGGGTTGAATATGGAGAGAATGAAGGTCTACATCCGCATATACATGAGCAGACCTGATTGACTTAGGAAGAACCTCAAAAAGTGAATAATGAAAGTTCCCACTCCAAATGAAATGTGTGACAGAATTAAGTCTTCTGGCTGGTCATTACATGAAAAACAATTGTCACTGTAGGCCTGCAGGTGAAAGCAAAAGGCACTGAATTGGGCTGTGAAGGGAGAGAGAGAATGAAGGCTGCTGCTGAAGGTCTTTGGAAGCACTCATTCAAATGCAAGTGATCATAGTCGCCCTGAAGGATTCGTGTAGAAATTTGCTGCTAAATCAGTGTGAATGAGAAACTTTGTGAAAAGCACCAACAACATGAAGCAGCGTCATCTCTCCAAAGGCTGCAAAGGAGTTGAAAGATGTAGCAGTTTTCTTCCTAGAGAGAGGTGGTCGCTCCCACTCCACGAGGTGCAAGAGGGCACTGGAGCAAGAAGGGCTCGGCAGTCCTGAGAAGCCGTGGGCCTGTCCTTCCTGAGTGCAGGGGTGTCCTTTCATTGCCTCGGAAACGGCCCCATTTCCTGGAGGGACGAGAGGGTTGCCGTGCCAAGTACAGGTGTGGTAATTTATGAACAGGGATGGAGGCAAAGGAAGTCTCCCACGGAAGGGAAGGGCACCGGGGATCTGCATCTGCGGGAAAAGGGGGGAAGCTGCCTTCCCTCTCCTCAGTCCGCGGTCAGCCCGCAAACCCTTGGGTGAGCCCAGTGGCCGCTGCCGGGCTGCGAGCCGGTCTCGGGAGAGAAGCTTCGCTCCCCTGCCCTCCGGGGCCGAGGAGGGAAAGGCGGATGCCCAAAGATGGGCACAGTTCGAGGGGTGGTGGGGTCTCGGCCTCGAC
Source organism: Platysteira castanea (assembly GCA_013397175.1). NCBI lineage: Eukaryota > Metazoa > Chordata > Aves > Passeriformes > Platysteira > Platysteira castanea. Next base: position 172,116 of record VYXC01010094.1, read on the forward strand.
ACTGCCCTGTTCCCTCAGGCAGCGAGGAGCTGGGCAGGCGGCACTGAGTGCTCACATCCCCGGGGCGTAGTTCGCGTTCGCAGCTTGGCCGCCTCCGGCTCCTGCCCTTAATGAGATTCTTTGAAATCCAAAAAAGCGAGTTTTAATGTTACATCCTTATCTTTGGAGGAGCGCGGTTTTCTTGCCGCGGCGACGTCACTTGTTAAACAATCCGCGGCTGAGCCCCTGAAAAGAGAGGCATTGCACCCTTCGTGCTGAATACGCTTCTCAGTGCGCATAACGCCAGGGCCTTTTGATGTCTTACAATGCGTGTTACGCCCAAAGATTGTCTCTTTGGACAGATCTACAACGCTTGGCTTCATGTTTGGAAGTTAAATGGACAGCGAGGTTGTAGAAACTCCCACGCTTGAAGCTGGCGCAGACACTTGGTACTTTCTCCTGTTACTTTCCATGAGTGAAAGCGGCAGGGGTGGAGGGAAGGGGCTGCTGGTTTAATCCGTGCTCCGAGGCAAAGGGAGGGGGGAAAGCAATCCAGACTTTTCCTCTCTTTTATTTTCTTCAGTTTATTCTTTGGCAGCCTTAAAATAAGAGCTATGTGCAAAGCGTGCGCCCTGCCTAGGTAGCTTGTGTCTGGAAGTCGCTGGCAATGTTGCTGCTCCATGAAATCAAAATTTATGATTATTCAAATGTTAGGGACTGTGAAAAGAGAGGAAGAAAGAGAGAAAATTAATATTGCAGCTGTTCTTCTGATTAATGAGAGATAATTGCTCATGAAAAGTCACCCCTGTGGCATTTTGTTGTCTCCTGGATCTTTGTTCTTTTCCACTATTATTGAGGACTTTCTTGAAGACTAAGCGGTTCTTTTCAATTTTTGGTATTCAGAAAGTGTTGCTTGGTTACAGATAATGGAGAAATCTCGGGCTATATTGGGTAAGATGTGCCACAGACAGCAATATCACAATGCCACTTTCAGAAAAGGATGGATACAAGTTAACGATGCGCTTTCAATAAAACATTAATAGACTTGTTCACGCTTTTATAATGACCTCCTTAATGGGAGCTGGGGGCAAGTCCTGTCTTTAGTTTTCGTTCACTTCAGAAAGGCCGGCGTCGGGATTGCTGATCACTTTGGAAACTAGTAGGAAATCAATGTTAGAGTAGCGAATAAATGCGATTATAGCGCAGGAGCCCGCGGCCCCTTGCTTACCCACTCACGGCTTTATTTTGAGCAGGACTTTCTCGTACGGAAACTGCCCCAGCCCGGGGCGCAGCCTGCCCAGCGCCACTGCAGGTCACCCCGGTGTGATGTTTGCGACCACGGTGCTCTGCAGGTGTTGTTTTGATTTTTGGTGTTTATTTGGGGGGTTTGTTTGGGGTTTTTTTTTGGG
>VYXC01010094.1:173526-213118 GCA_013397175.1 Platysteira castanea
GTGTCCCCGGGCTCCGGCGCTTTCCACTGAGGCAGCTCCTCCCGTGAACTCCGCAGAGATGCGCGCCTGAAAGCCAGCGCTTTCTCCGGGCGGGCATGGCTTTTTCTTCTGTCGAGAGCTGCGGGGGTTGGGGGAGGGAGGGGAAAGAGTTGCTTTTGTCATTTAAGCCGTGAATCTCTTCTACATAAAGGTGTTAGAGACATCTGGAAGAAAAGAAGGACCAGCACCCAGTCCTGCGCTCGGCGGACCAGGGGAGCGGCTCTGATGTTCTTTTTGAACTGCTCCACTTTCAAAAGGGGGCAATTTCGTTACATTCTCATTTGTTACACTGTCTTGAACTAAAGGCAGACAAAGCTATACTCTGTCACCCCGAGCAGAACGAAGGGAATCAAAGGATTTTCCCTTAAAAGGACTAATTTTCTCCTTGAATTATGAAAGTAATGGCTAGGTAACAGCCTGTGCTCTGTACCCAACCGCTTAATACCTTCTAAATCCTTCCACGTGGCTCTCCCAGTCGTAGCAATTAGAGCTCATTATAGGCTCATAAGAGCTCTCATTTCGGGGATTACTTAATGGACAATGAAATTTTATCGGACAGAATTATTGAAAAATAAAATTGTAACGAGGCCGATGTGATGTGGGCGCACGCCTTGCATCATTCCGCCTGGTTTGGGATGTCTTTGCTTTCAAATGAATTCTTTTCTTGCTCTGGCATTCAGGGGTGGGTTTTTCTTAGTGATTTTTTTCTCTCTCTCTCTTTTATCACTGCATTTGGTTTATTATAACAATTACCAATTGCAATTTTGATCTGGCTCTTGCTCTGTCTTCCTTTCCTTATGACAATCCCCTTCCCAGATCCACTCTATCACTGCAGATAGCTTTTCCACTGAGATTTGGGGTTGTACTATTATTATTATTATTTTCATTTTCCAGAATAGCCTCTCCTAAAGGAAAACAAAAAAAAATTATTAGTTTTAAAAATTAAAATAAAATGCAGATATTACTTCAAATCGTCTCCAGATGTACTTTGCCTTAAACGGGAAGAGCCAGACCAAAAGATGCCATGCTTGTGCACGGTGACCGTGACTAGAATCTCGCCGGCCACACCGGAGCTCAGGAAGCAGAGCCCTCGGCTATCCGCGGGGCCGCGGACCTCAGGGCCTCGGCGGCGGCGCGGGCAGCGGTCGCTGGGGCTCCAGGGTCTGGAGGCTGCGGGGCCTTGGCTGAGCCCTGGGCAGCAGTTTGGGGAAAAGTAGGTGAGGTTGGAGCCGACCTGCCTAAACCCCGCGAGCCCCTAATTGTTGTCACAAGACGCGGGATTAGCGCATTGCTGGAATAGCTGTCTGTTTACACTTCGGAGCCCCCGCCGGCCGGTAAACACTTTCTAATTGAATTCTAATCACATTCAAATAGCCACATAACCAGCCTCAGCTGCAATTCATAAAACTTTAATTGCTATCCATAAATCCTCAGATCACCGAGCGTGGAGTGTCCCTAAAAACGCTGTTGCATTGTGCCTGTCCGGGGAGGTGCGAGGGGGAAAGGGGAGCAGGGCTAGGGGAGAGCCGGCCCCTGCTGGGGGGGCCTGCACAGCGGCACTGCCCACGGCAGGTTGGGGACGGGGACGGGACAGCACAGCCGAGCGAGACCTGGCCCCTCTCTTAGCAAGGCTCAAGTTGCACCGCCAAGTCTCGCTGGTCCCGGGGCGAGGAAATGCCGGCTTCATCAGAAGGCGGTTTTATTTTGCTGGGTTTAACAGCAGGAGAGTGGATATGCGGGAGGAATGGTAGGATGTCCGCGGCCCGGCCCTTGCGCATGATAACCGCTTCTGAACACGTTTCTGCTATTGCTGCACTCCCGAGTTTCTGTTCAGCTTCTGTTAATCAGGCGTAGTCTGTTTTTTCTGCTTTAGAGCACAATTGTCACTTCCCTTTCCCGTGTCAAGTGGGATAGGATCCGCAGTCTGTTTTAAACGCCGCTTCGCATCTGCTAAACAAGAAACGCGGTCGTCCTTTCTATTAACGATAAGTGTCTTCTTAAACTCCCATAAAACAGGTCATTGGAAAATCGCGTAATATGCTGCGAATACCTTGGCTTTTTAATGCACTCTGAAATGCTTCGGAGCCACCGACCGTATTTAGCTGTTTATCCAATTTTACTTTGAATGATTGGTTCAGCAAACTTGGTGGAGATCAAAGAATCCCTCCCTGACATGTTCGCTTTTCATTAGCGCTGCGCACTGCGGTCCTGGAGCGGGCGGGGAAGTTCGCTTGGAAGTTTTCCGTTTTGATACCGTTTGGCTGAGAAGTGTCCAGATATTTGAAGGCTTTGTCCGTTGCAGTAATTGCCAATTTGGCAAGATTCACTCGAGGTGAAAAGGGCGAGGAGAAAAAAAAAAGCCACCCAACCCACCCTACATGCATATGTATGCGCCCGACACACAAACGCGCGCCATCCCTAACTTTATGTCTATAGCTGCATCTGTGTTCCTGGCTCCTCTGATACTGAAAGGGCCTCCTGAAGGAGTCCTGAGTGCAGGGAGTGGGCCGGACTGGAGAAAGGTGTTGGCCCCAGGCCTCTGTGGGATCCACGGCCCTTTGGATGTTATTTTACTGGGGGTGACGGGGACCGCTTGTTTCAGCGCATCACCTGCTCTCACCTCTCTTTCCCTTCCGGCGAGGGAAACGAGCGTTATCCTCGGGGAAAACACCCGAGCAGAAACTCCTTCCGATTAAATTTATGTCCAGTATGCCGGCTCTGTTGACAGAGGGACATGTCTGCGAGCGCGACGTGTGACGGGGCCGCAGAGTAGCCGCCCCCTCCCCGCTTTCTCTGCTCCTATAATTTATTTGAGGCAGAGGCAAAGGAGTGAAGTCATCGGGCANTTAAATAGTTGATATAAAACCCCGGCGCAGGGGATCCAGGCGGGGGGACTTTAAGACCAGCCCTCTCCAGGGACCCTTTTGTTCAGCTCTCAAACATAAGCACCTTCTCGACTCGCCAGGACTTCAGTGGCAAATTGGCCAAGCAGGAAAAGCCCGACTTTGGGAGAACCGCCCCCGGCCTTGCAGCCCTCCGCAATGTCACGCTCCTTCTATGTCGACTCCTTAATCATCAAAGACTCCTCGAGGCCGGCTCCGTCGCTTCCTGAGCATCATCACGGCCAGGACTTCTTCATCCCTCTCAGCATGCCTTCCCCCCTTGTCATGTCGGTGTCGGGCCCCGGCTGCCCGTCCCGAAAGAGCGGCGCCTTCTGCGTCTGCCCGCTCTGTGTCACCTCGCACCTGCACTCCTCCCGCGGCGGCGGCGCTGGCGGGGCCATCCCTCTGCTCAAGAGCCAGTTTCCCACCGCCGCAGGCGAGGCCCAGTGCTGCCCGCGGACCGGCCACGCTCACCACCCGCCGCAGCACCCGCCGCCCGCCGCCTCGGTGCCCGCCGCCGCCGCCGCCCTGGGGCACCCTGCGCATCACCCACCTGCCTGCGCCGCCACCACCTACAGCGTCAGCGACCCCCGGAGGTTTCACTGCCTCGGCATGGGTAGGAGCCCTGCGGCCGCCGGGGAAACGGTGCAGCGGGAGAAGGAGGGCAGCGGGAGAAGGGGTGCCCCCAAGGGAGAGCGGCTGCCCCGGGTGGGAAAGCTGCTGGGGAATGTCTTCTCTCTCTCTCTCTCTCTCTCTCTTCCCCCCCTCCCCCCCTTTCCCCTGTCCCGCTGAAGTTCGCATTTCTCTCCCGTCCAGGAGGGTCCGAATCCAGCCAAATTCAAAATGGGAAACGGATGAGGACTGCTTTTACCAGCACCCAGCTCTTGGAGCTGGAGAGGGAATTCTCCTCCAACATGTACCTGTCCCGGCTGCGGAGGATCGAGATAGCCACGTACCTGAACCTGTCCGAGAAGCAAGTGAAAATTTGGTTTCAAAACAGGAGAGTGAAGCACAAGAAAGAAGGCAAAGGCACCCAGCGAAACTCGCACGGGGGCTGCAAGTGCAGCACCAACCAGGGTCATTACCCCCGGTCGGAGGATGAAGAGTCCCTATCCCCCTCATCAGCTACCGAGGATAAAGAGATCTCCCCGTTATGAGCCCGGCTCGGAGCTCCCCTCCCGCCGCCGGGTCCCAGCCCGGAGCGAGGTGGCGGCACGGCGGCGTACCTGGCACCGCTGCCCACGGACGGCGGCCCGCTAACCTGCAGCGGGCTGGCCCTCTCCGCCGCGGAGGCTAATTGTCCTCCATTCGCAGTAATAGAAAGATATATATATTTTTTCGGAATGTAAATGTTTTAGTCGTGGGAGTTCAACTAAAACGTTATTTATGTAACTCCAGGGGAGGGCACCTGCTCTTTCTAACGTGTGACATGGGACAGGGCTCGCATGGCCCAGGGTGCCTTCCTCTGTATCCCCACAGGCAATTTAAAGGAAAAAAACAAACACATTTCAAACCGAAAGGTGAGACATAAAAAAACCTGAAAAGCAAACTAAAACCTGTAGACAACCTTCTGGACGGACTTCTTAACAAAAATGAGAAAAGACATGAAGATCGGCCGTTTGGGTCTGGGACGGCTGTTTGTCTGTGAATAGTTTAATATAAAAATTATATTTATATTTATTTAAATAAATGAGNAAGATGGGCTGGCTGGGCAAGGTGCTTTTCTTTGCAGTCCTTGTCCTTCGTACGGTGAAAACAACGCTGTGTATGTGTCAGATCTCCGTAAAGAGTAAAAATAAAAGCCATCGGCTACTAACACGAACATGTTTTCTGTTACGCTGTGGCTCGGGACGGCTGGGGGGCGGAGAAGGGGGGCACTCCGCTCCGGACGGAATGCAAATACAGTCAGTCCTCTGAGTGCAGCAGCCTTGTGTTCTGTCCCAGCCGCAGCCAGCGCACGCCCTCCCGGCAGCTGACAGCTTTCCCCCGTCTGCTGGCCCGGCGGCACCGCGCTGGGGACACGCGGCTGCCACTGGCGCAGCGCCGCCGATCACGGCACGGGGCCGAGGTGAAGGGCTATGTGCCGGGGTCCCGTACACAGCCCCGCGCCCCGCCGGCCTGGTAACACCGGCTCTTCCCTCACCGAGGGGGCTGGCTGCACACGTCGACCCTTCACCAGGCTGAAATTCCGCTTAAGTTATTATACGGTTTGATGTTAAGCAGAAATCTGGGTTGGTTTTTTTTTTTTCCCCTCAGGCGCTGGAACAGCGTTCGCTCTTTTCGGTGTTGATTTCATTAAGCGCCTTGACCAGGCTTAGGAAGAAGATCTGAGTGCAAACCCGTTAGGCTGAGACACGGTTGAAGTGCTCTGCAGTCTGCGTCCGGCAGCGCCCGGCCGCGGGTCCCATCCTGCTTCTGCTTTGGGCAGCCCATCCTCAGCTGCTTGCAGGAGAGTTACAGGGGCTGATGCGGAGTGGGATGGACCTGGAGCTAGTCAGTCCCAAATGAGCCCCTTTATAACTTATTTCCTAGTTCCTGCAGTACTGGCAGACATCAAATCTATATACAGCAAGCAATATAAGCAAATCAGAAATGCCTTTTGCATATTATGTTATTTCTCTCACCTTCTCCTTCTGTGGATTTTCCACTAATCCAATATACACTTTTGACTTCAACCTCCAAAACTGTACCAAAATATTTCCCATAAATAATTCCCTCAACAATCCCTATATTTCTCATGTTTGATCCCTAACTTCGGAGTTTCAGCTCAGAGATATGTCTCCAATTTGATTTGCCTGCAAGCACCCTGGATGCTGAAGAGAGAGGCGGCCCCAGCCCAGAGGCACTTGCACTGCTTGCCTGTCTTGGAAGAGAGGCCAGGTGCTGGGGCAGGGCTGGGGTGGGATGGAGACAGCCTGGTGTGGGCACTGCCCCACAGCCTGGACCAGCTTCAGGGCTTGGAACAGAGGCAGAGTCAGCACACCCGTGCCTAACAGGAAGGGAAAGGAAAGGCAGGATCGAAGTTTCTAGTCTGGACTTAGAAAACAAGTACGAAATCTCACTGATCCATATCACTACCATTTCACTGCCTGAGCTGACTACAGAGGCCAGCAGCCCACACGTCAGCTGAGTGGCTGGGGATGTTGTTTACCCAAGTGGCAGTCCTCTCACTTGTCAGGCTGGGGAGACCAAAGAGCCAAAGGCTTGGGGTCCTTGTGACTCCTTACCAGGGTGACCTCATAGAGGGTCTGGCTGAGGGGGTTGTCCCCTCTTTCCCTAAAATCTGCTGAGGTGGAATCTGGAAACTGTTGATTCTCTGCTTCAGTTCACCTGTCTCTAACTTGCTTTTATAATCACAGTGGGGTTTTTCCAGCCTTGAAGCTCTGGGAGGAGATGTTAGTCCCACAGAAAGTACTGCCCACCCTCTCAGCAATGTCATCCCACATTGTAACAGGAGGGAGTCAAGAGGCCTGCAGCAGCCTGGAAAAGCAAAACTTTGCTGAGTGAGAAAAAGCATCAGTCTCTCAAATCTAAGACTGAAAAACTCAAAGATGTTTTAAAACTTCAAAGATACACTTGATAGAGTGTATCTGTTCTCAGTGTAACTCTGTGAAAATATGCACCTCAGTGAATAAATTGGTATTTCCCTCTGTTTCTAGAAGATAAGGGGTAAGGTTTCTCTTCATTGCAGTAGTTAGCAATTTCTTAAAGATAATAGGAAAATGAAGTTAGTTGATCTTTCTTGTAGTAATCAATGCTTGCATGTATCTTTCAAGGTTGGGAGGTAATTGTGGCATATCATCATCCTCATCCTCATCCTCATCCTCATCATCATATACAACCTGCCATTGAGACAGTTGAGACAATATTTCATTTTATTTCAAAGTAAATGTTTCATGTAAAAAACTTTGGAAAAGAGGAATGATGCAGTGTTTTGGCCCAACACATCTCAGAAGGCTGATAGAACCAGCTCAACTTGAACCTGGCACTGGGCAGTCAAAGTTGGTGTGGCAGGAGCACCACTGGAAATTGAACGTACCCTAATTTGCAGAAAATGTATTGTAGGGGTTCCATGTCCAGCATTCAACATTTTGAAATTCAGGCAAATTTACATTAAAATGTTTTGGGTTCCTCCCCTTCTTTCTATGCTTTTTTTCCCCTCCCACGTAGTGTGAAGTGCAATTTTTTCCCTCTCACTCATCCAGTGCCTAAGACAGGCAGTGTTCAGCTCCTGATGGAACTCATCCTGGCATAACTTGGTGACAGATGAGTTGCCTGTGTCCTGGGTGGATTTCAGGTATGGGACAGCCCCTAATGCCCCTCTGGGTCACTTAGCCCCCCCAGCAGCTGCTGCGCTGGATCCCCTACAAGCAAGGATCTGCAAGGGGAAGGTCACACACCTAAAGCCTGAGCATTTGCATAAGAGATGCAAGTCATATTTGTGTGAGTGACACTGTTACTGACCTTCTGTATCCTGTCGGGTTAACATCTCTCCAGAAAAGTTTTCCCCTTGAGACATTTATTTATTTACTGTAATTCTATTTAACTCTTTTCAATTTAAAAAAATCAGAAAAAGAGAACATCCATCTTGAGGAGTTTCCCTAACCTTGGTCTGCATGGCTGAGATCAGATTCATGGCACCAACTTCTCTGCTTGTGGGGTTAAACCTGCTCCCATGTCTTGATCAGATATATTAGCCCACAGGCAGCATTGGCCATAGGCTGCTGGAACTTTGCAGTGCTGAAGACACCACACTCCCTCAGCTGCTCTTTCTGAAGTCCCCACAGATGCTGCTGAAACCTTTTCCCAGTGTCTGAGGTCTTGCCACTATGTCCATTGCCAGCATCTCACAATTCTACCCTGGACTTGGGGAAATGGAGGCCCTCGGGCCAGCTCCTTGCTTCCACCCGTGGTGTAGTTGGGACACTGTGACAGGTACACTCCAGAGATTCCCAGACCGAAGAGCTCAGTGCTCTGGCCAGCTGCACACCCTCCCTGGAGTGGATGGGGCACGCTAGGCCTCATCAGTCAGGTCTCAGGCACTCACGGAGAGGAGGGCTCACAGTACAGGGATCCAGACCAGGGGACTGCAGGAAACTCTCCTTCCTCAGTACCTCCGGTTTGGACCAGGGGCAGAGAGGGGGCAGTCTATCTAATCTTGCTGCATTCACTTCTAGTTTGTCCTAATTTCCTACTCCCGCCCCTCCCGCTCACCTAACCCCCCATGGGACGCGGCCTCGGGTGCGGCTCCCCCGTGCCTGGTGCTGCCCTTGCGGGCAAGGGCAGCCGAGTCGGCGGCAGCGCTGCTCGGCGGCTCAGCTGCTGCGCGGGGCTCTTTTTCTCTCTTGCGCTGTTCAGTCGACGGCTCAGCCGCAGGACGAGGCCGCGGCCAGAAAGGATCAGGCCCATTTGGGAGTTTCTGTGGTGCCCATGGGGATAAGATGGCCGGGAAGGGGCGAGTCCTATTACCATCGCTCCGGGACCGCTGCGAGCATCCTGACACCAGCTCGGAGGAGCCGGGCAGGGCGGGGAGCACTCCTATTCTGGATCCGGAGCCTAAAGATGACGGCATGAGGTCCTTCGGGAAAGAAACCCGGCCAGAAAAACTTTTTTTTTTTTTTCTTCCACTATTGCTGTTGCCCAAGTTTTGGCGGCGGCTTGAAAATCATGTTAAGTACGAGTGCGAGAAGCGCACCCCGCAGCCTCCGCGCACCTCCGTCGGCTGAATGGGGTCTCGGTCTGGGCGAGAAACCCCGGGGAAGGTCGGCAGCCCGGGCCCGGGGGTCCTGGGTGGGACCCTGGTTCTGAGAAGGGGCCCTCGCTCCGCCGGGCCCCCGCCGGTGGCAGAAAGCCGTGCGCCAGGCAGCTGCCGGGGAGTCCCGCATGACAGCGGAATAACAAACAGCCCGAACCCACTGTGCCACTCGGAAAACCTCGGGGCGTGTGTCCGCGCTGCAGCGCGCTCAGCCTCGCCGTGAAAGGGCCGATTTCACGCAGGATCTGCCCCGCGCCCCTCTCCGCCCCACTGCGCGCCTCCCAGCCGGCCCCGCTCAGGGCGATGCGCCGGCCTCGGCCCCTCCACGCCTCCCCCCTGCCCCAACCCCAGCCGGCGTGTCCGGAGGGATTTAAGCTCTTGGAAGCGAACCCAAAGAGATCGGAAGCGTGTGCTGTGTGCTCTGGAAAAATAACTAGTTTCAGATTAATGAAGGAGTGACAATTTCAAGGCTAACGTTGGCACTGCCCAAGCCAGAGCGTGGGGAGCTCGCCAGGCTTTGCTTTATATTGTCTGCTTTTCTGAAGAACAGACAAAGATGGATAGAGAGACATTGAAAAGCAGGAGGCGTATTTCAAACAGTTCAATAAAGAGGGTTGTCACTTAAAGACAAGAACCATAGTGCTTTGATGACTTTGTATTAGCCTTACCGTTTCAAATAAGTGACTCTACTCTCTTTGCGGAATTCACCGAGTTTTAGTAGATGACACTTCAGTGAAGCCGCTTTAGACAGGAATGAGAGCTCGTAACTGCGGGGCAAAGCTTCTCTTCGGGAGGGTTTTGCATAGAAGATTGCCGACCCGGAGCTGCTTTTTTCTTACCGTCCTTAAATTAAGGAACCTCGGCAAAGTCGAAGTTTACAATTTACGTGGAACCCCTGTATAAAATAGGGGAAAACGCTCCGCCTCCGTGTGAGTGTAAAGAAGGCGGAAGGGAGACCTCGACACGCCGGCGAGAAACGCTGCCTCCCGGCAGAGCTCAGCAATACAGAGGCGGTCTTTCCAAACCAGTTTCTACACGCTCGGAGGAAGCACCGACACAGGGTGTTGGAAATAAAGTTGTATGGAGTACCCCAGGCAGCCCACGCGTGTTCCCGCCCGCGCCGGGGCACGGCCGCGCGTGTACGCGCAGTCTCTCCACGGTCTTGTCCCCTCAGGTCCCCGGCCCTTCCTGCCGTTTTAGGAAGAGTGGGACGATACCTTTCCTCCGCCCGGGGGGCAGTCGGGGTGCCGCAGCCCTGGAGTGTGCGCGGTGGGAAGGGAGGGACGTCGCAGCCCTGCCGGGGGAGATTTTGCAGCCAAACTCGATAATTATTTTATATATATATATATATATAGATGTAAAATCTTTTTTAAGATGGGGACCCCTGATCGCTGCAGCCCCCCAGGCTTTGAAGGCACAGCGAAACGGTTTCACCGTGGGTTTGAGAGAACCATTTAGTCACTGTTTCATTAGGCACTATTTGAACCTTGCAACATGTGGTAATTTCTGGGGCAAGCTGAAAAGGGGGGATTATGTAGGAGGGACACAAGGAAATTAGCTAACGGTTAATTTAACTCGTTTTCTGGTAGAATTTTCGATACATTCCTAATTGACTGAGGAGGCAGGTGAAGTCTTCAGTTCCAGGCAGACTCATTCACGGTGAGAATAAATGGCTCTTTTTCAACTCTCACTGCTTACAATATATCATCAGGGAAAAGACATGCAATGAATATGTTGATTTAGGGTTTTTTTATCATCATTATTAATGGAATTACACCCTGCTACGCAGGTGTGAGGGTATACTGCAATGAAATCAGATTAACAATGAAATGAGAATTTTATTAGCTTTCTATGTCATGTAGACCTGGATTTAAACTGTCAAAACAAGAAACAAGAGGGGGGGGGGAATGATAAGTCTGAAGAAAACAATGCCAATCAATGGGCAGAAGTAGTAGCTTGGATTCCAAATGACAATTAGCTGTAATTAGCTGAATATTGACACTCCATACTCTACACCATTTATATTAAATAGAGAATGTATGATTAGCCCATAATGGCAAATCTCTTTTGAGCCCGGGGTTTGCCAGTTAGTCCTCACCACACCAATTTAGAGTGAAACGGGAACACTTGGTCATAAGGTCCGAGGTTTAATAAAAGGTCGTGTCGGAAATAAACTATGTCCGACATTCTTGCCATATTCTCAAAGGGAAAGGGGTGCGGCCAGATCGGAGTGTCCCGGGGGAGTTTGGGAGCAGCCCGAAGAGCAGCGGAAAAGGAGTTGTGATCCTGCACCGGGCAGCTTCGGACAGCGGTGGCTGGAGGTGGCCCTGTGCTGGGGGCGGTGGGCTGGAGGTGGCCCTGCGGCGGGGGGTGGCGGCAGCGCTACCTGCGCGGTGTGCGGAGGTGTTGGCAGCAGCCGGGCAGGACCCGCCGTCGCCAGAGGAGCCCGCCACGTCTGCCAAGAGCCCCTTTGTAACCTGCTATAGAAAATGGAGGTATTCTGCATGACAAAGCCCAATTAAGCTCGCTATTCAGGACTTTTGCAGCTGGTAGCCCATTGGGAGAGTGGGAGGAAACGCGAATATATTCATTATGAGAAGGGGCGGTGAAAAGTACCAACAACCGCGGGTCTGGGTTGGGTGTTGGGTATGTTTGTTTGGTGTTTTATGTGTCATTCCCGTTATCTATATATGTAATTTGGTGAAAGGGGTGGTAAGAGGAGGAGGAAGAGGAGGGGCGGGGTGGGCGCTGCCCGGGGCGCACAAGTCCCGGCCTACGGAGCCCCCAGCGGGCCGGATCTCGCTCACAGCGACAGGAGCATCCCCTTGCAAAGAGGAGCAAGGAAAGCTGCCTTCCAGGCTGCAGGACAGGGCTGTGAAACTGTCGATTAATATACTAGCAGAGTTGTCGGTTTTCTGTAAGAATTCTCTCTCTCTTTCTTAATTGTCACTCAACAGGGGTCAACCGTGAACTGCCAAGGGGCTTTCACAGGCTGAGTGGCATGAAACCCCAGGGTGGACTGAAGGCCATCCAGACAAAATACTGGAGACCTAACGTTAAGATTGACCCAGACAATTCATTTATTCATTTGCTTTCCAGTTCTATCTTCCTGAGCCAACAGGCCACAATATATGCATAGCTGTAGTTGGTATGTAAAACACAGTTTCGGACCTCAAAATCCAAAGTGTCTGAGAAATATCTTACATGTTGTTGTCACCTTACTCTAAATAATCTGACTCCTATAATAAAAGAGGAGTTTTAGCTCAGACCTATGTGCCACTGCACAGAGAACTGTGCTTAGGATCACAGTCCTCAACCCTGACCACTGATGCACACCTGTGAGCACAGAACAGTCCCTTTTCTTCTGCAGAAGTATAACATGACAGGGAAAATTCAATCTGTTTTTATGCTATGTGTGCTCCCAGTCTTCTCAAAATGGCATGAAGCTGAAGCCAGGAGTTTAACCACACATGCAGAAGATGCAAATAGCATTAAGTCAAGGAGCATAAGATATGTAAAATGCATTTGAAGAAAACTTGGTACTCTATTTTTTCTCCAGTATGTTTAGATTTCAGCTAACCTACCACCCTTATTATACTCTTCTAGAACAGTTTTCAGAGTAGTCATGGCCTCATATCCTCAGGGCTGCTACAGAAAAGCAAGTAGACATCCCCAGTTTAGGTACTCTGAAGGACAGAGACATTCCTTTTTGTTTCAGTTTCCTTGAAAGACCAGTCCTGGCTTTTGACACATCTTCTGGAGTGGATAGACAAGGATCCTATGCTGACTTGAGTTGAACTAGTAATCAAAAAGACACCACAATGTCTTTAGACATGTGATTGACTCAACTGAATAAAAGAGAACAGTGCAGGTGAGTTAATCTTGCTTGTTTAAAATCTGTAATAACCCCAAGGGGAGCTAGAAGAGTAACAGAAGAAATTGCTACTTGATGCCATTAAGATCAGTTTTAATTTTGCTGTCATAATTTTTATCGACTCCCATAGTTTTGTTTTGAAATTGCATTTTTTGGCAGCCAAATGAAAAGCCATAAGGAGGAGTCTTTTTTGTTTGTTTATTTTGTTATTATTCTTTTTAAGCACAACCTGCCAATTTCATATTACCAGTTTAAAATCATTATTGAAATGCTGCTGCCATTAAGATCACAAGAGTTTTTGAATGTTTTGCTTTTGTCTATTTTCTCTTGTTAAAATATTTTTCAAGATCTGATTTGTCATTCGTAATTAACGCAGGACTGAGTGGGTTTAGGCAATGTACAGTTTAATAGATTGTGGCAGTTCAATGCACTGAATTTTTAGCAAAAGTTATCAAATTGCAGTAAAGTTGTCAATTTTTTTCTCTTTTCTAATTGCTATTAAATATAAGTAAGTGATTGCATGCACAGAAAATAGCTCTCAAGCTTTTTAATGTTTTCTTTCTTAGGCAAGGGTAAAATTCATTGAGTTCCAAATGCATATTACTCCCCACTAGTCTGCCTCAGCAATGGATTTCTTCTTGAGACTGTCTCCCAGTTTGTGATGAAATGAGCAGAGCTTTTTTCTTCAGAACTAACTATCAGAATTAGTTTAAGCTAGAAATTTAACTTAGGGATGCAATTCAGACCATGTAGGTTAGCTGCCATTATAGATGAGCTTGTGAAGAGAGAAAACCCCAGTGAAAGATCTTTTCCAAAACAGGCACTGAATCCTTCAAACTCCTTGATTTCGGACTTCATGCTTTTGGAAATATTCAGGAACGAGACTGAGATCATCACCTTCATACTTAGAGGGTTTCTTTATTGTCTGTACTATCAGCATAGATAATAGGGCCAGCAGTTATTTGAGGTTGCCCTGCGTCAAGAGGTGTCTCCATGGGGTGGCAGGACATGTGTCCCCTGCCACAGTGCTGACCTGAGCCACTTGATGCTGCTGAGATTGGAGCAGCAGTGCTGGAGCTCACCATCCTGAGGGCACAGGCATTGTGCCCATCAGACAAGCAAAGGGGGTGATGCTGCTTTTTGCAGGGAGGGAAATCATGTACAAGTAAATGAAAGTGAATCCTGAGAAGTGCAGGCTGCCAGAATGATGTGTCAGCCCTGTTTATGCTGGAGTCTCATGAAAGAGGACAGTGTTGTTGCTGAAAAAGATGGCCTTTGCCTCTGGTCATTCACAGTTCTCTGGACTGTCCCATGTTTGGCTCTTTTTTCTTTCCTATGGAAACTTCTGCCCTTGCCTTCATTCCACTTCTTGAGAAATACACAAAATCAGAGGATGTGATCAGGTCATCCTGTTTACAGCCCTGCACCTACGTGGGAGGAGAGAGCATCAGTATATCTGTATGACTTCTACACTTTTCTAATTGACATTGGCTAATAGATCCCAAAATTACAGGGGAGCTGAGTGGGTGGGACAAGCTTGAGAGACAGACAGGGGAAGGTTCAGACAGATTGCTGTCATAAATTTAATCTCTTTAGAATATGAGATTTACAGTATCATCTGGTGGCAGAACCTGCACTCCCATAGCTGCTAGGTCAAAGTTGACATGGTTTAAAAAAAACCTTCAGTGTAAATGCAGACTTTGAAAGAGTTTTTCTCCAGAGGAAGACTTATGCTGTGCTTGAGATACAGGAATATCGGCAGGAACCACAATCTGCCTGAAGCCATAAAGCTGACATACTTTGGTGGTCCTTTGCCTGTAAGAACTAGGAGGTTTTGACTTAAAAAGAAAAGACTTGCATAAAATTACAGGAAGAGGAGAGAGTAAACATAGTGCATATTTAGAGCAAAGGACAACACTGATCTGTTGTTGTTTTCATAACTGTTTTTTCCCCCTTGTTAGTCTTGTATTTAATTCTTCCCATAGTCTAAAGAGAAATAGAAAAGATTCATTATTTTTTCCCTTATGTTAGTGTTCTCCCCAGTGCCCTTCCCACCAAGGCAAACTCCAGGGCATTTGAAGAAATTTGACATTTGAAATTAAAGACTATTTTTTGTATACAAGGTAAACAGGAGATACAGATGTTTGAAACCTATTTCTGTCTTACCCTAATTTAGAATGGCCAGCTTCAACTTCCCGAGCCTCTGCAGCAAGCTGCAGTCCACAGCCAGCATGTCCCCCTCTGTATCTTCATCTTGGCTTTCCCATTTCATCTTATTTAGGTTTCAGCTTATCTTGAGGGAACTTGTGAATCTTCTAGGCCACATTTTGTGGTAATAATTTTTTTAAAAATTGTCATAGGAAAGCAGGGTGTACTATACCACAGCCTGTCTACTAGATAATGCTGTCTTTCACAGAATTAACAACACAGAAAAAACTGGTTTTGCTGCATTTGTGTTATTCCCTTTTTCTTTTTTGGAGGTCATTTAGGAATGAGATAAGGAAACTCTTCTCTTTCACCTTTTAAGATCTTTACTCTTTGGAAATAAGTGGAATAATGATGGGCAATGGTTTGTTGTTCTTTTGCTAGTTTTATACACGTATGTTCTATTAAACATGTGCGTGAACTGTTCTTTGTACACACTGAAAGGGACTATAGAAACTCAAAGGAAATTTTGTTTTTGGAAAGATTATTTACTAATCAAACTGGTATACATTTGCAAAAGCGTGTTCTTGGCAGGGGCCGCCGGCAAGCCTACAGAATTAACAGCTTTACAGATGGGCAACATTCAAGTCTGAAAAAAGGAGTGAAAGAAGACATGGTCCATCCAACTCCGAGAGGGACTTTAATGGGAAACAGTCATTGGACCAATTTGCTCCAAGATAGAATTTGAACTATTGCCACCTAATGGAGAGTGGGAATCACTGCAGCAGAAGAGAAGGTGACGTTTGGGGTCAATTCAGGGGAGCTGGGTGGTGGTTCCCCCTTAGGATCTCTTTGGAAGGTATGGTGAAAGCAAAATGTGAAAGTTGAAAAAAACCCTGGAGAACAAAAGTTTTCCCTAAGAAAAGGAGTATTTTGATTCATTGGTGATTTTACTGATCAGGCTGCCAGACTCTATAAAAGAGGGAACAGGAATGACCATCAAATCAAAGAGACGACGGGGATTTGAAAACTTCATTGTTATTGTAGCTAGAAGAGAAAACGGCACAACATGAATCCATTCTAGGGGCAGTGATTGTAAATGAGAAAGGGAATGGCACAAAGGTAACCCTTTCCAGTCCTAACAAGGTACACTTGTGTGGTCCTAACACACTTTGGCCCTCTATGTTGTGTAATTTGCTGGTTTCTTTCCTAGAATGACTGCACGCTTGTAGCCGTGGAGCAGTGAACTAGAAAATACATTTTCATCTTTGGAGAACAGAAGTTTCCATTGTAATTACATTAATGCTGATCAATAAATATATTTTAACTGTTCTATAGTTTCATGAAAGTGTTGAAAAGCAATGTCACAGTGACTGAAGCAATACTTTCTGTATAAGCCTATTCCACTCACTTAGAGCACTCAAAAAATGTGATGTTTTTGTTAAGATGAACAGTATTCTCAGCAAAAAAGGCAAGTGACAAACATTTCAAACCCTGTGCCAGGCTCAGATATGTGCAAACACAATTGGAGCAACAAACAAACCTTGTTGGAAGTGTTGGAAGTGTCCATGTAAACAAAAGTTTGCACAAGTAAAGTGGGATGTATATACATTGAGTTTGCTCAAATACACTAACCAGCTGGAGCAGAAAGCAGCATGAAAGTTTTGCTTTAATTATTTTAGAAAGTGAAGCAGGATGGTGATATTTGCCTGGGCCACTTCATGCTGTAGGCCATGTCCCACCCTCTTGGGAAAGTACGGAGAAGGCTTTGCTGGTTTGTAGGCACAGCTTGGTGGGTTTGTACACAGCTAGAAGAAAAGTGGGGCAGGAATTCAGGAGTGAATTACAGCGAGGGTCAAACAGATTCTTATGGAAAAACCTCCTGGGGACTATTAGAGAGCTGTTGACTGTTAGAGAGCTGCTAAATCTTAAAGCCAGAGTTGGAGTAGGGCTACAGCAGGACTGAGAGTAAGTGTGGGCCAAGGTGAAAGCCAAGTCTCTCCAGTTAGGTGCTTCTCTAATTCTCATGGTAAATTTTTTGTAGACCATTTGAATTTGTTGACAGAATTTGTTAAAAACTGATTAAAAGATTTTGTGACTACTATAGATATCTATGTATCTCTCTCTATATCTCTGTATATACACTTGGCATATTATCAGAACAGTCAGGAAATGCCAGCATTATACATCTTTTAGCAAATAAATGACAATTTAAAGAGACACTTATGGGGGAAAATATACCTAGGCTAAATTTATAATGTAAATTACATTTTTTTAAAAAGATTTGTACTACAGATAAGGAGATGGCTTGAGTCATGGTTTCACTTCTAGGCCTCAATTAGGTCTTTCATCTAACACAAAAAGTGTTTGTATACTTCTGTTTTAATTATCTATGCCAGAGAAATTAGCTATTTTTCCTAATTTGCATTTTTCAGTGCTTTCTGGTACTAAATCTAAAAATGCTCCTGTTTTAGGACCTTACTGCCCTTCCGTTATTGTGGTATTTGGAAGTTACCCACCATGTATGTATAGCCACTGATCTCATGTTAAATTTATTACGAGTATTCTGAGTCAAAGGAATAGGTTCTGGAGCACAGGCGAAGACTGGAAGTGCTATGTGCGGAAATAAGTGTTTGAATGGATCACAATGCATTTGCACATCTCAGCAATATGAGGGCAAAGTAATTTTCCAGATATGGAGGTTATGAAATAGCAGGAGGTGCTAATGTGTTGTCTATATGAAATGTATTCTCTCTGAAGGTTTACATTCAAATGCAAACCTAAAAAGACTGATGTTTGTATTGCTTTCAAATATCCACAGGAAAATAAGGTAATGCTTTTATGCAGCAATGGCATTATCAGCAATGCTGTGGGCAACCCAGAAATAACAGCAATGCAGGAGAATTTCTATCAGCTTTCTTTTTCTATTCTGAGGTTTCATTAGTCCAATATTAACCCTCAGGGAACCAAACTACTTTGCTGTATTTGCTATGCAGAGCAAACTGCACCTTGATTCAAAATAGTTCTCTGCTAAAATTGTGTGGAAAGCTGTCACTGCTTTTACACTGCTGTAGCTGATTTTATTTATTTATTTAAGTTTCTCAGTTTCTTGCATAAAGTGGTGTTTGTTGGAGCTTCCCCCATCTGTTTCTTAGAGAAAAGTTACTGACATTTCTTGTTCTTAGGTTGAGTAGGGGGGATGAAAATAAAGTACCACTGAGTACAGATGATCAGAGACAAGACCGAAGAGCAAGTTTTGCAAATGCTGTTGTCTGTGCTACTCGCTGCTCAAGATCAGCCCAGTATGAAGGAGTGCTGGTGAATGCTGATGCATTTGTTTATGTCCTTGAGCCATCTGCCCTTTTGCATTCAACAGATTGTCATTCTAGTCTTCTATGTCTTCCTATTGGTTGCCCAAAAGGTTTGGAAGAAGGAAGTGTTTAACTTTGAGGAATGCCTGCTTTTTTAGAGCGTGTTCTTCTGAAACCAGTGACAAAGTACTCCTTGATTTCACTGACTGCAGGGTCAGTTTCCAAGATAATATTGACTGGCATAAGAACTTTGAGAACTTTGAGCATACAAACCCTAGACTGTAATGTCACACAAGACAGCTATTCCTATTATATTCTTCTATGCATTGTCATACATTGCTCCTCAAACACCTGCATTTTCAAACAGCAACAACAACAACAACAACAGAATGTGCTTTACTAAATGCTCAGGGAGAGAATTCTTATGTTGAATTACTGTGCACACTGGATTTTACTGTCATTTTGTGGGCAAGCAGACCACTGGCTTTGAGATCCAGGTATACCACTAAAGTTTTACTGCAAATTTTGAGAGATACATGTATTTCTGGTATTCATTGTGAAAACTTGCAGCTTTTGCTCTGGAGATGGTGAGGTACTATAACAAGTGCCCATTCATTAAAAAAAAAAAAAATCCAGAAAATATGAATACAAAAAATTTACATACAGTAAAACACCTTTGATGGAAATGTCATTTTTTTCTGATTTTTTTCTTTCAAGTGGAAATATGCACACAGGTTATTTTCTGCTAATACTGAATAGTAACAATTTAAGCACATATTTGAAAACAACTTTAGTTTAAGCACAACAACCCAAGGAAAAATAAAATAACATGTAAAAAGCACAGGCTTTGCCCATTTCAGCATACTTATTTTCCTTCAGGGACTGTATTCCATCCTGCTTAAAAAACCTCTTAGACTGGATGCCTGAAGTGAGACAAAATGAACTCTCACTGGCAGGAAGAAAAAAACAAAATACAAGAACTGGCGATGCTGTATATTTTACAGGGTGTCAGAGCTGCCTGTTATTCCACATTTCCTCAGACTACAAAAATGTGAGAACTGTCAAAAACAAGACAACCACACACCCTCTGCTCTAAGTAATGATTATAAAATGTTGTAAGTATGCCTCGGCATTTACATACATACTTTCTTTTTTATTTTTTTGTTGATGAAATTGAGTATACAACGTTGTCAAGGGAATATTATTACTCTTAATGTGCCTAAAATATTCAGCAGTGTGTTCAAATTCTTTGGAAAACAGTCATTATACTGCACAGAGAATTTCAGCTTGAAATATTCAAAGAGCGTCAGAGAGAGAGACACACTTCACTGTAAGCAAACATTTCTATTGCTTTGAACACAAAAGCTGTCTTGTTTATAGTGTTTGAAGTGAACCATTTTAGAGGTACTGTAGTGGATTTACAAGATAAGTTGACAGTGCTATTGTTAATCCCACTCATCAGTGTAAGTGCACTGGGATTTCCCCTTGGAAACCAAATCCAACAGGCTTTTGAATCAGAAAACTTTCTTATTTGATGATTTCTTTACTGACCTGGTCCTCCTTCTATTCTGCAATAGGTCAGCTAAAGGCATGTGCTCTAAAGAGAAATCTTGAGAGTAGTTTCTAACTAGACGTAACAGGGGATTGGTGCTCTTAATATTTCACGTCCATTGCATTTCTCATCACCATGGCTATACACTGGAAATGTTCCCTTCTAATTAGAGAATCCAATATTGTCTGAGCACACTTCAAAGGTTAAGTATGTGATTAAGTGCTTTCCTGAATTACTCTCTGGAGACACCTCTGTCTTTCCATGAATGCAGAGGCAACAAACTCAGCTTGAGTACCTGCACATAGAAGGCTAGAGCTGGCTACTCTGAGTTCCTTCTTGGTGGATATGACTAAAAGAAGGTTAGACAGTTTTTCATTTTCAGATCACATATATCAAGCCACATCAGCCAGTGTCTTCCTCTCCTGGTCTGTCTGGTGGCATAAAAACCTCATTCAAACAGGCTTTACACTCTCTTGGGCAAATTCTGCTGCTCATTATGTTATAGCTCCGAAGGCTGCAGCAGTGGGTGTCTTCTGCTCACAGGTTTGTCTGACCCTCCCACTTGCTTTCCTACTGCTAAATGTTAACCCTTAATGTTTGGGAGAATAGTAGTTGTGCATGTATTCCCTGCCAGCTCAGAAACTATTATGAGATTTTCCTACATTTTCCCCATTTTATTTGGGCACAGAGTAGTGATGTAGAAAGAGCTGGGAGGATTTTTAAGGTGTAGAGTGTTTTTATGTGTGTGGGAGGTCCGTTTTCCAGTCCTGCCCTCTCTGCATCCTGTATATTCATCTTCGCCTCTGTGAACTTCTTATGGATCTTCCTGGGGGAGGTTACTCCTTAAAGTGAGTAGTAGCATTTCAAAGGGGTTTTGTTTTGGATCAGGTGGTCTAACAGAGGAAACCTGGAATAATTTGACTTAGGAATAGCAGTTATGGGCAGATGCATAGTCAGTCTGGGGTAGTGACTAAATGGTAGTCATTTGGTAGGCAAGAAATTAAACTCACTGGCCAAAAAATGTGGAATAAATGAAGTCAAGCCTCTTGCTCCTCCCAGTTCCTCCATCCCCATACAACCTATACCATGACTGTCAGAGCGTGGGGTGTGCTTCAGAGTGAACTCATCAGAGCAGCTGACACTTGGTTGCTGTATGGCATGTATGTCAGGAAAGAATAGGGACTGGGATTTTCTGCCCTCACTATCATGAAGTCAAGAGCTATCGAGGGAACGCTGCTCATGCAGTCTTGGCAAGCAGGCAAAGACTGGGTGAAAACCTAAGAGACCTGATTGGTATCTACTATGCTATTTTGACAATTTTATAAGAAAAAAAGAGAGGGTAGCACCCGTTTTATCTAATACATTAACTTCTGTAAAGCTTTAGTTGGAGGCACCTTTGCACATGGTATAGATTATTTACAGATGGAGACAGCACATACAGGATAAAATATTACATACACTTCTATTAATGACATTGCTTCTTCATTTTGATGTTGACCTCAGTTTCAGGTCATCTTCATAAGTTTCTGTATTGGGCCCCAGATTTACATTGCTTGTATATTGTCCAGACTGGGAGGATTTCTCGGTATTCTTTGCTTCCTTTTCCTAAACACTGCTAACTCATGAAGCACTTCTGCTGTACTGCAAATTTAGGAAACTCATGCTGTACACCAGTAATTGGATCTGATGTGTTGAAAGAAACTTTCTTGTGATATGCAAGAAAGAGTGATGCCTTTTTAATGGAAAAGAATCTATATTTTAAAATGCAAACACATATGTATAAAGATTTCTTTTTCAACTACACATGGTACAGCTGAATAATAATTTTAACAGGTGCTTAGTTTGAAAAGTCTCTCAGGTGATTTCCTGGAGTAGTTTATATAAAATGGCAGGTAACATACACCTGCTTTATTCTCTTACCTGATTCTTCTTTTGTATATCAGGGGTGCAGCAATGGTGCTATTTCAGTAGGATTCCTCCTAATCTGGACCACATAGGCAAGAGTGGGATCTCTTCATGCTGAGCTGATGAACATTTTGTTAAACTGCTCAGAAAAATATTTTGACTGGTGAGAGAAAATGCTTGTAATATAGAACTCAGTATTTTCAGTTGGTGCTGCTGTCATTTAGAATAGTGGGCTGAACTTTGACAACATGAATGTTTGTCACCTTTTCCCAGGAAAGTAAAAATCTCTCTTCATTTTCAGTGGTGCAAAATCTGACCTATCAAGAAAGTATTGTCATTTCCAGAAGACTTGGACCATTTTCATATTTATGGGGTTAACTCCCTGACAGTTTGATTTAAAAAATAGTTATAATGAGCTGTGTGAAGGTTTCAAATGACACATTAAAGTAATATTACTTTTTGCATTAAAATGACCAACTGTTATTTCCATTCCTCTAGAGTTCATAAGAGTTATAGCCTTTTCCTGGAATTTGGAAAACAGTGGTGATTCACTCCACTTTAAAAGCAACTTTAAAGCGTGGTGGGAAAATGTTGCATACCACATCTCCTTTCACCAAAATTGCCACTGCAGCCTTTTTAATATTTAGAAAGTGCAACACTAGTGAGAAACCTGCAATCATAGACTTTCTTCTCACATAGAAACATAATCAACAGTCTCAAGAAAGAATAAGACTTGTCAAAACCGAAGTTGGGGAAGATATTATCCTACCATATTGGTGTTTGTGTGTTTAAGACGGCAGAGAATTTTTTCTGCTTAGAAACCCATAGCAGGTGAAGCAATACCATTCTCCCTTTACACTTGCTTTCTCCCCTATAACAATTGAAATGTGACAAAATAAGTCAGTAAAGGATTTTTCCAGTTTTATTTGTAATTGCTCTACTTGCATTCAATGCCTTTTCATCAATATGAAATTGAATCCCAGATTCCTGACCTGAAGCTGAGCTACAGCTTTGCTCAACAACGAAACAGTTGTTCCAGTGTAGATGGCTGCAAGCATTGCCTGGGATAAGATGTTTAGGACTTGGTGCACTGATTTTAAGAAAGAAAAAGACACAGACACTTTTAGATGACAGACCAAGGCAACATTTCTGGGGTAAACTCCTTGGTGGCAGCTGGGTGGCAGATATTCTGACACAGCTTTTTATCCTTACACTCCCAGCAGCTCCACACCACTTGCATCTACCCATGGAGAACCTCTTATAAAGCCATTCTTTTTTTTTAATAGTCAACAGAGATGGACCAGGTTAACTTAATTGGCTTAACGAGGTGATTCTGGCTCACCTGAGCCATTTTAGGAGAAACATATCAGGGAGTAATCCTATGAGCAGCTGAGTGGATAGGGCAGAAACTGGTCGAGCTTCCATGTGGGGATAGGTGCAAGGCGCAGAGGAGTTGGGAAGCTCCGAAAGCCAAGCTGCTATGATGTTAACAAACTATGCTGCTCAGCAGGTCCTATTAGCCCGGGCATGGTGCCATGCAGCTGAGGGGACAATGTGCAGCTAGCAGTGGCTCTGGGGTCTTTGTAGAATGCCCTGCTGTGTAGTGTAGACATCTACTTTGTGTTTTCTTCAGACCATTCATGCTACAGCTGTTTTTAAGAGGCTAAAAAGGCCTCAGACTTGACAAGATGCATGGAATTGAAGCCCAAAATGAAATTATTAGGTCGTCTAATGTGGGCTCATGTATATCTCAGGATATTAAATTCCACCTACTTATTTTTTGGAGTCTGGAACTGATCCAAAGGCTGCTGCAGCCTCTGGACTTACTCCAGCAAGTTCAATGGGTTGTGATTCAGGCTTTGAGTCAAGCATCAACTTTATACATTTTTAATTATTGAAAAGACTCTAATCCCCTTCTACCTCCATGTGTGCTGATACAGAGACCTCATTTTCCACTGGTTAATGCTGGAATTTGTCACATTTTACAGGAAACATGCAGCATTTTCATTCAATGCAGTCAAACGTTTTATTTTTCTAATTGATTTTGTGGGTATGTTAATGGAGTTGTGGCACAGACTTAGGATGCAGTTGACACAAATTATTTCTAAAACTCAATGAGTTGTGAGCATAGAAACAGAAGTATTGTCCTGCAGCTTCAAATTACAGATCTGTGCTCCCTGAGTTGCAGGTGATGTTCCCAGATGTGAAGGGTGAGTTACACCTACAGAGGTGTACCAGAATCCCTGTTCAGGTAAGTAATCCCAAAGCTTTGAGGGGAAAAAAACAAATCTGGCTGATTGCTAGAGTAATGAAAAGCAGGCATTTGCCTTACACCATTCACAAAAGTAGCAAGTGAAATGCAGAAAGTTTATTTCAAGACAAAACATTTTTGTTTCTGGAAGCAGAAGAGAAGAAGGGGAGATAGAGAAATGACAAGGAAACTTACAAAGCAAGGGTGGCATTTGCCATGTGAGCCTGAGCAAGCAGAATGAAATATTTCTCTCCATCTTGGGAAAATCTTTGTTTTGTGTCTGTCAGCAACAAAGAGGCAACAAGTATACGTAAATGAGAAGAGGTTGGCACAGCACCAGCCCATACATGCAATTATTTGAAGAAACTTAGATGTGAGTTCTGAAAAGGAGAGAGAAATCTCTGAGACCACACTGATGGCAGCTGTGCTCAGAGCTACTGGAGAAATACCTACAAACTTCATTCCCTTTATCGTTTCAAAAAGAAGATAGAATTGAGGGTTGAAAGAAGAGTGCTAGGGCTAATTGTTTCACAGATATAAATAACAAGAGGTCCAGAGCACTCTGCAAATATAGCTTCTAACTATGCCTAATTTAATAGTGTTGCTTTACTTGTGGTGGTGTCACAAGACGATTCAGCACATGGCCAAGATATTTAGTGGAATGCTGTCACCTCCAGCCAGCTTCTGAAGGGCTGTGTGCTGAGAAGGAGCCTTCACAAGCTGATGCACTAACAATGTGCTGAGCTGCTCTCAGAGGAGTGGGCCAGGTATCAGTGAAGTTAGCAGGTTGCAGCTTTGGTTCCATTCCCAGGCTTTTTCTTGCCTCCGGTCCCAGCATTTTAATTTGATACTGAGGAGTAACCCTAGCTAGCAGCTAATTACTGCAAGCTTCAGAAAGGTGTGATCTTTCTGATGACCTGTGCAGTAATCTAGGAAATCCTGAGCAAATCCTGAACTTCTAAAGAGCCAGTTAATGAACTATCAGTGCAATTAATGGTTTTCTTTTATTTAGGACCTTTAAAAATCATAATAAAGAGCTATATACTGCTTTGCGCTGCAGTGGTTTGTGAAGTGTCATAATTCAGCACTAACTCCTAGCATGAGCGAATCGCTGCCTCTTCCATGTATCTTAAAGCTCTGGAAAATCAGACTGCAGTTACTGCGTCCATCAGCAAGGGATGAATTGGTGTATATATAGCAGAGGTTATTGGTGAGGGAGATCAAAATTATCCCATCTGTCTACAAGTCTTCCTTATATCCACAGCAAAAACTGTTCATATACCATTGGTAGATGATCTTGCACTTTCTCATGCCAGACTTTATCTCACTTCTCTTGCTTCAGTCCTCAACTTCTTTTTTGCCTTCTGTCTTGGTCCTTTTGCCTACCAGTGATTCTTCCCAGCTCGATGCCAATAGACTATATTGGCAGACTCCTCCTTGCAGTACTGCTCTAGAAGGGCTCCTGGAGAGCAGCGGTGACCTTTGCAGTCCTTTGGTCTCCTGGAAAACCACCATGGATACTGTATGTTGTTACTGGCTGCTCAGCAAATCCGGCCTTGAGCTTCATCACAGCCTTTACCTACATAAACGTCTGAAACTGGAAACCTACTGCACCACAAATTCTGTTTCTGACTTTTCATCTACAAGATAGCTTAATGGTTCTTGAAGGAAGTGACCAACTTCTGTGCAGACCCTTTCCATATTCTTGATGATAAATATAAACAAAAGGAAATCACCTAGCTTCTTAGCAATTGTGTCTGTTTTAAATTTTGCCTTTTATCCTTAGTGACCCAGCAAACCCCATGTTCTTTCCTTAAGATCTTCCTTCCAATACAGGTAAAGAACACCTTACTGTTTGTTTTAAACATTTTCATGCTTCTTTTTATGAAATTCATTATGACCCTTCCTATTAATTTTCTCCCTAATATTTGCCAGCTGCAATTTATATTTTCTTTATTATCATCTCAAAAATCTGATTTCATATTTTGACTTTCAGTCTTTCCAACCCTGACAATTTCTGTATTGTTGTGTGGTACTCATCTCTCCTCAGCCTCTAATAACACTTCTTTCCAGGGAGCTCCTTGATTCTGGATGTGCAGGGCTAGGAATCCGCTGAGGTAAAAAGTGCAACTGGAAAAATTAATGGACATTGGGAATTATTAAGCATAAAATATTAGATGTCTCCTTCTGCATTTGCCTCTATTTCTGTGTTACTCACTATTGACCATGGGCCTCTGGTCTTGCTCAGTACAGCTGTTCCTACAGCCTTGTCCACAAATCCTGGACTTTTCCTATTCTGATTTCCTTTTCTTTTTTCAGTTCTGTACTCTAGACAGTAATGAAGTTGGTTTTGGCAGTTTCTGTATTAGTTAGAATATCAAATAATAGATTATTTTAATCTTTCTCTGGAGAAGACAACTTATGAAGTTATCTACATTGATCCAGAAATGGTGCAATATCCTTCTCTTCTGAAAATTACAGATCTGTGCTAAGAGATGAAAACACAGGAGAAAAATTGCACAACTTTGCTGGTTTACAGGAATCTGTCAGGTCGTGTAAATAAAACAGCATTCTTGAAATCAAAATGTAAAGTAACTCTACCAACTTGAAATTATGCCCGTGTCTGCATGTTAGGTAAATATCAAAGTGGCAAGTAATACACAATAAACTCAACAAACTTGGCATATCTTTTTCTCTTATGAGGGAGCTATTCAGTTTTTTTTTAGTGAAAGGTTCCTTGTGAAATTATAAAATTCAAAGACTAGGAAAACAAACTAGTAAGAACAAGTAATGTGACAAAAATATTTCAAAGGAATTTCAAAAGAGATGCTTGAGATAGCATTTCAAAACTGTGCTAGTGTGACTTGATTTTTTCAAAGGTTTTCTCCAATAAGAATCATAACAACCTGATAGTGATCAAAGTTTGTAATGAAGCAAATTTAATGCCATGATATAACTTTTTGATCTATGTCACCACACCCTTTAGAAAAATAAGTGACCTTTGCACCTCAAAATCCTTTTAATATGAATATAGGAAATGAAAAATCTTTCTAAAATGCTATTTTCTGTTCAAAGCAGTTGTCAAATAAAGTAAAAATTAGCCTAAATGTTATATGCAGTCATAGTCTCCTAACTTTTTCTTGTGTGAATATTATCTGCATTTCTGAAAGTGCTGCATATTTCATTTTCCTGAGACAGCATACCAAACACTTACCAGTGTTTTCATAAAACTATGTATTTTTTCAAAATTTCCTGTCTTTTCACATACCACAGGAACATTTAGGATTGCAATCACCCTGCCTGTTCAAGCCATAGTGAGCCACATCAACTTTGACCAGATGATACGGCAGGCAGAAGAGGCTGGAAGGGAACTGTGTGCATTTCTTTGATCCTGTTCCTGGTTTTCACCATTCTCTATTCTCAAACATGTTTAGAGGAGTCTTGAATCCCCAGGCTGACCAAATCTATCACAATCCTCCCTTTAAGGTATCTCTCTGCTGACTCAGTCCAGAATTGCAGCAAGCATCTGCTCTGCTTGTGCCATAGGCACAGCTTAAAGCCTTGGTGCTGGTTTTGCCACAAAAGGAGCAAGAACCGACCTGTCTTCCTCTCGACCCAGTTTTCTCTGTCCCTGATCCAGTAAATGGGAATGTGCTACAGTCTGAAGACAGACAGATGGAGGATGAGTCTCAGGATGTGACTGTTGCAATAGCTTGAAAGCGAGCCAGCACAACTTCATCATTGCACAAAGGAGTAAACAAGCTCAGCTGGAGTATGGAGTTGAGATAACCCCAATGTTCAGTGTCAGCTCTCAAGCTGGGGAGAGTCACCATGCCACAGGGATGTTTCCCATTCTTCTCTTTTTTTTTTTTTCTATATGCTTTCAGAGAAAAAAAAAGGAAAAAATTAAACTCAAAGAAATGTGGAAGATGGGAATCTAGTAGTGTTTTAAATAATTCTTTTCTTCTAGGCTCCAATGTCGATCATCTTAATTTTGTCTAAAAGGAAGAGATTTCTTAGAGAAAAAGAAACAAACTTCCACAGGAGTCCGTTAAAAATTTCCAGCAAAAAACCAGTGATCTGTTTTGTCTTATTGAAGCTTTTTAATCTATGTTAACAACTGCCAGAAGCCCACTGGGAGCAGTGATTTTGCACTGTTTGCTGCAGAGGGATTTGGGATGGAAGATATCCTACTTGATGATAGGATGTCTATCCTGTCTTGACGAGCTATGTTCAATGTTCTGAGTTTCTTCCATAGTGATGCTGAAAAAGAACCTCTGACGTGGGGAGATGTACATATTGGTATAGTTTGTTGAAGTTTTTTAACCACTTTATAGTGAGTTTTAGGAACCCTGATCTTAATTCAGGCTTCAGGTAGTATGGCCAAGCAGAAAGACTTTTTATATACGATATGCAGAGGTATGGGTTTTGACCAAATGCTTATGGAGTCCTTGATTAATTCTTATGTAGTTATTACAACAATATTTTTTTATGTTTGGGAAAGAGCAATGCTTGCCAAAATATTCTGTTATATCTAATTAATTATGTTTCAAGATGAAAAGCTACTATGCTACCTCTGAGTAATGTTGCTCACTGCTTAAATCCCTCAGCAACTTCAGAAAATATTTAGTAAAATATATGGTATGCTAGAGCATTTTTTTTTTTTAAATTGCCTTACACCGGAGAGGGCACCACGTGGTGAGAGGAGGGGGAAGCAGGAGGGTGGTGGTTTACCAGTCTACAGCAGGCATAGACATCCCAACCAATTTTAAACTTTTGTTGACCCAATTGTCCTCAGTATCAGAACCTCTAAATTTTAATAGCTGTCTGGTGGCTGCAGAAGCCTCTTTATCTTCATCCTTCCTCTACATGATAGCGGCAAATCCAGTGACTGCACCAGACGTGGTGCACAACCTCTTTGAAGAGTGTCAGATGTTGCTAGCATGATGCACTTCAAACTCAGAGAGCATCAGCCCAGCTGATCTGCAGGGAGTGAAGGGCTGGCTTGGTAATATCTGCCAATTCAGAATCCAGAACCAGGGAATTTCTGCACATTTTTGGGAGTATGTCTGCAAAGCAAGTAGGATGCCTGCTGCCTGTGAACAGAAAGTAGAATAGTGAAAGATGCTATAAAGAGGAAGGAAAGAAAATCTGAAAGCAGCCCTTACAGGGTTATGGAAGTATTTCACAAAGCTCAGAATCTTCTTTATGAAACCTACCCCCCTGCAGGGCCATGAGCTGTTGTGTTAGTCTGGCTTCAGATAGGAAAGGCTCTCCTGGCCCCATCACTCTGTGCATTGCCACCAAGGGGCCTTGGGGCAGTTCTGTCCCACCAGCCCTGCACACATTGGAATCCTGTTGTGTTTCTTCCAGAGGCGCCTCTAAATCTCCAGGGGCAGGAGTCGATTTTGGATGGCCTGCAAGAGTGCTTGAAATGCCTGTGTAGAGCCTGCTCTTCTGTTGTGAGAGGCTGAGGAATCTAAGTGAATGGTCAACTTCTTGAGATTTAGGAAACAGTCTGGTATTTAGGCTAGAGTAAAAACAAATGTTGCCTGCAAGAGCAGATGAGGATGCTATGTCTCACTTCCTGGAATTTAGAGCTGGCAAAGGCAGAATCCTTTTAATTCATATCATATCAAGGTCTTCTGCATATTTCTTCTGAATGAGAGACGCTGGAAGTGGAAAGTTGGCTCTGGTTTTTATTGTTTCCAAAACAAAGTCCTTTTGGTGATATTCCTAACAAAAACAACTAAAACCTTTTCTTAGAACCCCATCTTCAGTATACTGATTTTTCTGAGAGACATCTAACGGATCCCTGTAGGTACAGCTTGTTACATAGAATGTTGTCCTTACTGATTTTCTGATTTACTGTTTCAGTTTTCCAAAAGTGAAAAACATCATGGATGATCACTACGAGTTCAAAGAAAAGAGACCCATCCTCTTGGTCCCATTCTTTGCTCACTATAACTTTGTGGATTTCAGATTATCCCTCCTTTACATCAGTGAAGTTACTGTAATCATTGTGAAGTGACTGGTCTTTCTCCCTGTACAACTAGCACTAAAGATGAGCTGATCCATTTCATTTACTTGGTTGAACCCAGTCTTCTGGACCATAACTCCAAAGGGTATTTCATATGTTGGTATATATGGGCCCGAACTTTTCCTAGCTAATATGAACAGAAATAGTTGGTGGTCTGAACCTTCACCTTTGTAACCTTGTAGCTGCTTTAGTGAAATCTAAGTGCATAATTAATATAAATGCCTGCATGAGGCAGGCCTCTGCCTATGCTTTCTCCACAGCCTTGCTGTTCTGTCTACCCTGGGTTTTCCCTGCCCCAGACAAACTCGTGCCCCTAATGTGGACCTAATCATCTAATCCCCAGCAAAAATTCTCTCCATCCAAATGGAGGATTTGAGGACTGGCACCAGTGCATCTCAGTACACCTGGAGACCTGTCACCACCGCCTTCAAGGCTAGGAAGTATTTTGCCTGTACCCTCTGCATGTGGCATTTCTTGCACCATGGTCTTGTTCTGATTCCAGGTCTTGGCATAATCCCTGACCTCAGGAGACCACAGACTGCATCCAGGTCTTTTCCAACAGAAAGCCTGTCCTCCAGTGTGTTACTCTTCCACCCCTCTGGCCACATCTATGTGCTCAGACATGCTGGGACTGATTCTTGATCCTCCCCAGGAGATGGTAAGGACACAAGTCCACAGGCATTAGTCATTACATTGCCATATCAATGTGACACATTCCAGCTGACATCAGGATGACATATTTCTCAGCACTGACTCCTTACCAATGCCACAGTGCTGCAGTGTTTTGGATTCACTATCTGCTCTCATAATGAAAGGGTTATATTTTTACCCAAACAGGTTAAAAACCATCACTCCTGGCACTTTTAAACCTCTGTAGAGATCTGAAAGCTTTCCTCCCTGAAGGTCACCTCACCACAGACTACTTTGGGTTTGACTTTTGTGGTGTCTCCTTTCTGTTGTGGTTTCTGGAGATGCTGCAGGACTTGCAGAGTTGGCAAAGCCATGGAGCTGGGTGGAGGGAGCCCATGGTGCCTGTGCTTACAGACTATGCTCATTTTATTTTTGCTTCTGGGTGGGAAGCCAGCAGTTGGTTTCAATCCCAGTTTGAATGTGTCTTTCTCAGAGTCTGGCTCTCTTCTTGTGTAACACTGTGACGCTGAGATATTCTGGGACACTTTTACTAACCATGGCAGAGATGCATTCCTGGAGACTGGAGCGAGAGTGTTTTTCAGTGAAGGGCCACATGTTTGAGTGATTCCAGCTGGGAAACCCACCCTCTCTGGTGGTCTGACAGAGCTGAGGTTTACTGACCTTCATAGAACTGTGCTGCCAACTGCAGTATGACCGCCTCCCCCCTGTCACATACATCCCCCTTCACACTGCATACTCCTGCGACCCGGGGCTTCACCCTTCTTCTCCTGGGTTTGCGCAGGCAGAGCAGCTTAGAAACAATGATGGCAGAGAGAAGGGAGGAAACAAAGCTACCCAAGAATGACAGCAGGCTTTACGCGGGTTCCAGTGGATGCTTTGAGGGATCCAACATGGTTTTTTGAAAGCTGGTTTGTTACATCCTTAATTCCAAATAATCCTCACTTCTGAAATGGGATGCAAACATCCTCCACTGTGATCCTGCTTCTCTCCTGCTCTTCAAAATAATTGAGGAAGGATACTTACACAAGGTGACTGCCTACCCTAGCTCCTCTTGTCCCTTTATCTTCATTCAGATGCTAATGATGATTTAAACCAATGTTTGTGATTCACAGGCCTAAAGCAAAGCTAGGCAGAAGGTCTATAGACAGTGGGGGAGCCAGCTATTTTTAACTCTCCTCCTTTCCTAAGTCAATATTAGGATAAGCAGCAATGAAAAAGGCCAACATACGGAGAAGGAATTTGAAGCCAGGAGAGCTTCAGAAGCCGTCAGAACAAGCAGCCTCACAGGGCAAAGGGCAGCAGAGAGACACTGGCAGGTGCTAAGTGGGCTGGGGGACCATTTGTCTCCCACAAAAAAAAAAGCACTAGACTCCTCAGATATTTGCAGTGGTTTCTGTCCACTCAAACTCCCCAACTACCTATATATTTTAACCTCCCCTAAACAGAGCTGCATGCCTCCAACATCCTGTTAATGGCAGAGGCTATGGTTATACTTCTGAGCACTGTTTTGATCAGCCCCCCAGTTGTACAGCTGCTAATGTTTCTGGACTAAAACGATTCCTCAAACCCCTCATCTTGTCAAGTTGACTAAATCCTACAGTGTTTTGGAAGAGGATAATTGGAGCAGGCTTCATAGATTCATTCAGACTACCAAAGATTCTGCTTGCAGCTTGCTTAGCAAGAGATTCCCATCATAGACGAGTGGATTTCAATAATAACTTTTTCCTATATATAATATATAATGCACTGGGAGAAAAATAACTAAGAATAGAAAAATATAAGTTTGGTGATGGACATGATGGATAGGAATTACAAGATTTTTTTGCATTTATGTTACTTCACAAATATTTTCTCCCATCGCAAAGAAAGGGAAAGGAAATTCTGTACTCTCTTGACAGTAAGGAGAGCATGCTTTTATTTCCTTTGACTATGAAATAAAGAAAAGAGATGAAGTGACCTGTGCCTCTTCCTTCTTTGCAGTGTCCATGACTGACGGACAAAGACAACTGTTCTGAATTGGGCAATTTTTTATATCCTTATCGCTATTCCTTCAGCACTTAGCCTGTTAACAAGGGACAAAGGAAGCAAAACATTGATGGGAATAGGGGCCAGGAAGGTGAGAGATTACTCCACAATTCCCTTTCTCTGAAAGGAATCTCGAATGTGTAAAATCAGAATGGGCTCCATCTTCCTGGCTCTTGAAGTACGGGTTCTTTCAGAGCTGCAGTCTGGGTTCCCCTCCCATGTTTGCTTCCTGCAACCTTCCAAGGGCAACTCATGCAGGACAGAGAAAGAATGGTGGATAAGCTCATTGCAACAGAAGGCTGGGGTGTGATGTGTGTCTTGCTGCGTCCTAATTCTACAAACCTGCTCAACAAAGAGATTAAAAGATTGCTCAGAGAAAGAGTCAGCTTCACCATGGTGTCTTTGTTCACTGATTCAGCAAGGAGTCCTCTGCTGAAAAAAGAAGGCTGACAAGGCTTGATATTCATGTACTTCTGAAATAGCAAAATAGATTTGACCTCCTACATGCCAACCCCACTTAAAAAAAGCAAAAGACATTTTCCAAATACATATTCTTCATACACCACAAGGAATCAAAGTTAAATTACTCTTTCTCCTCCACCCCTTCTTTTCCTATACATCCTAAAGAGAGATTAATCTATGATGAAAATCTGGGCCACTCAAGAGGATGACAAACGTCCCTGTGATTTCACTGAAGCTGAAAGCCAGACCTGGCAAAAATTGGCCTGCATCTTTTCAACAATTGCAATCAAATTATGGTGACATATTTTCTATGACAGGCATGGGCCTAACAAATGCAGTGATATTGGACACAGAAACTGTTAAATGACATCTTGCTTCCTTATAGAAAACTGTGTAGTAATTTATAGTATTTCAATGTTCCTCTAGGAACTCCTCTCAGAGTGTGCTTTCCAGGGATACTAAGGAATCGCCTTTTGAGAGTTGCTCCTTCTCAGTGTGTTGAGTTTAGCAGTCAGATAACAAGGTTTGCACCATGAAAAAACCCCATGTTGACTAAGGTATAAATTCAGAATTATTTCAATGCTTGTGTTGTGTCTAGAGCAGTGAAATTTGTAACTTCACCAGCAAGCAGAAGCTTGCTACTGCCACAGCAGCAATTGTATCATTTCAATGGAATTTGTTTTTCGTTTGGACAATGTCCTGCAAAATTAGAAGTTTCTGAACATAGCATTTTAAACACAGTTGATTGTCAAGAGTTAACTTGGTTAGTGGAACCTAAGTGAAAGTTTTAAAATACTGCTGTCATAGAGAACAAATGCCTTCAAAGAGCCCATAGCATATGTTATTTAAAAGAGCACTGAAATAAAGCCCTGGTTTTAATTATTTTTCTTTGCAGAACTTCTCTAACTTTATTGCCAAAGAAAAGACTTCCAGAGCCAATTTTTAATCTTAATTATACCAGATTCAATCTGGAATATTTGCCTTGAAGTTAGAGTTACACCAGGTTTACACAAAGCAGAATCTGGCCCAGTTTCCACATTAGACTTTCTCAAAAGATAATTTAGATTAAAAAGCAAAATATCTGACTAAAAAAGACAGCAGTCTAAGGGTCATAATGTAACTACATGCTGCTGTATCCTTGTTCTTGAGCCACACCAGAGCTTTCCTGTCTAAGCCTGAACTGTAGCTTCACATGCATGGCTACAGGAACCTTTACCTGCATTTTCCTCTCATCTCACTCTCTCATTTCTCTCTCCACAACCACTTTGCTCAAGAGGAGTGCATATAACTGAGTTCTCCTAAAGACTGTCAACAATAGATAGGCAAACAGTCATATAACGGAGGCAGAAAGTGCTCTCTGCAGAATTAGATGAGATAAGGACTAAAACAAGGCGGTCTCAGAGAAAAAGGCCAAATAGTCTTTTGGAGAAGTAACAAAAAAAAAAAGCAGTTTCCCCTGACATTTCAGTGTTTCAGTCTCTCCTGTCTCTGAACTAAAGAAATAAAAATGAGCACATGGGCTTTGGCCACTCCTTGGAACGGCTCGAGGTGTGATTGGCGCCTGCTTGATTTCTTTGATCACTGATTAGGGCCATAGAACCTTGAGTACAGGAGACACACAGTGCTGCAAGAAGAATGACAATGTGATTCATGCCTCCTGCTGACGTACCTCCAGCATAATCTTGGTAAATATGAGTAAAATGAGTGAACAAATTCAATGACTAAGAGGAATAGCTACATTCATTTCCAGGTCTGGAGATTTTTGCTGAGTGGTACAACATGGATGCTGATCCCTGCAACTCCTAATGGTGGCTCCACACAAAACCCAATTCTGCAAGCTCTTAGGAAGCATTAATGACTTTCCATCTTCTTAGTCCTTAGGATGGGGAAGATCCATGTTCAGAAACACTACATGCCACAGAAATAGAGGGACAGTGTTTTGTTTGCGGGGGTATTTTGGAGCACGAAAGATCTGGCGGGGAGAGGGATCCTTTTAGAAACCTAATTACAATTCATAAACCTTGGCTGTAGCTCCAGAATTTCCACAGCAAACCACCCCAAAGGTGTGTGTTAATCACTAAGCATCAGAAGAAAAGATGTGAGATGAAGCAGAAAAATCCCACATTTTGAGGGATGAAGCAGAAAAATGACATCCCTTGCCTGGAGCATGGGCAGTTCAGGGTATTCAGCGAACAAACATGTTGTTTCTCTCCTGAGTCTGACACTTTATGATGCTCAGCCTATCTTGGCTCTCCTGTGCCCATGGTAGGAATGTATGGTGGACGTGATCAACTCAGGCATGTGTGGGGACTGACATTGACGCAGATGTTGGCCCATGCCCAACACGCGTGTCAGGGGTGACCAGGACCACGACATCCAGGGTGGCCTCCACACATCCTACTCCCCCGTGCAGAACTCAGGGCTGGGTTCACAAGCATAGTAGCCCGAGGGGAGCAAAGCTGGTACTAATAGTAAATAGCTGCAGAACGAAAGCAGCTTGGTCTGGCTGTGGTTTTGTCCCGCTGTAATCCATTAACTGTTGCAGCTCGAAAGAACTAAGGCGGAGATAATGGTCTCGGGAATTATGAACCGAAGTCAAACCTGGGCTGAATCAACAGAGGATCCTTTGATTTCAGAGAGGGAAAACTTTTCATTTGTGGCACGGGAGGAATTTGTCTCTCTGCTTTACTTGTAATACGCCACATCCCCCGAGCTGCTGAGCCCGGCCCGGGCTGGACTGCGGTGCTGGACCTACAGGACTGGAGCCATTAGATTCCCGGGAGGGGGAGGGCGGCCCCTCTTCGCTATTATCCAGAGCCGGTCGATGGCTAATGAAGCACAGAGGCAGCAGCGGCTGGCGGGGCGCGGTGCCCCTGCCGCGCTCGGCCGGCTGCTCCCGCGGGCTCCGGTGCCCTCTAGTGTCGCGGGCGGCGGTGGCACTGCCCAGGCGCCCTCGGACGGCGGTGAAGGCACCCCGGAGGCGCCCGCACCCCGGCGGCGCTGCCTCCCCGCCCGTCGGGGGCTGGTGGCTCCTGCCCGGGGGCTGGGGGCCGGAGCGGAGCGCGGCGCTAGGCGGGGGCGAAAGGCCAGGCGGGTAACAACCCCTTTTCCCCCTGCTTTGCCTCGCCCCTCAACTGGGTTCAGCCTGCTTCTGGACCAGAGCGGGCTGTTTATTCTGTCGCAGTCAAAAAAGTCAGGGCGGGAGCAAAAGGAAAAACAAAGTCTGTTTTTCAAAGAAAAAGGCTTCCACGGCTGTTTTGGCATCTTTTAATGTCAAGAGCCAAACGCAGCAATGAAAGCAAAACAGCTCGACGTCGTGGCAGCAGCGGCCTCGGTGGGAAAACGACGGGCATAGGGAAGGAAAATGACGGGACGGGGAACTACCTCAACCAGCCATGTGGGGAATAAAAATAAAGGCTA
The DNA here is from genome assembly GCA_013397175.1 of Platysteira castanea. Classification (NCBI taxonomy): domain Eukaryota; kingdom Metazoa; phylum Chordata; class Aves; order Passeriformes; genus Platysteira; species Platysteira castanea. Next base: position 209,839 of record VYXC01010094.1, read on the forward strand.
AGGATGGAAGGCTGGGCAAAGTTAATTTCTTTTGTCTGGCTGCCTGTCCTCCCGGTCACACGGGATCCCTGCTATTCAGAGCTAAATTCTGTTAAACAAACAAAACAAGGGAATCTGTACTTATGGAAAGACGGAAAGAAATAAAAATCTGGTAGAAATGTAAATGTACAGAAGACCTTCCTGCTGGCACAACACATTTCCCGGAGGGGCTCGGGCCCTTGGCGGTGCCCTGCTTAGCTCCCCTTCCTAGGTGAGGCAGCCCTCACTGCTGTGTTGTCCTCCCTACGTGACAGATGTGAACACAGATGTGAGGCCGCTCTGCTTTCTCCCTCTCTCAGGGGTTTGAGGTTTATCTGCTCCGGGCTGTAGCCTCTCTTCACTCAGGGATTCCTGCTCTAAAAGGTAAAAATGGTGACTACTGACTGCTCCGTGCGTCGCTGAACGTGGGTAACGATAATTGAACCCAGACTTGCCTTCCCATCCAGTCAAAAGGCTGCGGCCCCTCAGCGGGGGTTCCCGCGGAGCCCGGGCCGGGGCACCCCCTCTCGCCTGCCCAGTCCCGCCGGTGGCCACACAAGGTTGTTCAATAGGCTTAGCCAGTTAACCGCTCCACGGCTCACCCGTGGGACAGAGTCGCAGGAAAGGATTTATTATTTGAAACAAATTGTGATTTCCCCAGGGAGGGGGATACTGAGCGGGAGAGGGAGGGAAAGGGGCCTCGAAGGCTCACAGTCCCCCTGGAAGCGTCTGAGAGTGGAGAGAGCCGCCCCGCAATTACCCGAGCCGTCGGTGCTCCCGCTGCCCGGACTCTGACAGCGCCGCGGGCCCGGAGAGGGGGACACACACCCCTGCCCACCCCAGGGGGCAGGTTGGGAGCATAAACAGGCGAGAGAGGCTCTAGCCGGGGCGCCGCACTTTGAGACGTGGAGCCTCCATCTGTTACCACATAAACACACGCTAACGGGCTGCTTTATGCTCCAGCCCTATAGGGGAGGCGAAGGCGGGAGGACAGGGGAGACGAGAGGTAAAAAATCCCCCCACCCCCAGCCTGTCCTCTTGCTAACCCCACATCCCCCTCTCCTCCCTGGACGGGACCCCCCTGCACCACACGGGGCGGGAGGCAGAGCTCAGCAGCCGTCCCGAAAGGTTTATTTTAACTACCACCTCCTCTGCTTGGGACCAATCCATAGGCACCGCCGGCACTGCGGAGCGGGATCGGCCCAACAAGCAGAGCGGGCAGAACCCAGCTCCTGTCTGCTCGGTGCTCCTCGGGTGGCGGGCGTGTGGACGGCGCGGCCGGGCCTTTAGTATGGGGAAGGGAAAGCCACGTCGGGGACAGTATCACTGTTCCCCAGAAGGGTCTCTGGGCGGCGGGACACCTCCGTCCCTGTCTCCACAGAGCCGTCGGGCCGCCGCCCGAAGCGCCAGACCGGCCTAGCAGGCAGCCTTGCCAGTCCCGCAGTTTGCAATTTTTATTTTTCGCTGGGTCTTGTGAGATCCCTCGTGGAAGTCGTTAACGACCTCTCGCTAATGATCATGACAAAGGCATTATTCAAATGAGGCAGGTAATTGCAACCAGAAGGCGCCTCCTCCCCTTTCCTTTTGCTCCTTTCTTTTCGCAAGAGTAACTCTCGCATTACATCCCATCCTGGTTGTGGTTCGCCAGGAATCACCCCGCACGTTAAACCAGATACGCTCACGCCGGTACATCGTGGCCCGAGCCCTGCAGGATCGGCCCGGAGCATAGGCAGCTGACGCTCATCTTCGCGGGGCTTAAATTTGCGAGAACCCGCAGCTCGGATCCAAGTCACGATCGAGCATTTCCCTCCACAAATTAAGGGGTTCAGGCTGCTGGGTGCGCTCGCCCTCTCAGATGGAGAGTTCCAGGGTGTGGTGTGGGGTTTTTTCTCCTGTGTTGTTTGTTTGGTTGGTTTGTTTGTTCTTTTTTTTTTTCTCCGTGCTTTTTTGACTCACTGGGAGCCTGTTGTTTATTCACAAGCATTACGGTATCCTGTTAGCATTCCGACTAGGGGCTGCTCATAGATCTGACTCCAATGATTTCCTGGAGGAACATGTGGAAGCAATAGCGGGGTTGTGCACTCACCCGAGCCGAGGATGCACTAGTGGAGGGCGTATATAGGGCCGAGAGCGCCGCCGGGAACCCTGTGAGCCCAGCCAGGGGTCCCTCAGCCTGAGCGCGCATCCATGGGAGCTGGTTCTCGTTTCTGCCTCTATTCTCTTCGGGGCATCCTCGTATCAGAGGCTTAACTCTTCCTTCCTTAGGAAAGAGAAAAAACACTGGGTCCTGACTTTTAAGTCCGAGAACAAACTCTTGTTTAATACAAAGTGGGAGAAAGAGGTGCAGGTGGTGGTAGTGCCGGACTGGGGAGGGAAGGAAATGGGAGAAGTCCCGGGACGCGGCTGTGGGGCCGGTGCCCTCCCCAGAAGGCAGGCGGCGGGCAGGACCCCGCTGCGCTCGCTCCGCTCGGTTCCTGGGGCTGCACTGCCCCCTCTCCTGCGGCCGCTGCATCGCCGCGCCCCGCCGGCCCCGCTCGCCTCGCTCCGCACGAAGCCTGCAGCAAAATCGCGGCGAGGGCAGCTCCCCGGCAGCTCCCTCGGCCACCCCTTATCGCTGCTGATAGCGACGGCCAACAAAGCAGAGATACCCAGAGCTGGCTCCCCGACGGGGATCAAAGCTCCGTCTGGAGCGTGTTCAAACAGGACGGGCTCGGACGTGCGCTGCCCGCGCCTCCGCCGGCACCTCCGGCCCTTGCCGTGTCCCTGGTTTGGTTATTACTGGGGTCTGTTTGCGCTGGGCAAAGCGAAGGCAGAAACGAAGAGAAGAGCGTTCTCGGTCCCGTCGGAGCTGCGGGCTTTGGGGGGGCTGACTCCTGGCGAAGGTTACCTTTCGTTGTGTCTTTCATTCATAAATGTTAGTGATTCGTCTCTCCCCCTCTCTCTCTGTGCCTCCTGGTCCTGGCTGGCTCACGGCCGTCCATCCAGCTTTCTAGCCCAAACCTGAGCTCAGCGGTGTACAAAGGACACGAGGAAGCCGCGAATTCGTTTCCAAATCAAACTCCCCATCCATAAGCTCACCCTGTAACCGTGGACATCGAGCCCGGCGCCCGACCCACTGTCCTGGAGGGTCTGAGGAGGGAAGGCTCATTCATGAAATTGGGAGCACTCTAAGTTTTCATGAAAGTTTTTTGGGTCTTTTTTTTTTTTTTTTAATTTTTTTATTTTCTCCCCCTGCAGTGCAAAACTCCCCGCTTCCCCCTTT
>VYXC01010094.1:216742-329020 GCA_013397175.1 Platysteira castanea
TTTAGATCTTAGACCGAGGGACTCTGTCCTGGAGGGTTAGGCTGAAGCATTGGGTCTGACTAGAAGGCTCATTGGGAGGCAGCCATCACTGTGTCCTGCAGAGCCCAAAGTACTCAGCAGGAGCCCAGCACTGGGCTTTTCTTGATGCATAGTTTTCCTATGTACAGGCTATGCTGGATTCAAATGTTTGTAAAGGGACATGGAACAAGCCTCATTTTTTGAGAATATTTATGCCAGTCTTTTTTCATTGAAAACCTTTGAGCCTTTCCCCAGCAAAACCCATCAGAGCCACATGTTAGTGCTGCAGGGCAGAGCTGCTCTTGTGGAGAGTTGAGTTTGCAGCTCGGGAGCTGAGAACCAAGAAATGTTTCAGGAGGTCCTGTCTGAACATTTACATTCAGCTGGTGACCTATACCACAAGAAAGAAACGTCTTTTCTTGGAATGGCCTTAGCTCTTCCTGGAAAAGATCAGCTTTCCCAGAAGGACAGACTGCCACTCTGACAAAATCACGACTGAAATTACCCAGCCCTCTCATAACAAGGATAATCATGTCATTACGTGCCGAGATTTGCAATCCAAATACTGTCCTATCACTTATGTAAATATAGAGAAAATGGAACCAGGGCTGGTGTGTTGTTGGGTTTGGTGGGGTTTGTTTATTTATTTTTTTTTTCTTTTTAAATCACATGAAATTAATGAAGTAGGAATTTTGAATTTTAAGTTGATCCAGGAGACCCAGTTTAGACTGCTATGTTGGGAACCAGCGCTGCCTTTCGCTGGACAAGGAATGTGGCTGGGTAATGTGGATCAACATTGCCATCCTGTGGCCACGGGGATGAGCTGCAGTGACTGGGTAGCCGGCAGGAAATCAGCCCAGTCGTCTCCGCTGTTCGGGTAGACGGGCCGGTTTTCTGTCTTGAAAGAGGTCCTCGGTTGATTCACCGCAGTATGAAAATAATGCATACCCTTGGCTCTTCTTGGTCCCCCTCCGCTCTTTCTCTTTAGGTCATGTAGAGCACTCACCTAGGAATATCATAATTCTCCATACATTTCGACTGAGTTTCTGAACATTGATTTTACCTTGTCTTCTGTGGTGTAATCAATGAAATCTTTCTTTATAGGAAGCTAACGCTTGGCAGTTAGTGTTTGGAAAATTGGCTCCTGACTGATAACAGTTCTTCAGAGTCAGTTTTCTGATTTTTTTTTTTTTTTAAATCACTACAGCACACAAGAGAGATACCAGGATTTCAGCCAGAACCTTTCAAAATCTGTGTAAATGCAGTGACTGTTCAACCCGGGCCAAAACCCTGCAAAGAGTTTGGCAAACCCCTCAGGGCATCACCTAGCTTTTACTATACACACCTATGTTTCTATTTTAGCTACCAATGTCCTAAGTATGCAAGGAATTAAGGTTGGCTCAAACTCACATTGTATGTGTCCTGTTAATACTGGGTTTCAGCTTGCATAAACCTACTGACTTCATCAAGGCTACACCAAGTTATGGACTGACAGACCAGTGTTAGGAACTGAACCTGATGTGTTTATCCAGGGCTGAGATTTGGATAGTTGGGGACAGAGAAAACTGCTCTGCCATAAGGAAGGTAAAAGAGCTAAATAAGTGCAAACAAAGGTGCATGTGATTGTAAATAAAGAAAACCAGGATAGGTGTAGCTGCTTGGTGGGAATGAGCAAACTCTCTCCTGCCCATAAGTGTGAAATTGTGCCTGTGTTAAACCTTGAGTCCGGTATGGATGTGGGAGGATATGCTGGTGATGGCACCAGCATTCTTAAGTCAGATCTGTGATATAACTAAATCCAGTTCAAATAGGTTTTGAATACAGATGATGGTGAATCCTTTGTACATCATTCTATCCTTCACAGTGAAGAAGTGTTGCTCTGGGTCTTGATGAGATTAGTGGATCATTGAGGAAAGATCAAAGCTCTGGGTTGTGAAAGAAGAGCCAGATGGAGAAAGCAAACTTACTTAAGTCCTTGTGTTTTTAAACTACAATGCTACATTGAGACACTCATTGATTTCAGTATCAGCCCAACCGAGACAGCAAGTTCAAAGTAGAACTTTGGAAATGCCATCACCTGTATTTACATCATTGGGCTTCAGTTCTCACACACACAGCTCTGCAGTAACGCAAGTCCACTTCAGCAGAGCTTCTGGTGTGCAAGACATGAGCTAGCTTTGTTTTTTCTCCTCCTGTGCTGCATCACTTGCACTGAATAGACTGGAAAAACAACACAAAATGGGGAGAGAGTTGCCTTTTCAGTGAGAAAACAGAGGGAACTTGGCAGAAGTGGGGTGATATTATGGGGTAACGTAAGTGGGGTAAGTGTGGATCTCGGGAGATAAGGAGTCAGATCAATAAAGCAGACCATGGTAAGTCTTTAAAGAGTTACAGGGAACTACTTTATTGGGAAAAATGCTGGATAAATGTGATAAAAATGAGTAAGGAGTCTGAAACTGAGGAAATTATTTGATACCCAAGAGTCTGTTATCAGTGAAAGAGAGATACATAAACACATGGCAATTACTGCTAATAGAAGAATCAGGCAAGATGCCTTGTCTCTGTTGGAACATTGTTAGCTGAATTTCTGAAGGTGTTTGTACATGTTTTGAGAGAGGTAGTCTTCTAATCCCGCTTCTGAGAGCTTTATGTTTAATTTGAGTATCAAATCCTTTTGCTTTGCAAAGGGGTGCTGTCTGCTCCACCCATTGCAGGAGAAAAGCAGGACTAGATCAGAAACACTCCTTGGCATGTTGTAAGCATTTAGCTCCCATATGGCACTGCCACAGTTGTGATAACTAGATGCACCTACGTGCTTTCCTATCTCAGCATCAGGAGCTGAATACCAGAGGATGAATAGAAACTCTCCAGAACCTTTGAAAAGTAGTCCCTGTCTTGGCTTATCATCCTTTATTTCACTCTTTGGTCAGTGTTTCAAATTAGGGGCTCTTCTCTGCAGTGTTTTTTAAATCTATATTGGATTTGGCCAAATCCAGTTGCTATTTGGAGTCACCAACAAAACATCTGTTGGTTTCAATGGGAGCAGGGATGGTAGGATCTTCTGCTCTAGAAAGTACCTGGCACGCTGCTTGAGGGTTTTATGTAGAAATGTCATTACATGGCACAAAAATTACACAGATGCTGATTGCTATTGTTGCCTCTATAAGATAGATGCTTTAGGATTATATGTTTGAAAGCTGAAATAATCGCATGTGATCTATGACTCTCTGCACTGTTGTGGAGAAGAGATGCTCTATGAATGGCACTGCTGGCCTAGAGTCTGTCATGGATTTATTTCATTAGAAAATTTCAGCATGTGTTTTAAATAGCGTGTCTCTCGATCAAGGGAATTCTTGCTAAATAAGCAATAAGCACTATTGTATTACATTGTGTTCTGTAAGCTATATATACACATGTGTACAATGGCAAAACAAAAATATCACTCAGGGTTGTACTATTTGTAGTAAGAGTAGCTTTAAAATGTGCTTTTTCTCCCATAAAAGCTGCTTGCAGCTGAAAGGTCAGAATTTACTGCATTGATGAAGATGTAACATCTTCACACCCTTGTGAGGGTGCTGCCTCTGTGCAGGGGCATCTCTGGAGGCTCAGTCCCGGAGGCTACAGTGGGGAGCAGAGCTGCTTGCAGGCTGTTTGACAGGGAATGCACCAGGACTTGGTTCCTTACACTGCCAGTGGAGAGAAGGGGTTATGGTGTCTCATCCGCCTGTGATCTGCCTGTGGCCACACGCACCTCGTGGGAGGAGGTGACATGAACCTCACTGGGCTGTGGCTGTGAGCTGGGGTGCCTGGGGCATTCCTCTTTGTGGCTCCATGTGGAGTGATGGGAAGCTGCACTTGGGCACTGCAGAAGAAGGGTCCTCCTACGTCTTATACAGTTGTCAGTCCATTAACTCTCTCTCTCCTGCCTTCTTCTTTCTGTTTCAGTTGTTGGTCGCTATGGGTACTTCCCCATGGATGTTCCTGATCCTGGGATGTTTTCTCACAGGTAATGTTCCTCAGTCCTCTAAGCCTCTCCATCCCAAATCCTTCATAAATCCATATTCAAATTTGCTTTCATTCTTCCCACAATAACAAATGCCACATGGTTGGCAGCTGGCTACAGACCCGGTTTTTCTGCTCTTCCCTCCGGTAGGCTGTGACAAGTCCTACTGAGAAGGCAGTACTTTCGCTGGCTCCTGTGCTGCTGTAACCTCCCACCTGACTTGTCTGACGGTGCAGGGAAAGTGAGCCTGCCCACCTCCGGCTGTCCCATGCCTGCCCCACTGGGGACTCTCTGGCAGTGGTGCAGGCGAGGCTGCCTGTGTGGGCTCCCCGCATCCTCCCACGCCGCAGCGCCGCACTGCACTCACCAGGGCTGCCGGCCCAGCCTCCCAACACCTGCAAACGAGTGGCGATGGGAGGGGAGGGCAGGCTTTGCCACAGGGTGCCAAATATAGAAAGGGCCTGTAGAGCAAGGTAACTCTGGGCAGGAGTGGAAAATGGTTTCAAGTCTGGATCCCTGGTGCTGGTTTATTGCAGAGAGTGCCAATTTCACGCAATGGGCTTAGGTGTTTGTTTATTGTACAGGCCATTTGGTAGACTGAATCCACAAATGTATTTTTCTGTGAGTGCCTCATTTTGTAGGGTTTGGATCCTCTAATTTTCCTTCTGACAGTTGGACCTGCACCAACGCACCTGCAAATTACCTCGACTTGCAAATCTGAGCCTATAACTGAGGATTGTATCTGAAAACCAGTGCCATCTACAACATCTATTTCAGTGAAATGCAGTTTTATTTGGCTACAAGCCTTCTGTACATTTTGGCTAGAGGTAGACCTGATATACAAGCTCCTGCTCCGGTCGTTTGCAGAAACTGAAGTCAGATGTAAAATGCAGGTGTTAGTCTTGGGAAGTGCTTTCCAAATTTCAGCTGTGCGCCTACTTGAAGGCTGACAGGACTGCTGGTTTCCTGACCATGGCTGTAAGGAGGTGTGCGGTGCCTCCTTACAGGTGTGACCCCAGCAGCCAGGGTGTGAAATTCTCTGGTCTACAGTACAGCTGTGTACACCTTTGGGGCTGGAAAGCTGTGGTGTGGATTGGGAGCTATCTCTAACTTCACCTCTGTCTTTCACCTCTTGATTTGACAAACAGAAGTCAGCAAGCAAACACTTAACATTTCAAAGGAAAGCCATTTGCTATCCCTTGGGCAAAGCTCTGGCCTTTAACAAGGGCAAATTCCCTGGGACATCAGCAGGTCTGAAATAGTCACTCAAAGAAGCTGCTCTGGATCCTCTCTGCTTCCGTTCACATCCCTGTGCTGAGGCAGTTTTGTGTATTCATATGCTATTTATTTGTGTCTTCTTGCAGGACCATTCCTAACATTTTGCCAGCTTCCTCTGCCAACTATTGTTCCCAGTAGGAATGAAATGGTGGTACAGCTGAATTCCAATTTCACACTCAAATGCTCTGGAGACAGCGAAGTGAGCTGGCAGTACCCAGTGACTGAGGGAAACCACAGGATAGACATTAGACATGAAGAAAACAACAGTGGCCACTTTGTGACAGTGCTTGAAGTAGGAAATGCCTCGGCCGCTCATACGGGCTTGTATGTTTGCTATTATAACCACACACAAGTGGAGGATGGGGAAGTGGAAGGGAAAGACATCTACATCTATGTGCCTGGTAAGTGGGGGATGACACAGCTGTACCTGGAGGTTTGGGAGGGAGAGGTGAACCATGGATGTTCAGAAGAGGTGTGGTGCTGGTGACAATTTACTGCTAGAGGGAGAGAAATAACCCCAGGGCCATTTCATAAAGTGTAAATCAAGACCAGCCCCTGTGAATCTGTGGCTATGTTCTTTCTTTCTATTCGTTTTTGCTTTTTGGTAAGAATTTTAGTTCTCAAGAAGAGTGATGAACTCACAACTTTAGAGCTGGAGTCTTCTGACCACCAGGGACTGGAGAGTAGACCTTGGTGGCCAGGTCAGCTCATCTGTGGGAGCGTGTCCAGCCTTCAGGTTTGCCTGGCTCCCAGGTGGAGATTAATAGAAATGCTAGTATTTTCAGAGGGGACTTGGGTGCATATTTTGAGATGTGTGCTGACCAAACCAGTACCATGTATGATACTAAAGCTGCTGCGAGATGAGGAAGGCCATATCTTGTTCTTAACCTGCATTAGGCTTGAACTGAGAACTGGAAAAAGCTCACGTGTGCACAGGGCCTGGGATGCATAAAGCAATGGAGATGTCCTGGGGTGGCTGTCAGAGGGAGATGAAAGAATTGTTCTTGCTGGCCAATCTGATGCAAGATTAAACACATGCTGTTACTGTGCAGTGCCCTGTAATTTTCAAGGCAAACACAGCCTTCCCAGGCCTGTGTTGCATTTCTCTTTAGTGGTGGAAAACTGCTGGACTCAGAAGAAATGGCATCCCTTCTTTTTGGAAGTGCCTATTTCCAGCTTTGCCCTCCCACCCATTTGTTCTGACTGGAAATCTGCTTAAAGGCTTTCCACGATCTCTATGGGATGAAAATCTTTATTGTCATAGCTGAGATAGGCACCAAAGGCTGAGCCACGACTGACTGCTTTTGTAAAGCCCTGTCTGGATGCTTCCTTGGTATTGGCTGGGGTTCAGGGGGTGAGGGTCACAACTTCAGGGCCAGAAGAGATCAAGGCACTGGATTTGCAGTAAATATTTTGAACAGGAAACAAAAGAGAGAAGAGATTGCAAATCATCCTGCAAAACTGCAGTATGTTCTGAAGGAGAGGACGTCTGCAATGGCAAGGAAGATTCTGGAAGGGCAAAAAGCCAGGAAGCAATAACAGGACTTGTTTTAAAGGCTATTTTGCAATGTCATTAAGTTTTGCTGTTGACAGTGTGTGATTCAAGGACAGTGATTCTTCCGAGGCTTTCTCTCCATTTACCACAGCAAATGTGAAGTGTTTGCATTCGTTCTTGAAGCAAGATGTTTCAGCAGGGGCTGCCAGCTTTGGCACATATATCTCAATATCCAAGCAGCTCTAACCAAATTAGCAGAAGATGTTGTTTATGTTAAGCAGTCTTGTAACTCACACAGTGAAGGAATATAAAGGAAAGAGATGGAAGATTTCTTCAAGAGGACTTTTTGGTTTGGTTTTCCAAAGCCTATAGACATCAGCCTACCAGATTTGCAGGGCAGAGACACCCTGTAATTTTTTCCACTTGCTAACCATCAAGATGTCATAAATGCAGAAACATATCCTTTTCTCCAAATTATAGAGAATGTCTCTGTTTCCACTATAAACTTTGTCTTTACAATTGTTTTTCCTGCAATGAATTAGGAGGGCAATGGGTGGCAGCAGCCCACTTTAGCCAGGGAGGATTACACTGAGACTTCACACAATATCCTATTCTCACTAACAGCACATAGAAAACCAAACTAGGTGAATCCTGTTTCTGTTTTAAATTACACTGGGAAAATGAATACATGGAGTTGGCAGTGTTTTTGGGATAGAGTGCTGTGTTTGGAATATTGCTACAAAGAGCCTGCCAGGGCAGCAGAAAGTCTATTGTTGGAGGGATTTGGATTGCTATTTATTAAATTTTATTATAAAGCCTTGCACAGAAGCTTCAGGCTAGCAGGGATTATTTGTTTATTCTGATTGGCCAAATAGACATGATTTGAGGGCTATGCTTTTTATGCATAATGTTATGCAATTATGTTTTAAACTCAGACTTTGGATTGGCTGGCTAGGAAAGTTGGCATGTATTTTGTTGACTTTAAAAGAAATAAAACTACCAGGTCCTTGTTTGCTTTTTTTCCTAGCTGAATACCATATTTTGAAAACCACATACTGTGACCATAATTAACTATGTCTCATAACTGTAATGTTGGACATGTTAGAAATACATGAAGATAAGTACCTTGAACTATTTTTGATGAAATGTGGCTTTAGTGGTGTTCAACATAAACAACATGAAACTGACTTCTACTTTTTTTTTTTTTACTTGGAAAGTGTTTGGATTTTTTATTTTATCTTTATTTTTACCCCTGCTTATATATTGGTTAGGAGACAGCTACCATTAAAAAAGTGGGGGGGGAAATCTAACTTAAAATGATGTGAGTTGTGATTAATAACACTTAACATATTGGGGGGAGGATCTTTTGTCTTTTTCATTCTGCACCCTTAATTGTCACAAAGGATCCCAAGCCCTTTCCTGTTTTCATTTAGGAGAAATGTCTCATTACATGTCACATCAAATAGCTAGAATGAGATAGCAGATGAAATTAGCAAACCTTACGTTCAATATCTGAAAAATTGGAATAATGAACTGTGCAAGTTTCAGTTATGATCTATAAGTGGTCACTGACATCCAGTCCTTGTACATGGACTTGCTACAAACAAGACAGTGTAATATTACCTCTTGTTTTTCACAGACCCAGACATGCCTTTTGTTCCTTCCATACCAGAAGACCAGTTCATCCTAGTAGAAGAAGGTGATCCCACAGTTATCCCTTGTCGGACAAGTGACCCAGATGCTCAAGTGACTTTAGTTAACAGTTTAGACAAGTCTGTGTATGCTTTATATGACACCAAACAAGGCTTCATAGGAAATTTTCCTGCTGGCTCATACACGTGCAAAACAATGGTTAAAGGCGTGGAGTTCAAGTCTGATGAGTTCCTCATCTATATTATAAGAGGTATTTATTTCTGTTCATTTAAAAAAAAGGAAAAAGTGATTGTGTTCTTTCTTCACACCGTAAGAGCCATATTAGCACCAGCATTACAGGGTTATATCAGATATTTCTCCAATGATGAGCGCCTTGCTCCTCTTGCAGTACTACCAGTTACTTAGTTACATATTTACTTACAATTTTCATGAGAATAATGTGTCTCTAACTTTATCTTTTCTCCAAAATTATTGCAAGAAAAATGTTTTGTAGTCCATGTATTTTCATCCTATTTGCTGAAACACAGCTTTAAAGGCTGGTGTTTCCCTGTGGCTTTGAGCTGTAGAACTTTGGGTAGCCTGAAAAACATAATGATTTAATTATTTTGAAAACATTTTTCCTGGCCATCAAGGAATTCTCAAAGACAGTCACTGATTAGCAAAATAGGAAATTGCTTTTATATCCAACGCCTTTTTACAGGGGGATTTGAGATAGGAACTTCTAATTGAAATTTTATTTGTGGATCATTTCTTTGTGGGATTGATCTCAATGTCTATACAGTTCATGCTTTAAATACAAATTGTTTATATTAGTATAGATCAGCAGTACTTTTACTGAATTTTCAAGGTGATTCCTCAGTAGAGGAAGTGAAATGGAAATCTTCCTCTGAAACGGCACCATGTGAAAATTGCAATCTTTTAAAAACTAAACGAGATCTCTCTCTTCTCTTAGCTACTTCACAGCTGCCTGTTGAAATTGAAGCTCTGAAAACTGTCTACAAAACAGGCGAGACCATCGTAGTAACTTGTGTGGTCTTTGACAATGAGGTGGTTAATTTACAATGGAATTATCCTGGGAAAGTGGTAAATATCTCTCTCTATTTTTTTTTCCTCAATGTTTGTAGTTACTTATTAGGCAAGCAAGTGGGGTTGTAAAATATTCTTCTCTTATCTGAATAAGGACAGCTGAGGAGAGAAAACCAAGTAAGTTTTTTAATTTTAGGTTACCATAAAAGAAAGTCTGTCCCAAAAGGTAATTTGCTGTCAGTAACTACGCAAAGCATGAGAAGAAGGTGAGGTATGGCTGAGGAAGGAATGCTGTCTCTCAGGTCTTTTGCTGCTGCAAAAAAAGAAATGTGAAAATAGAAAGATCAAGGTGTGTTGGACATCTGAGTAGAGCTCTGCTGCTGAAGGTCTGAACCTCTAAAACAGCTCTCTTAAATCCTGGTTCTTGAGGATAATAAAGGACAAATGAAGAATCAAGTCTATAATCTTTAGTGTTCTTCATTATGCAGGTGTAAACTGAAATGATTCTTAAAGTCACTGTAATTACTAATGAGAAACATCTAGTAAGAAAATCTTAAAACTTTTGTAGAACCCTGAAAATTTTCAAACTGGTTTAACATTCTTTTGCAGTGAAAACTTCCATTCAGTGAAACTTGGCTAGGGCCAGTCCCAGGCAGTTTCAGAGTATCTCATGTAAAAGGTTTGGTTGCTGAAGGAATGGTGTAATTGAAGTGTACCTAGTTGTTCCTCCAAATCCCACCTTTTTTTAAAAGTAAGTTATGAGCCCAAGAGGAAAAATTATTTGAGCAAGTTTTGTTTTGTTTTCCATCTTACACATCAGTATAGACTCTGCTCTATGCCACCTTTCAAAACTAGCCCCAGCATATTTTTGTACCAGCCTCTCATGATAACGTGGTCAGTCATTTTCACCATCCCTTTACTCTCAGGAGTTTTCTCCTCGTCAATAAATTATTCTTGTTTTGAAAGGAGGCAGAACATAGCATCTATTAACTGGTTACTTTTTGTCTGGTAAAGAGGATAAAAATTCATCTTACTTCATGGACACTGAACAAAGGGGAGTCAAGTATTTTTTACATCTGAGGAAAAGGTAGTGCATAAACAGTGACTCACTCTTTCAAGCTGCTTACCCAAATTTTCAAAGGTGTTTGTTTTGTGTGAACAAAATATGAGCTCTCAAGCTCCTCAACCTTCTGTGCCTGCCCCCAAAAGGGTCTATTTTTATAGGCACAGCTTTTCTGTTGTGGCTGAAAAAGGCATCCTTAACTGAGTAAACAAGTTTTCTGCCATACAGGATTTAGATGGTTGTTCTCATTTCAGGGGTATCAAAGATCCTCAATGATGTGCTTTCAGCTCAGTTACTTAAGCAAGGTTTTTTTCCTTCTCCAAACTACAGAAAGAAAAAGGTCTGATAAAACTTGATGATATCAAAGTCCCATCGCAGAAGCTGGTTTACACCTTGACCATTCCTGAGGCATCAGTGAAAGACACAGGGGATTATGAATGTACTGCTCGGCATGCAACCAAGGAGGTTAAGGAAAATAAGAAAGTAGTCATTACAGTTCATGGTATAGTCTGATTTCAGTCTCCAAAATTATTAACGCATTGGAAAACACCATTCTTGAGAAATGTTGCATAGAGTTGTTTACTCAAGGTTTTTTATTTACAGACAAAGGCTTTGTTCACCTGGAGCCTCAGTTTAGCCCTCTGGAAGCTGTCAAACTGCGTGAAGTCAAAAACTTTGTTGTTGATGTGGAGGCTTACCCAGCACCAAAAATGTACTGGTTGAAGGATAACGTGACTCTGATTGAAAATCTTACAGAGATTGTTACTAGTTCCAACAGAGTCCAGGAAACGAGGTAAAAAACCTTCTGGCCCTTACTTTGCCATGCTGACTTGAGTTCCTCCCCCAGAAACCTGGACACTGCTCCTGCTCACTCTTTATTCCTCAGTTTGTTGCTTCTTCCTCAGTGGCATTTAAAAATAGTTTATTGGTTTTCTATTCTAAAGGGTGATGTCTAATTTACTTCTTCTTACTCCCTTCATAACATCAACCTCTTCAAAGTTCCTGAGCACTAAACCTCTTCACTCCCTTCAGCATGCCTCCACACCAATAATTTCCAGCTATTTCCAGTAAAATCAGGGCTTTGTCAGGTCCTTGCAGAAAGCAACTAAGGCAATTTCTTTCTTAGCTGTATGTTGATAGTTATTTACCACTTGAGTAATGACTTCAGTTAAAGGCGTGCTAGAAATGCTAAATGTCACCATGTTATAATAGCAACACACCCAGATTACGTGTTGCACCAAAATGATTTTTTATGCCTGTTTTAAAAATATAAACAACACCTTGCATTTCTGCAGGTTTCAGAGTATTTTAAAATTGATACGGGCCAAGGAGGAAGACAGTGGATATTACACTTTGGTTGCTGAAAATGAAGATGAGATTAAAAGATACACTTTCTCATTGCTAATACAAGGTAAGGAGCCCCAAAGCCTTGCTCACCAGAAGTCATGCCACACAGCAAAGACTCGATCCACTTACACACTGGATAGCCTGGAGTATGGATATACAAAAGGCATGAACCAGGGGGAGCGGAGGAGTGCATGTGCGCTAAGTCTCTGGAGCTTTTCTACCCTGATCCTGGCTTTCACTTCAGCGCTGGCCTTGAGCCAAAAAGAAACTTTATCCTCCCAGCTAATTTATTCCAGCTGACAGCAGGACGATAGCTCATTTAGCATGACATGAAGACGTGGCACAACTGCAGCATTTCCTTCTCATTGCTCTAGCCTAGAATCCACTCTGTCCTACAGGAGATAAGCACCTCCTGTATTAGTCTGTGTCTGTAGCTCCTGCTAAGGTGTTGGCCAAACAACACCTGTCCTGCTTTGAAATTGGAAGCTGTTTTTTTTGTAGGCACTGACAAATAGTTTAACAAACTCCTGACTCCTTCCTAGTTCCAGCTCTGATCTCAGCCCTCGTGGATGATCACCATGGCTCTGCAGGTGGGCAGACAGTGAGATGCTTGGCAGAAGGGACCCCACTTCCCAAAGTGGAATGGCTGATTTGCAAGGACATTAAAAAGTAAGAAGAGTGGGTGGTTTCTTATCTGAAACATGACTTGTATCTTCAATTATCTTAACATAATTAGTTACTGTATCATGTTTTCCCCATCAAGAATCAGTAAGTTTTAGATAATTTTTATTTCTTTTTAGAGACAGGATGCTTGCATTTGAAGAGAGGTTGTCAGTGCCCTTATTTTTATATCCTATAGGACACAAAACAATGCATCAATTCAGGTTTTGCTCATAAAAGCTTTCTGTTCAGTAAGCCAACCCTGCGGATTTCACAGTTCCAGTTTGAGTAAGGATTTCGAGAAGTAGCTCTCCCATTCAGGGAGTATTTTTAATTTCCCAAATAGTTCAGTCTGCCTTGTTACCACTCCTGTATGTTTCTACATTTTCACTTGTAATTATTACCCCTTATTTATAATTTTTACCTTCAAAGTATTTTAGACATGTAGAGTAATTGCTCCCATTTTTGCTAGCTCTATACTGGCTCCTTCTGTGTTTCCTGGAAAGCTGCTTTTTTCCCTAGGATATTATCCAGCAGACAGGGGTAGATGATGCATGGAAGAAGGCTAGGAGGCTGTGTTCTGCTCTCATTGCACTAAAACCACTTGTACTGCCTGGTGGGGTGATTATCCTCCTAGCCTTGCCCCCAGAAGCCTTGTCCAGTGCTAAGGATTCTGTGAAAAATAGAGATCCATCCAGTTCCATAACTCCATTGGATACACAGTGACACCAAAGTCTATCTCTACCAGATCTGCTGGGCTGCATTGCTGGGCCCTCTAATCAACAGTAATGAGGATCAGAAGGCAAATTACTTTGAGGGAAAAAAGGTGCAGGTTTTTCACAGAGGCAGTCTAAAGACCCTTCTGGCCCTTGAATGTATTGTTTTCAGAAGAAATTTGCAGAGAAAGGTAATTCTTGTTCTGTTCACTCTTATTTATCCATACCTACACCCAATGCCTATTTCCCCCATTATTCTTCCCTGCAGGTGCAGCAATGACACCTCGTGGACCCTTTTGACTAACAATATCTCTGATATACACATGGAAGCCCACCTGGATGAGAAAAATATGGTGGAAAGCCAGGTCACCTTCCAGAAGGTAGAGGAAACCCTGGCTGTGCGATGTGTGGCAAAGAACAACCTTGGTGCTGTTGCTCGAGAACTGAAGCTTGTGGCTCCCAGTAAGTTCGCTTTGTCCTTCTATGCAATTACAGCAGCCGGTTTGACCCTGCTCTAACACCCCAGTTCAGTCCTAATGGATAAAAATATGAATTGCTGTAGATAGCAAATTAAATTGGATTTTTTTTCCACCCTGGAACTTCTGAGGATGAGGCATTCTACAGGTCTTCATGGTGCATCTGCTTTTTGCTTATTATGTGGTTCCAGAATTCATTTTACCATTTTATTAGCACTGGCTATGGGACAATCCGCATTTGTTTTTGAAAGAAGATGGCAGAGCAGCTCTGGGCTGGGAAAGACTTTACAGTCACCAGCCTCAGGAACTGCTCCTGCCACTTCTGCAGGACATGGGAACTGCAATGATAGGGGAGTCTTATGTGTGTGATGTTCCTCGTGGCTCAGGAGGAAAATATGGTCTATCTTTTTACTCCACAGCCTTGAGATCAGAGCTAACAGTGGCTGCTGCCGTCCTAGTGCTGTTAGTGATCGTGATAATATCACTGATTGTCCTGGTCATCATATGGAAACAGGTAATGTAGAAAAGTATTTCAGTTTGGGTGCTGAGCCCTGCTGGGTTTTGATCTGCTCTAAAGCCAGGTATAGGACTAATGCTTGGTTTTGCATTCAATGTGCTCTGCAGAAGCCGAGGTATGAGATTAGATGGAGAGTCATCGAGTCTATCAGCCCTGATGGCCATGAGTACATTTATGTGGACCCAATGCAACTGCCTTATGACTCCAGATGGGAGTTTCCTCGGGATGGGTTAGTGCTTGGTAAGTTTTCTGTAAGGGACTAACCTCACCCCTCTTTGGGGAGAAAGATATTTAGTGACTATTCTGAGGTCTCTGCAGGATTTGCAATGGAAGTTATGGCCACAAAGTCCACAGTCTGTCTGTGTCTGTCTGTTCCCCTCAGTTCTCCTTCCTGATCTTTTTCTTCTTCTACAGTGGCATCAGCCCTGAGGTCCTTGTGTTAGTGTCTCCTGGGCCTCCCTTCCAGCTCTCCTCCACACGCCCTGTGTGCAGTGTGCACCCCTACGTGGCTTAGGGGACTTCCTCGGTGCGAAATGCCCCTTTCAACACTCACTTCTGCTAAGGCATCCACAAGAAGGACGTCAGTATTTTTTACCTGCAAGACATTTATATACTTACATACAGAGGCCAAGAAAATCTGCAAGTAGTTATGTAGTTTTATTAAAAATATTTTTTAAATTAGTAATCCATGCCATGCACATATCAGTGCTGAGTAACTGCATATTTTTATGACTACTGTCCTTCTTCCTTCCCCTTCTGCTTTCTTGCTTTGCTATTCCTCATTGGAAGTCATACAGAATTCAGTTGTAATCACTTCCTGAAGGCTGGCCCAACCTCTCATTTATATCAATTGAAAGTGTAATGACTATAGAAAATGTTAATGTTTTATCCAGATAGTGCTTTAAACATGTAAGGCTTCCCTCTCTTGGAGATCTCTGTGCACCAAGTTGTATCACAAAACACGGGAGAAGAAGATGAAATACGTCTTTTGTTTGATATATTTCAAGAAACATACTCCCCTGGTGTAGTTCTTCCCCATCAGAGAGAAAGAGTTAATTCTTGGAAGAAGAAAGACAAAAATTTCTGGTTCAGGAACAATATCCTTTAATTAAATTCACGTTGCTAATTGAAGACTAGAGGAGGGTGGATGTTTTATGGAATTATTTTATTAAAACCCAGACTTTAATTATATGCCTAAATAGGATTTGTCAGATCTGAGCTGTTAAAGACCACCACTGTGACTTTGTCTCCCTCTGACTCCTGAGCACCAGCCTGCTTTAACGCCTTCTTGTTTACAAGTGTATTCAGAATAGTCAGTAACTTCAAAACCCAATGCTCCATATCCTTTTGGCAATCTGGATTGCACAAGTGCTCTTCTTAACACACTTACCCGCCAGCACTTTTGCCATATTAAATGCTTGCTGGTGAGGGGGAACCCTCTTCTGCTTCTGGGGCTGACAATTCTGGTTTGTGTGGATTTTCTCTTATCTAAGTGGGAGATGACAGCAAAGCAATTACACCTTTAATTCAGGGAAGCTCTGAAGCAGGTTACAAACCCATTTTGGATTGGCCAGATGAGTATTTCCCATCCTAGCTGTGTAAGCCAGCTGGCATTTATTTGTTTTTTCTAGCCAGTAGTGCCTGGAGTGCAGTGCTGTGCTAAACGCCAACTCTGAGCATTGGCTGGATGGAGCTTCAATTGATAAATTTGGGTTACACCACAAGTTTCCCGTTGCAATCACTGATCCACAGTATCTGCAGAGCACTGCAGTTTAAAGGGCTCACGAACGAGTGCAGGTCCAGAAGATGTGTACCAGAAGGAACAATGCAGTAATGCCATGAGCAGTTTGAACACCACTGCTTTCTTCTGTCTCTGCTGAGAATTAGTGAGGTTCCAGCAGGACCTGGACTTCTTTCGTCTGGCTGACAGAGCTGAGAGCAGCGCCTTTTGAGGAATGGGGTCCGAGAGCTGTTGCTCAGGATACTAGAGTGGCTGTACAGAGACATCAGAATTGCTCTCATCACTTCCCAGCAAGCCACTCATTTGTCCTGGTGACCTCAATAAAATGAAATGCTAGTCTGACACAGAATCACACCTGTGCCCATTTCAAAAGGCAAGTTAAGATTCAAGTCACACAGCATATTAGGTACTTGTGGTACCTAATTTCATGAGTCTAGACTGGGTGTAGATTATAAAGCTTAACACTTGTTTGGCTTTTAATATAGACCAAGAGACTTACTGTTTCATTTGGGGTGGGTTGATTGTCCCAGGTCAACTTTAGCAAAAGAAGCATCCAGCTGAGATGGATGCATCTGGAACAAATTCAGAGACTTCACCTTTGTGTCCTCTGAGCAGAAAAGCAGCACCTCTCTGACAGGCACAGCAGATAAGCCCTGTGGATGGGTACAGAGGCTGAATCAGCTGCTGTTCCTCCACTAGTTCGAGGGGTCTTGAGCTGCTGCTGTGTCTGCACAGTCCCTCTGTGGTGGTGAAGCAGCACTGCTCCTTCAGCGAGCAGATCACAGCAGTGCTTTCATACTGAAAAGTAAACTCACACTATAATTTTGAGCTTCAGTGAAGCACTCATCAAGAATATGATGGCATTACAAATGCCTCCAGTTCTTGAGCAGTTAGCTCCCACCTGGCTCCAAATTTCAAATGTAAAAGACATGGGGCTTGGGCTACATCTGCAGAGAGGGTTGAAAAGGGGAAATAGCAGTGATGGCTCCCTGCCACTCCGGAAGTGCTCTCACTGTCTCCACGTGCACCCCAGCCCAGCAGAGGTGATGGAGAGGGAGATGTGTGCCTCGTGCTCAGCTGACAATATGGTTTTGGGGAGGAATTGGCTTGTGAAGACAAGAAGATCAAGGAGCATCAGCAAATGCCATCACATTCTGAAGGGCTGCATCCTGCCATATGGCTCCCAGACCTTCAGTCTGAAAAGTTTCAGGGACCAAATTTCAAACTCAGGTTGTTTGAATTAGTCTGAAATTTAGTGTGAAGCTTTCTCACATCCTGATTGGAAAGGATAACCTTTGGAGTATGGGAATCTTGAAAAGAAATCACATAGTTTCTGTGGGCATGACAAACTATGCTGTCATAATCTTGGAGAGGTTCATCAGGGTTAACTCAGCTAAGCATTCTTTAACCACTTCTTGTGCTTGTTAATGATGTAGATATTGTTTGGCTGGAAATTTTGCTTCAAAAGCATGTGTACAATAAAAGTGGGGGTAGTAACTAGAGGATAACAGAAACATATGGCATTGCATGCCAGATAACACCTTCAGAAGCGTAAAAGGTGACAAGTTCAAACTGCAAACGAACGTCAAAGACAAAATGCTATGTATCTCCATAGTAAAAGTCACTACTTATTCTTTCTGTGCTCAAAGTTAAAAAGTAACATAAAACCACGTGACAGCTTATCAGGCATATGATTATATTCTGGCATCTGGACCTCATATGCAGGTTCGTTCAGTTGCCTAAGTGTTGCCTTGATGGTGCCACATTTCAATGCAGAGGCTATGAAATACAGTATTTTGGAGTATGTTTGTGCAGTTCATATTTCTCTAAAATCTCAATCTGTACACAATTCTTCTGGAGACCGTAACCGTATTAGAAGACAGGATACATTAACCCAAAATTTTTGTCTAAATTGATTTGTGGGAAGAGTAAAGGATCTATAAACATTAGCTGTTTCATTACAGCACTTGGAAATTTGCAATACAATTTATTCCAGCAGATGAAACACACTTGTACATTAAACTTCAGAGAAGTCTCCCCTCATATGCAATCAACATGTATTTCAGCTTCTTGCAGATCTGAAATGGTCCTGCCTGTCTGTTTCTGAATGTGCTGTCAATGTGCTTTAGTCCATTTTACTGCTGGATGTATCCAGCATTATATAATAGACTGAAACTATAGCTGAGGGATCCAATTCAGACTTGTAAGTCAGGAACACACCTATATTTTAATCAGGTGGTGACTGAGGCAAAGAGGTTAGCTTAAGCCTAGGACAATCCACGATTAGAGAGGATAAAGTGAAGATGGCAGACCACAGGAAGAGATGAATTTGAATGAGCTGAGCTTCCAGGTGCAGGTGTGCTCTTGATGTTTGCTTGCATATTTTTAAGAATTGTACTTAATGACAGCATTTCATACCTGCTTTTTCTGCTTAGAAACAACAGTAGTAGAAATAATACCGGTGGTCTGGCTAAGGGAATGTGCCCTTTCCACACAAGAATCAACTTGTAGAGGAATGGAGACAGGAAAGGCGCTGAACTCCTGTTACTTTCTGAAATAAATAATGCTCTCCCTTGTGTTCAGGTCGGATCCTTGGTTCGGGTGCATTTGGAAAAGTAGTTGAAGGGACTGCATATGGATTGAGTCGCTCTCAACCGGTGATGAAAGTAGCTGTGAAAATGCTGAAACGTAAGTTGTCATGGTTCCATTTCCCAAGCTAGGTAGGGCAGGTTCCCACAGGGTTATTCAAACCTTGCTTGTTATAAATTAATTCTTCATATCTAAAGTTGAAAAGAATGGCGGAATAACTGGATTTTAAAATTATGTGTTAGATTGTTTTATGGCATTTCAAGCATGAAGGTACCCAGGCTTTTGAAAACATCCAAACTTCAGGTTTAGCTGAGCAGCCACGATAACTCAACAAATATTGAGAAAGATGAAGTAAACATGAATGTCTGTGAACAAATGAGAGCTACACAACAAGGGGAAATAGGCAGGTCTTGTGTGAGAATCTTAAGTTCACTGAAGATTTCCTGGTTCATGAGAACTGAGAATCTGATGCAGTGATTCTCTAGGAACCACGGGGAGCTTGCTCATGTTGAATGAGCAGCTTGTAGAGAGCTGTGCCACATGGGCAATCCACTATGCCCCTGGAGAGGGACACACAGACTGGGTCAGCTACTGAGCCGCACCAAGTGAGTCACATATTAATCATTTGTGACTCCTCTCCAAGTCCTAAGAAAGAAACGTATCAAGTAAAGGATACGGTCTTCTTCAAGAAACCACAGCAGCAATGCTTCAATGAGGCAAGCAAGGAGAAACTGTTTGTTAATATGAAAAAGGTGAATTGAATTGCTCCCACTGAGTGGCTAATGTGTTTTTTCTACAGCTACAGCTAGATCCAGTGAAAAACAGGCACTCATGTCTGAACTGAAGATAATGACACATCTTGGCCCCCACCTGAATATTGTGAATCTGCTTGGAGCTTGTACGAAATCAGGTGGGTTTGGCTGACAAAATAAAGGTTTGCTGTGGGGTCATCATTCAGTATTAATCAAGCACATCAATGCCTAAAGATTTTTAGCTTTTTATGTGATCTTTACATATTTGTAGCTTTGTAGACTGTTAAATGCCTAGGTATAACTTCTAGTACTTTTCCATCTTTCTTTCCCGTAGTGAACAAATGCTTAGTGATGTGTTCTTAACATTTCATTTAGTCTTGCCTGTTAGTTTACTAAGGACCTTTTATTTTGCACCATGTAATCATAGACACAATAAAGGTAGGGTAGGAGATCAGGGGGAGAGCTCCAATGGGGCAGAACCCCGGGCGAGATTATCTAACCAACTGCTCCTCTAATTGGACAATATTTGCTAGATATTCTAATTGCCCAATCTTACAAAATTGTACAAACTTAATTCAGAGCACTTTTTTTCACCATATTGTGTACCCGAATGCTTTCAAATAAATGTTTGCTTTTATATTATCATTCTAACATTGTTTGGAAAAGTTTGTGTTCTATTTCCAGGCGTCAACACAGGCTTCAAGTAAGGGATTCACCAATAAATATAAACAAATATAGGTTTCAGAAACCTGCTTGATATTTGGTAATAATTGCAGTCATAACTTAGTAGATAGAAATGTATTAACTCTATTTTCTACTACTTTTGGAGCCTTTTTGTGTTTGTTTCTGTTTTTCAAAGACCCCACTTATCAATGCATAATTTTGCTTTATTTTAACAGGTCCTATTTACATCATTACTGAATACTGTTTTTATGGTGATTTGGTGAACTACCTGCATAAGAACAGGGACAACTTCCTGAACCGACACCCAGAAAAGCCAAAAAAAGATTTGGATATCTTTGGGATGAACCCTGCTGACGAAAGCACAAGAAGGTGGGAAAAAAATGAAAAAAGAAATACAGGATATACGACTTAAAGACTTAAGTCATTATTTACCCTTCCTCCATTACTCTCATTCATTGGTTTAAAGCCTTCCCTAATTTTTCTTGTTTGACTTTTATTTGTCAGGTTTCATAGGACTGGGAAGGTTTCAATAGTTTTTGTTCAGTCTCCCTGACATGTGTCCTAGATTTGTGTTTCGTGCTTGTACAGATGCCTGTAGAGTGAGGACCCCTGTGGTTTCTCCATAGACACCCTGACGTCCCAAAGAAGATTTTTATTAATAAATCACAGCCCCGTGTTTCTTCTTCTCTCTTTTTTTTTTTTTTTCCCCTGATATCCTTTTAGTTCTACACACCAAACTCCAAACTTTTAAAAGTAAAGTGCATCTACCTGTCTCCTTGCTCCCATGCTTGGGGAATTTCCATTGTCTAAAACTCCTTCCAGTCAAACAATCTGGCAGAGCTTGTCCTCCAAGCTCAAGTACTCTCCTTTATCTACCAATGGCTTAGCCAGTCTCAATAGTTTCCTAATGGTTAATGTTCATCCCATAGCTTCTCCCAGATGATGGTTGAAGAAATTTGTCATCATACATTCAGTAGTAATGTAATGGCATGAAATTANTGAATTTCACATCAGTACAATGGTACACCTTAAATGAACTGTTAAATACACACATGCTGTGACAGGGAAGTCACTAGCTGATACACTTTTATTTTTTTCCAATTTCAGTTATGTGATATTATCATTTGAAAACACTGGAGAATACATGGACATGAAACAAGCTGATACCACTCAATATGTGCCAATGCTGGAAAGGAAGGAGGGCTCTAAATACTCTGATATTCAGAGATCTGTGTATGATCGGCCTGCTTCATATAAGAAGAAATCCATGTCAGGTAATGTAGAACTGTCCCTTCTGCATATATCGTTAATACAAATGACTCTTGTGTAAACACATATCTTATTTTTGTCCTCTAAATGCACACCAACTGCTTAGCTCTGTTCAGCAGGAGTGTGAGCATAAGCTGTAAGCTGTAAGCTTGGGGTTGTGTTCTTCCATTATGCTCTGGGGGTAGGAATGCATATTGCTGGAGCAGAAGGGGGGCAGTTGTGTATTTGTTTCTGTGCTGAAGTGCTGGGTGGTTGTGCTTTGCAGTGGGGCTGCAGGCACTCTTTGGAGGCAGTGATTTTACCAGTCCTGTAGTTTGAAGGCTTTTGAGCAATAGCAATGACCTGTAGCAATAGCAGTTTATATTGTTCTGTTTCCACTTACATTTCACATTAACTGACACCAAATGCAGAACACTCCCAAATACTTTCCTGGATTATGTAATGAAGATAATGAATGCATCCTATTCCCTGTCCCTGTTCTCAGAAACCAAATATGCTTTTGTTTAAAACAGACACCGTCACTTCTGCCTCCAGGCCTCAGAAACTGAACCATATCCAGTCCCAGATTTACATGGCAGACTTATGTACTCATGTCCTGCTCCAGGACAGTTGGGGAAAATGAATCACTGAATTTTGACTGGTTTNGCCAGGATTTAAAAGGTGAACAGAACAGAGATTGATTCAAAAAACCACTCAGAAAAATAGATCAACTGATTTGGTAGCTGAGTAAATCCAGGACTATTCATCTAGGCAAGGATTTGTTCAGCAGGACTGGATTTGATGCAAATTGTCTGGGTGAATAAATTACATCTATCCTTTAGAATACCTTGAGCTGAAAGCCCGAGGTAGTGATACTTGAGTTCAGTGGGATTTTGCGAAATAAGGCATGGTTACATACCTGACTGTTGGCAAAAGCCTACATTTGAAGCACTTGTGTTTGACTACAGCAATACACAGTAATATGTATTAATAAGTGATGGTTATGTTATATATATGGTATGTGGTAATGATCTTTATNCTGGGTGGTTGTGCTTTGCAGTGGGGCTGCAGGCACTCTTTGGAGGCAGTGATTTTACCAGTCCTGTAGTTTGAAGGCTTTTGAGCAATAGCAATGACCTGTAGCAATAGCAGTTTATATTGTTCTGTTTCCACTTACATTTCACATTAACTGACACCAAATGCAGAACACTCCCAAATACTTTCCTGGATTATGTAATGAAGATAATGAATGCATCCTATTCCCTGTCCCTGTTCTCAGAAACCAAATATGCTTTTGTTTAAAACAGACACCGTCACTTCTGCCTCCAGGCCTCAGAAACTGAACCATATCCAGTCCCAGATTTACATGGCAGACTTATGTACTCATGTCCTGCTCCAGGACAGTTGGGGAAAATGAATCACTGAATTTTGACTGGTTTTTTTCTAACATTTTTCATAAAAGAAATAAGAACTGTTGCCATAGAATTCCTGACCCTTTTGCTGGTATTGAATTAGTTCCAGTGAATACTGCCTGGGAAACAACAGTGTTCAGCAAAAGTAAACAGAGAACGTACATGCATGCACAAAATCCTGATGAAGGCATCACCTCTAAATAAATATTTTTGTACCACACACTGAGTAAACAACGTATGTGACATTCCAGTAAACCTTTGTAGCTTTACTTTTTCCTACCGCTCCCAGGGGAAAAAATTACAGACAGGAGAAAACCCAAAACCTTTATTTAACACTGGCTATTTTTAAGAATGCAGTATATGTCAGTGACTGATGCAGACATTAGAAGTGGTAATAGTTACTATGTAAAGACTGTTTCGGTCATGGCACTGTGCTAAAATCATCAGCTCAGAATCATGATAGGCAGGGGACAATGAATGCTACTTTAACACCCCACAGCAAAACTGTATTTTTCTTCTTTTTTCAATAGAATCAGAAGTCAAAAACCTTCTTTCAGATGACAGTTCAGAGGGCCTCAGCCTACTGGATTTGCTGAGCTTCACCTACCAGGTTGCACGGGGAATGGAATTCTTGGCTTCTAAAAATGTAAGTAAATTTTAAAAAGCAAGCAAGATGTGTATAAGCTGTAAAAATGTCTTCTGCAGCTAAGGGTTTTAAATTTAGATTTTGAGCATACGACACAATATAGTATTCCTTTTGGAGACATAGACATCTTTTTCACTTACCTGGAAATGGAGATCGCCACGGTGGGAAAAAATCAAAGCAGCAGTCCGGCCTCTTCTCCTGCTGCATCCTGAGACATTGCTGGACTCAGGGTGCCAGAGATGGTGGATGATCAAAGCAGTCTGGGTGAGGTGTCCATACAGTCACAGACCAGCATGGTCAGAAGCACAGGCATATCACTAGTACATGACAGGTAGAATAGGAAAGGGTGACCTCACTTTTGCCTCCCCCCTACAATGCATCCATGTGAGACCTCGTTGGTCCCGAGGACGGCTGCCTTTCTGCCCCTGTTAGCAGGTACTTGTTCAGTAGAAGGTCTTGTTAATACTTCACCTAGAAAGTCAACCCTTTTGTAAGGGCAATGGCCCTCATGGAATAAGCATGTCCTTGAACAACTTCATTTTTCTCCATACAGTGTGTGCACCGTGACTTGGCCGCTCGTAATGTCCTCCTGGCTCAAGGAAAAATCGTGAAGATCTGTGACTTTGGGCTGGCTAGAGACATCATGCATGATTCCAACTATGTCTCCAAGGGCAGTGTATGTACTTAATTTCCAGAGCTCCGCTTTAACTGAAATGAAAATGTCGGTTTTAAATGCTATTTCACGTTCTTGCCATTCAGTATTGGTTACAGTAATTGACCATTGGGATGAATGCTCCTCAGAACAATTTATCTTCAGTTCATTAATTCCTGTAACTTTTCTGACTCCGTTTTAAAGCCAGAAAGTACATATTTAGAACTTCACAGTCGTACATTTTTAACTGGCAAGTTTTGTGACTGGATAAATTATTAAGGAACTGTCAAACAATGACATATCAGACCTAATTCAGCAGTGCCAGATTTTGCATCATACCTTCAATAAGACTGGTCATTTTCTAGTAACAAAATGAATATAGTTATGGCTTAACTAGTTTTTGTGGGGAGCAATGAGTAGCATTGCTTATAATCCTGATACCTCTATATTAAATTGAATCAAAAATAAACACTAGTAATGTTAACACAACTTTTCTTATACGGAGAGCTTAGTCCTGACTATCAAACAACAATTGCAATGGTAAGCATTTCTTTAATGACTAATTTGTGTGTTTGGACATTTTTTCTTTTTATTACAGACTTTCCTCCCAGTAAAATGGATGGCACCTGAAAGTATTTTTGACAACCTGTACACAACATTAAGTGATGTCTGGTCTTATGGCATTCTGCTGTGGGAAATATTTTCTCTTGGTATGTACTGTGAATATTTTCCTGTGTGTTGTGATTAGGTTTTTTCAATTCAAACTGTTCTACATGAAGTATTTCAAATTCTGCATATAAAAATATATGAAATCCACTGTGAAATCTACTCTTAGTTGTTCTTCTATATGGGGCTTCAGATTCCAGTGTTAGGTGTGAAGTGAAATGTCCATACTGTCCCAAAATTCTCTTTAGTTTTGGTGGGGATTTTTTTGTTCGTTTGTTTGGGATTTTTGATTTTGGGTTTTTTGTTTGTTTGTTTTTGCAATATACTTTTTTTTCTATAAAACTAAAAAACGGTGTGAAAATCTCTTGTGGAAAAGCATTGGTGTGCCACAACAGGATTGATTTTCTGTCTAATATGAGAAGGAATACGTTTCTCCCTTCCAGTGGGGTGCCTGGGGCTGCAGCCCAGCTTAGCGGCTGGTTTGGAACAGTCTCTTCATACATGTTTCAAAAGAGCCTGTCTTAGTCCCATTACAGAATGAAAATAAATGTCAATCTTCTGGGACACTGATTTCTCATTTCCAGGTCAACACTGTTCACACAGTTGGTTTATGGCAGAGTAAAGTGGTTATGACAATATATAGCAGTTACAGACAATGTACAGCTCCCAGCTGGGAACAGCCTGGCTCTCTCCTCAGCCTCATTAATTAGCCTCCTGGACAGGTGGATGGCCCGCTTCAGCGAGTGTGCATTGCCCAGATTTACTGCCAGCAGAATTACTCATGGCTGTGTGGCATCTACTGCTGCCCCGCAGCAACCCCAAGCCTAATGTTATTTTCTAGAATAAGTTGCCACATAACTGCTTCTCAGAAAACAACAGTTGCACCACTATTTATGGTATTGATTACTGTAATCTCTGGGCATTATAGGATCCTGTAAATATCCATTCCCCGACACCCCTTGGAGGCATGGGAGTGCTGTTAGATAGCTCAGGATGTGAAGCCCTGTAGCTCACTGCCCTACCTGTAGAAAAGTTTCTGACACCATGTTTTAGGTGAAAATCTTGCTTTTGAAAGGGCTGAGGTTTCTGAAGTAATATTATTGTATGACTCCTCCATCCAAGAAAGTTGTTTTTTCTTGGAGGATAAAACACACCCTCAGCAGTGTCTGTTAAGAAGGTCAATTTTAACATCTTACTACCATGCTGACTTCAGCTTGAATGACCCTTTTACACATCAGCAACAACTGAGCATGAGTGTAATGATGTCTCTGTGCTGCAGCCCCAAATTATTAGTTAACTGTGTCAGCCTGGGCCAAGTCCAAACGTTTTGACAACCCATGCATGTGACATGTTAGCAATTGTCTAAAGCCAGCTGCCCAGCTGGGATGAGTGGGGTATGGAGGGGACTCACACCAGGGCTTTGGGCTTGCATCCAGGATGAGGTGTATTACTCAGGCCATGTCACTCTCGGCTGTCCTACAGGTGCCAAAGGCAATAATGCCAGACAGAGCAAGTATCCGGGCTAAGTTCTCACAGAAAGGCAGTGGCAGGGCAGAGCTGGGACCTCAGCCATGCCAAATGCAGGCTGATAACTGATCCAGGTATCATCCGATCTCTGTCCCCAGTACATTCTATAAACACTGCAATGATATTTTTTTCTAACAAGTACCTACTTCAGTCTTTCCTAGCCAACGTTCCACGTTAGGGCTTAATGTCATCAAGACAATAGCTCTGATGTGAAACACCAGCTAGGAAAGAATCATTCTGATGTCATGTTAAATTATAGTGTTAACATTTCATGACACGAACAGGAGGATAGTATTTGGGAACTCGCATGGATAGTCAAGTAAAGAGTAGTACTTTTGCTTCTCTTTCATCTGCAGGTGGCACACCATATCCTGGAATGATGGTTGATTCCACTTTCTACAATAAGATCAAGAGTGGATACCGAATGGCCAAACCTGATCATGCTACCAATGAAGTGTATGTGTGCATTTAGCTTTTCCACACCTGGCCAGTCTCCAGAGGATTTTGGCTTTAGTTTCTTTTTAGGTTTTTTTTTACATCAGTTATGTTCCTCTACCAGCTGGTTAAACTGGTTTCCATCTTATGTGCAGGTATGAGATTATGGTGAAGTGCTGGAACAGTGAACCAGAGAAGAGACCTTCTTTCTACCATTTGAGTGAAATTGTGGAGAGCTTGTTGCCTGGAGAGTACAAAAAGGTTTGCTCTTCTTAATTTCCTCTGTGTTTTCTGTATACTGCCTCAGAGGGAGTTACAAGCATTGTTCCAGCCATGAGAGCCATGAGCACTGAACTGGTACATTCTAACCATGTGAATTATGTGATTAGCATGGGGACACTGCACGTTCTGTTTCTTCATTCAAGCATACTGACAGAAGCAGTTCTACAGTATTAACTGGGAAGCAGAACTCTTCATGTCTAATTAAATCCTACCAACTCAGTTTTTCTACTGGAGAGCTAGTTCTATATATTTTCATGGGATTTTGTAGGCAGTGAAATAATTCTATAAAAGGGACTTCTTGGCCCATGTGTATAATGTCCCTGTCTCCTTCTTTGGACCCTGAAGCCAGCAAGTTTTCCCCTTATACTTCTGATAGGTCTAGGCAAGTTGTGCATGTCCCATCATTCAGTGTTTCATTTCCCCCACCAACCTTAATTCCCTTCTCCCTACACCTCTTTCACATCTATTTGTCTGCTTTCTGCTGCCACATTTGCTCCTGCATCATCTAAAACTTACGTGTCACTTCTCCCTTCAAAGCAACTGAAGATTCAGGACTTCTCTATCCAGTGTTGCTGGCTCATAGGGCAGAATATTTTCTAGGCTAATGAATCACAGCTGCCCATCTGAAGAAAGGCAGCCTTAGTGAATAGCATCTAATGAGGGGGTTGAAATGATTCTTTTCAGAGCTATGAGAAGATTCATCTGGACTTCCTGAAAAGTGATCACCCAGCTGTCACACGCATGAGAGGGGACTGTGACAATGCTTACATTGGTGTAACCTACAAGAATGAAGACAAGCTAAAGGACAGGGAGAGTGGATTTGATGAGCAGAGGCTGAGTGCTGACAGTGGATACATCATCCCCCTGCCTGACATTGACCCTGTTTCTGAAGATGAGCTTGGCAAAAGAAACAGACACAGGTAGGTGCAGTTTACAGATCCTGTAGCCCATAGTCACTGTTGGGGTCATGTTTGGCAATGTCCATTTACACTTTTCAGCATCATACTCTGCAAATGGTTTCCTTAGCTCTCCTGGAACTACTTTCTGGGGGTGGGGGTCACATATAAATATGGTAGTATGACTGACCACAGTGTTTCCAATGGGAAAAAACTAATTTTGCCTGTTTTATGGTTGTCAGGGTAAGGGGACTGTTGGTAGGGTGCTTCTGCGTGTTTCTGGGACTCCCTTAATAGCTCAAGGTCAAGTCACAGTGGTTGCCTGGTAGCTCTGTGGGCACATTTTGAAACACATCTTGCCTCCACAGCTCAACAACTTGGAGCTTCATACGAGATCTCAAAGGATTGATTTGTTTGTATCAGACAAATGTCAAAATTTGGGAGAAGTTGTTTATAGTATCTTCTATGGTATAGTTTTCTATGAAAGCAGGGTATCCAAAACTTTTTAATTCTCTCTTGTCAATTTGCATGGCCAATTCCACTACAACACAACACCATGTGACCTTAATTGTGAATGGTGCAGGTTTAATTCAGCACTTAATTCATAGTATATAGAATCAGCAACCTAGAAATATGTTGGGTTTTTTTGGTATATTTTTGTGCATTATTCAAGAGAGGGAAGAACGAAGTCCCTAAAAGTACTATCAAAATTAAGATATATCACATCTCTCTATTATCTTACTGTCTTTTATTGCTATCTAATTTTCACCTGACCTCCCTAGATTTACCTAAGTGACCTATTGTCACAGTAGTGTCATATAACTATTGCTCCAACAAGTGTCTGGCTGAAAGTGCTTGGAGGAACATAAGAACAACCTCCTCCTTTGAATTCCGAAGTGGTTCACTACTTTTGATATACAAGATTTGTCATGTCCTAAGAAACTGGTGCTAGTAGTCACCTAAGATTGCACTGTGGGTCAGAAAGCATCTGGGGAGGTAGCAATCAGTTCTGCTAGAGGCTGGAGTATTTCCCCAGCCACAGTCACCACGTACGTTATCTCTGAGATATTTGTCTCTTCCAGTTCACAGACATCTGAAGAAAGTGCCATTGAAACTGGTTCCAGTAGCTCTACCTTCATCAAGAGAGAGGACGAGACTATTGAGGACATTGACATGATGGACGACATTGGGATCGACTCCTCAGACCTGGTGGAGGACAGCTTCCTGTAACCCCACCAACACCTTCTAGCTCCGCACACAGGGAAGCTTCCCATGTTGTCTCCAGACTTCTGCTCCACAGAGAAAACCACTTTATTGAAACGTCAAGGATGTGAAAAGGAGGTGGATTTGCAGAGAGGAACTCCCAGAAATGGGCAGAGGAATCAGCCTGAGTATAAATGAAAGAGACATGTTGAGGATGGACTTTTTTAGTGTTGCTTCTTGCAGTACTTCAGTAGCATCTCAGTGTTGTTTGCCATTCGAACTGGTAGGAGGATGAAGGGAAAGGCCACAAACAGACCAGTTTTGTGTTTCAAGGGCATTCGTACGACTTTGATGGATCAATTTTCCACTGCAGCAATACTTCACCATTGTAATTATGTAAATAACTGTCTACTCAAGGATCTTTTGAGGTGCACATTGAACATATGCCATGGATTTTAGAAGAGTTCACTCACGAATTTTGTGTATTTCCTCCCTTAATCTCAATGTCAGCTGCTGTTGAACTATCATGTGAATTGAAGAACATGCAAAAACCACTTTTGGACCAAAAAGGTCTAAAACCACAAGAGACTGACCGGTACTATAAAATGTGTTACTTTTTACCATTAATGCAAGTAAAGGGGAATAATAATGATAATAATAATGATAATTAAAAGTCAGTCTATAATAGGTGTTAGAAACCTAGTAAGTCTTTATTAACTATAGAAGGTAGCTGTTTTCATGATAATACTACTACTGTTTTCAGTAACACTAAATGTATATTTTACAATCCATTGTCCTTCAGTAAAAGCACAGTATCAAAAAACTTTTTGAAGTGCAGGGGAGAAAATTCCAGCCCAAAAAAATTTATGAAGCAATTTTTTTTTTTTTTTGATCTACACAGAATGGTAATTGTTCTGGTTAGCTAAAACTGCTTTAACATGAAGAAAAAAATTAAGATTTCTTTTATGAGCTGAGTAGCTTTTCTAATCAGATGTACTAGAAGCAATTAGTTTTCCTCTGACTAAGTGAGGTTCTAAAAATTTAAATTAAAAAAAATAAAATTATGCCAGATTTCCAAGATGCTGGGGAATGGAAGATTATGATAAACCACCAGCAATATCCCATTATTAATGTTTCATGGGTACTCAAAACAAATCTTATCCTGGGGTTAGCTGTGAAGAATTGATTCGATATTTGAACTGTTCAAGGAATAAAGACATATCTCCTAGCCTGAAACTTGAGTTCAAATAAGCAGAAATAATTCTGCAGCAAATATTCTTGTCTTAGTTTTCAAGTTTAAACAGGAGCAGAAAGCTCTATTGTCTTTGCAGACTGTAACTACAAAAAGTAAATGCTTCTAGTAGTGTTTTATGGAAGAAGGTGCATGAAAATGAACCTGCTCTCAGCCTGCAATTGTTGGTTTTTGACACCACTTATATGAACAAAGTATTATGATTACTGCTATCACTGTACGATGTGTTATTGAGATATGATGCTTTGGAAGACTTACATGTGAAAAAAAAATATCACTGCCAAGGGCCCCATCCTTTCTGGTACTCAACTTTCAAACTTCGCCTTAATTCAGAGCAATGAGCACCTCATAGGATGTGCCCAGCCTCTGTTATGACATAACCAATGCAAATGCGGTGCAAACTCATTCCTGTGTTGCAGTGTTTTCCTAGGAAGTGTGAAAGATGGACCAGCAGTGACTTACATAACATGCTGCCACGTTAAACTACAGTTTACCTTCAAATGGCCCTACCAAAAGCTCCGTTAGTCCCCTTGACTTTACTTATTGCGGACAGTTATGGACCAAATGAAAGCAAATGCAATATTGCCAGTGTTACGGTGTGGGACGCCGCATAGGCAAATAATTCTGGGTCTGGGTTTCAAACTGTCGTCTGGCTGAGGCCATGTACAAGATCACAGCAAATGTGAAAACAGGACCTGAAGCAAGCCCCCACATTTTCAACCCCAATGGAAGCTGACAATCGGAAGGAATGGTGAATGATGGTGCATTCTCTACTTGCATTCGACAGATCAAGACCAAGTGTCTTCCTGGGACCATGCTTTAGCCAAACATGTCACTGAGCTCTGTATGGGGACAACTGTGAAACACAGACTCTTGATATAGCCAGGACAGATGAGACGATGCGAAATCTCCCTCCAATTACGAACTATGAATTGAGGAAACACAAATTGTCTATGGATATCCCAGATATCTGAATGGCCACTTGAGACCACATGTGCCTTAATTTGCATGTGTAGTCTTTACAGCTACACATTCAAATTAGGCAAGCAATTTCACCTGCATTTTTGCACACGGCCTGGTGTTTTTTAGGGTTTGAAAATCAGCCCCAGCATGTTTTATTATATCAGTTACTGGAATCTAAGGACATTTTCATGCAGATTTGCCTTCCTCTCACCAGCTTCATTCTGTATCTCACAGTGCATCTCAGGCTAGACTCAAATGGTGAACCAGAGCTGGCTCACTTTCTTTCACGGTAATGTTAATTACTTTCACAGTAATGTTAATTCTCCATCTTGTCATGAGTATTGTGCAGATGAATTGCATCCATGGCAGGGGTCTAGTCAAACCCAGCTCACTGCAGGCTTGGAATCAGATAAGCTGGCCTGGAAACTGGAATGAGAAGGAGAGGAAGACAGAAGATTTACTACAGAGGGAGAAGTGTGAGAGGATGAATTGTTTAGTTTCACAATATTATCAGTATTACAGACTTTTTTTTTTTATGGCTTACTTTTTGAGAAGCCACTGGAAGAGATATTCCCAAACCTTTTGCTACAGTAATTGTATAACGACAATCAGTGTTATCCTATGAAATGCAGCTTTTGATTTGGAATGGCCAACCAATTCCTTACAGCGTGGTCTGCAACTTGTACAAAATGGTCCTATTACATGATGAAGGACGTGAGATATGATGATGTTATACATCAATATGTATATAAGTATTTTTATATAGACTTCTAGAATACTGCCAAAACATTTATGACAGCTATATCACTGCCTTTGTTTATATTTTTTTTACTGTGATATATTCCACAGGCACGTTAACTGTTGCACTTTGAATGTCCAAAAGTTATATTTTAGAATAATAAAAAAGGAAATGTTTCCAAAATGATGGCTGTTGTGAAATGTTTGAAGAAGGGCAAACTGGCCTGAGTGATGGTAGGCACAAAATGTATTTCAAAAATGCCCCTATTGATATTTTGTCTTTGAAAAAATCTTGTAAATTAAGATCTCTATATTTCAATAAATGATATATAATTTAAGGATATGTGAGGGGTCTATATTCACTTATTGAAAGATGGCTATAAAGAATCAGTCTTGCTCAGGGATTTTTTCCCTCAAGAGGTTTTTGGTTGAGTTCTGTACAAAGGCATCAGGCAGTAATGACAAGCATGAATCTGAGCCCTTCCAGTGGGTGGAGTGAGGAAGTGCTGGCAGCAAATGACCTGGATAGCAAGTGACGTCTGTGGGGAGTCATATCATCTCCCAAAACACAGCAGGTGTGGTGGTCCAGCACTGAGCGGGTGGATGGGCACTGGGCTCCCTGCACAAGATGAAACCCTTGGCCTTGGCACCATGTGTGCTGGGGGGATTGACACCTGCTGGTCTGCACAACACTCAGAAACGCCTCTGGCTACAGGGTTTTTTGAAACTGTGCTGAACTCGCCTCCTTTGTGAACCAAACCAGATTTTTAGTATGGTTCTGTGCTCCCACAGTAATCAGTTTTACACAGTGTATGTAACTGAATGTGAATTCGAGATTTGCAAGATTTCAACCTGAAATCAGAGTTAAACTTGACAGCTGCACTTCCTGCACAAAAGCCTGTCCTGGTTTTCCGGGGGGAGCCAGGCAAGGCTGGTTGTGGTAATGCCCTGAGGATAGGTAGATTAGCAACCTTCTGCACTTGGGGTGGTCACTGTTCTTGCTGGGAACTTGCTGGGAGACGAACTCTCCATCTAACATCTTCCCCTCCTCATTCAAACGGGGTGCAGCATCCTGGGCCCTTGCCTTAGATAAGGGTTACAGTAGGTTGTCTCTCCTTTGTGTCTCCTTGCTGAAAGGACTCTTTATCCTGTAACACTGCACGGACACACAGCACTTCCTGTCAGCACAGGGGGACAGGAAAGAGCCCTGGACGTGCTTGTGCCCTTACATCCTGCTCAGCTGTGCACCTGCTCTTCTGGAAGTTGAGCAGCTGCGTGAGCCATGAGGACTAATGGACTCGTTATTTCTGCTGTGTGGGGTAAAAGGGTGGGGGTATTGAAATCTCTCTCTATGCAAGAGCCGTGGTACAGAGCATTCTCACAAGCACAGGGTCTGGCTGTGTGGGCCTGTGAGCATATCTGTCCATGCTGGGGAGCACCACCTTCTTGCTGAAGCAGATCTATTTTGGGCAAAGTTTAGCCCCTTGCTCCACCAGACTGGGGGTCCGACATGAGTTCCACACATCATCTTGCTCCCTGTCTCAAGGCTGTATTTGTAGATCATATATAATAATGCTATATCTATATATAGAGAGATAGATATATTTATTACAGTATTATCTCTGTCTCAGAAAGTATTGGGCTGGAAACATGCTGAGGGAGTGCCCTGGCACACAGCAGAGGCAGTCTGCCCAGGAAAGAGGAGCTGGGAGAAAGCAGCACTGTGCTGAGAGCAGAGAAGGGAAGGCTTGTGGCCAGGATGATAGGAAGGGAATGGCTTTAGGTTACGCAGGTAAAAAGATTTTTGCCCAAGCTTCTGTATTGCTATGAGTGGTGCAAAAAGGAAGCAGCAGGTTCGCCAGCCAGAAAGAAGTCATCCAGCCACCTTGAGATGCTCCTAGTGGCTCTGGAAACCTGAGGCATGGTGCTTTTGCAATTGTCTCAGCAAGATCACTGTGTCCCATCAACATCCCCGCTGTTAGAGGTTGTGTGGTATGGGAGCTGTGTGCTGGCATAATCCCCAGGGAAAATGAAAGGGAAACAAAGAAAAGCCTTTGTCGTCTCAAAAACAATTAAGAGAGAAAGTCATTTCGTGGATCTGGGCTAGCTCATGAAGCCAGCAGCTGAAGCAGTCCATACTCCGTGGGAGTCCCATCACTGCTGCCTACAGCAAGGTAAGGGGTTGGGCTCAGCCCTCATGGGCTTGTCCTCCTGATGCCATCTCTGTCCTGCAACCCTTGGCACAGCAGCTGGTGTGACACCAAAACAGAGTGTGTGGCAGAGGAGGCACCAGCCCCTTCCTCTGCCAGCACTGATGTTCAGTGCTTTTCAGAGGGAAAACCTAACTTCCAACCCCAGTTTATTCCCATCCAAACAACTGGAGGTAAGGATTATAACCACCTCTAAAAATTCCAATGTTTCCTTTCATTTGTTAAGAATTACTTTATTGAAATAAAGACCCAAATTTTTCTTTTCTGTGTTGGCCACAAGATGGAAGCAACAGACAAAAATATGTGAAATTGTTCTTTTCCTCATCCTTTCTCTGTTTTTGCTTGCACAGCAACACAGATGTACTGCCACTGCAGAGGCAGAGCAGCTGGAGCAATAGGAAGAAGATAGAGTGTCCATCAGCCGTTTTGTTTGGAAGAACTTTGAACCTATTGTGATAACCATAGTTTTTTACAGGATGAGACTGGCAACTGCCTTGCTATCCCTGATAGCACTGAAGGGCACTGTGAGTTTTGCCTCAAAAAACTTACATCTTGTGGAGAGAGAGGGAGGGATTTAAAATAAAATATGATATTAAATGTAGTAAGAAGTGAGACCTTAGATATCCTAATACCACCTGAGATGAAGCCTGTTTCTCTGCATTCATTCTTTTGTCGCTTTAGTGTTGATGCTAGATGAGGAGCCAGAAGCACTGCTGAGCTGAGGGCCAGATTGATGTGCCTTTGTGATACTAAAAAAAAATCGTTGGGAACAGCCTAATGTATGTACCAAGATCCCCAAACTGTAACCCCCAGAAGGCACGGGGCTTGGAGGTTAGCTCGAGTTTGCAAGCTATTCCCTGCAGCAATCTGATGTATCAGACATTGCTGTATCCCCTCTGCCATTAGCTCTGCTGTGCTCTGCCAGTAGGAGCATTGCCTGCTTCATCATTTCTCCATAAAAGTGATGCAAGCGTTGTAAGAAGGGGGATATAATTTATTAGAGCACCGGATAAATCTGAAAAAAATGAGAAGAAACTCACATCAGATCTTGAGGTAGGGCTTGGGTAGCTAAAACCTGGGTTGTGTTTTCCAGCTCTACTAATTGGCCTCATAAAAGCCATCTTTTGCATATTACTTCTGGGTGGCTGGGACAACAGCTCTCGTGTTGCCAGCAGAAGCATGTGCCATCTGATACCCGAGTCTTAGAAAAGCCTATTTAAAGGCAGCTCTAAGCTTTGAAATTGCAGCTACCTTGTCGAAGGTAAGCCAAGCATGCGTGGGTTCCCAGAGACAGCTCTGCAAAAAAGTGGCTCCCTCCAGCAAGTGTATTTAGGTGTAATTGTATTTATACCAAGAGCATTTGTGATCTCATTGATTGAATGTTTTTAAAGGTAGAGTTCTACTTTGTTCACAATCTATTTGACATTCAAAACAATGGGTGCTTTGGTAGGTTAAAATGCTCCTATACTGATTTGGGAACAATATCAATGCTCTAAAGCTAATCTTCAATAATACAAAAATTAGAGTCTACTCTAGCCGTTTAACCTGGCATGCTGTATGATACAAACCAGGGGGTTTTCCCAGATTAATTCCCATTTGAACCAGAGCCTGTCATCTAGGAAAAAAAAAACCAAAAGGCAGTCTTTTCTCATCTCTGTGAATCCTTGTGTAAATATCAGGTTTTGTAGCTGCTTACATAAGAGACAAGTGTTATTAGTTCAACACTCTGGGCATGCACCAAACCAAGACTTATATTTTCGCACTGTTTGCTCAGAGGAGCTCAGAAACCCCATCATTTCTAGTCTGATGGGCTGGATGAGCCAGGAAGTGGGATTTCATCAGCATATTTTAATCGTTTTTAGTGTAGTTCCTGATGTCTGCCTGTTCCGGTTACGTGTGTGCAACACTCTGATGCTTTGCATATGAAGTGGGAACTCCTCTGGCTAGAAGTTAGTGGAGGTGGACTGGCCTGAAAGAGAAAAGATGCCTGTAGGGAAAAAAATGGCATAACACTTCTATTCAGTAAAAAAATGCGGGTGAATTCAGTTAAATGTGTTTTCTCACTCTGTCACAAGACCTTCTCATGCTTCTTTGAGCTATGTCTCCCTGTTGGTTGGCTCAGAAAGATTGTTCTGTGAAAAGCAGGGGGGGTGCCACTGCCAGCCCCTCCTGGGCTGGGTCAGAGCTGCTTGCCCTTGGTTTTTATGTATGCAAAAGCAGGAATGTATGGAGGACCCTCCACAGTATTTCCAACTACAACGTAATGTAGCAACATGGAGGCTTGTGACACTGCCTTTGGCTGCAAGTACAGGGGAATGTCCACGCTCTCTTACAGTTGTGGGCTGGTCAGGAGATGCTCTCTCTTGGCTGCAAGGCTTGGCACACATAATGAGACAATGCTGGGGCATGACATAGTCTGTTTTTTCTGCTGTCTTGCTAAGATTGCACCATTTAATCAAGGGTGCATTTGACTTGGCTCCTTTCTTCTGTGCCTACTCTTTTCAGCTTTCCCCCGGAGGTGGGCTGGGAGCTCTGCTGCATCTCTGCTCACTTCAAACTTGGACAACACCAGCCACCGCCGAGGGCCAGAATCGAAGGGGTCCAGTGCCACTTCAAGCTGTTCTTGAGAGCCGGCATAGCTAATGCATTTCCACGGCTCCTCCCTGGATCCTCGGCTGTTCCCCTGGCAGTGAGAAACCCTGAGAATTAAATACTGTGAAAAAGCGTTGTTGAAAATGTTCAAGAGAAACTGCATTTTGAGAGAAAATGCATTTGAAAATGTCAGCATACTGTAAAAGAAGACAAAAAAAATGGTGCGAATATATGTTGCTTTACTGTCAAAAACTGAGCAGCCCAAACCTGTCCTGAGCTGCCAAAAATTAAAAGCTTTATTTTTTGGCTTGAATATTTTGGTATCCAGATTTTATCCTGAAAATTCCATTTTCCCTATGGAGCAAAAAGCAAGCTATTAGGTTTTCTTGACCTGGTTGAAATCCACTTTTACCTCCTCACTCCTGAGGTTCCAAATAAATGCTGGGCGAGAGGATAGGGGCAGGAGAACTGTGTCTGCTGGGATGCTGCTCCGTCTGTGGATAAGGGATGCCCAGGCATGAAAGAAGCATTTTGTTCCCCTGCTCTGCCCTGTGGCAGTTGGCTCTGGGAACCAGCGAGAGCCTTCTTTCCCGAGAGGGTCCCTGACACAAGGGCTCATGTGTGTGAGCAGAATGGAGTGGCACTTGTCTGGGGGCACATGCCTGCCCGCCTGCTGCTCCCTGCCCATGGGCACCTCACCTTTATGGCCCAGGAGTAGTGTGAAGGAGGGCTCTGAGCTCCACCACAGCCTTACAACTTCACACCGGTCAGAGATGCTGCCGGTGCTGCCTGGGTTTTGCCAGCCATGTGGATGGAGCTCATAAAAGACATTGCGAAGCCACCACATGTTAACCCTGAGACCATCTCAGCCAGGGGAGCTCTGCTGTGCCAGCACTGAATCTTGTCACATTACTGCTCAGGTTATCTTCTTCTCCTGCACCAAGGAGTGAGCAGGAAGCTCATGAAAGTACTAAGCCAGCAGAAAAGAAAAATTTTCTTACATGTCTGCTGAGCAGCGGTGATGTAGCTCATGGCAAACCTGCCTCCCTGTCTTCTTCTCTCTCCAGCACCATATATTTGATTCCAGCAGCCTGTCTATCATGCTGTCCCCAGGCTCCTGATGAGGTCCCTCAGCCACACACATACCGCTGGCCCTGCTGCTGAGACCTGTCTGACTCACGGTGTGGTGGGAACAGTAGCTCTGTTCCAAGACACCTCTCAAATAGCAGGAGGTGGCCACTGGATCTGCTGCTGGTGAGAGAGATGGAAGGACCCCTGTGTGGTTGTAGGTGGTGGGAGAGAGAATGGTACCATGTAAGCACTAGACAGGATAAACATCATAATATGATGCACCCTAGAGGTCTAGGAGGGATTAAACCCTGTCACCATGTCTGGGACAAAGCACCTCTGTTCTCATGCACGCAGGAGCATTGAGCAAGACTCTGGTTAAGACCTCCAAAAGCGTGACACTCCTGGATCACCAAGAGGGACAATTAAGGATTTAGCCTTGAGGTTATTACCAGGACACCTTCACAGAACCTTAAAAGAAGCTACTCCATTGAAGGAGGCTCTTTAGGGCTCAGAGGATGTTGTGATTCTGGCTTGAAGTTTCCTTCTTCTAGATGTGCTTACCATCACTCAAGACACCCTCGGCGAGCTTTGTGCGTTGACACCTCTCTTGTAGGGAGTGGTCTGAGAGCTTTTTTGGCACTGTCTAGAAAATGGAGGGATGGTTAACCTAAAATGAAGGGAGTAGTCCACTGTCTCCTTTTACTCCAGTCAAACAGCTGCCAGAAGGTACTGGCAGTGGTAGTTGCATTACTACCCCTGCTGCTGTCAGCAGCCTGGGCTAGATTTGAACAGCTGACAACTGATCCTCCTGTCAACTCCTCAGATCACCCGTTCTTCATTTTACCTAGAGTTTTACATCAAGTAGCCATGCAGCAGCTAAAAGACTGTCAGATTATTATTATTTTTATATTATTATATCGTTGAACCTGATGTGATGTCATGAGATTGGATTGTCTATATTTATGTATATGTAACTGTACCTTCTCTCTCTTTGAATAGAAAAGCACTCCAAATACTGGAAATGTTTGCAAGTTCCTAATTTTTTAATGAATCTGAAAGAAAAAAAGATGGTAAAAAATAACAAAAATTATATAAACCATTAAAAAAATAGCACTAAATAAAATAAATAATAAAATCAATTATTATCTTACATGACCCACAGCCTAGGCTGAGATCAAACCTTTTTAATACAGCAGGCACATCTTGAAGACATACCAATTTTGCTAACCATCTGAATTCTTCCGGCTTTAGTAGCTCTGTGACTGGAAGCGCTCAAAGTCTAGACACAAGTACTAATACTTCAGAACAAAAGTGAATATTCATTTATTACAGAAATTGTACATCTTTCAAACTTTTCATTACATTGTCATGACTACATCAAAAATGGTTTGTTGAAATGCAGTTTTTAGCTTATCAACCTCTGCATGTGATCTTATTTGTCAGTAATTCTGTATAATAAATTCTGCTGAATATGTGAGTGTTTAGCTGTGTATCTGCTCAAAAGGGCCACAGTTTCTCAGCAGAGACCACTTTACATGAAAATGCAGTTATTGTTTCGGACAGAGTAATGAAAGCAAAGGATGTTAGGTAAGGAGAAGGTCCTGGGAGAGTTGGAGGAGCAGGGGATCCCTGGGCAGTGGCTGGGCTTGCCCGTGTCCTGTCCTCACCTTAAATTTCAGCAAGCTGAGCTCTTTTCACAAAGAAATTGGCAGAAAGATTCCTTAGCATGCAACAAGCAGAAAGTGGCAACTGATAAATACTTGTCTTTCCTGCTTCCCTCTCTCCCTCCTAATTCTGCAAACATGTAATTATGGAAGTCACAAA
The DNA here is from genome assembly GCA_013397175.1 of Platysteira castanea. Lineage (NCBI taxonomy): Eukaryota > Metazoa > Chordata > Aves > Passeriformes > Platysteira > Platysteira castanea. Next base: position 256,378 of record VYXC01010094.1, read on the forward strand.
CGAACAACACTATTGTCCTTTCTTGTCCTTCCTCTCCCTTTAGGCCACATCACCCCATGATATGTCAGTGATCAGTACTTTGGAAAATCAGTTTGACTCCTTCTTCCCTCCCTGCAGGTGCTGTGAGTCATTTGCCTGAACATTGCTCTGGAGGACACGAATGCTTTGCTCAGTGCTCACTGAGGTACTCTGCTCAGTGCTCACTGCAATACTTTGAATCACAGATTGGCCTTGGGTTTAAAACCTACAGATTTTGAGGGGCTGTACACGTGAGTAACTGTACAGGAACTCAGTGGGATTGTATCTTTAAAAATACGCATTATGATGCCAGAGCTGCGAGTTGGAGAAGAGACAGACAAAGCAGAGAAACAGTATTATCAAAACGATAAATGGACAAGATGCACCAGTGTCCCAATATCATCTCCAGTTCCTCAATTCATGACTCTTCAATCCTTTGTAAATAAAGACACATTTTCATCTCTGCTTCCAAAATAGTATCAAAGGGTTATTAAAAAAGTCCTTATATGCTGTTTCATCCCTATTCATCTTCTAGTACAAGTCTGGAACTATTCCTACTGGCGTAGAAAGATTTTGACTCAAAGTGTGTCTTGATTACATAGTGGGCAATCTGCTCCTCACTGGCTGACCTTATTAACCCTGACTGATGTCTAGGAGGCAAAATGGTTATGGTGCTCAAGAAGAGACCTGAAGCATTGCTGTACCAAACAACAAGGAGTCATAAGCTGATCCTCCAAGGCAAGATTTAAACCCAAGACAAATCATGCTGGGTTCTTTCAGTTCTACTTGATGGACCTTCGAGTTTGTGCTTGCTTCACATGATGCTGTTTAACGATGAGAGTTAGCAATGCACAAATGAAAATGAACAAGCTGTGATTCTGGTAGCTGGGACTTCACCATCCATCATAAAGACATGGCAAAGGAATTTAATACAGCACATCACCAGTCCCACTCTCCTGCCAGAAGTCCACAGGAGTTCACAGATTACAGAGCTTCTCCAGAAATTCACTCTGTTAGAAAACCACCAGCATACAGCTGATTAAGTAGAGTTGTATACTCAATTACATGCTTATCAGGGAAAAAAATCCTTTCTCTTGTCTTTTTCAATTTGCTAGTAACTTTTAAAAAATGAGAATCCCAGAATCTGTTGCTAAATAATTGTAGAATTTGCCTGTTGAGCTTTAATAACTAGCAGCTATCTGAATAAAACTGAAAGTACGTTCAGGAGCTATACTGAATAGGAGATTCAGGCACTGCTTTCAGTCTCAGATATGCACACCCACAAAGCAGAACTGTAAGAAAGCCATGATTAATTTCTATTGATCTCCCTCATTTTCACAAAGTCAGGTTTATACTCTGTCCAGTGTGCAGTCATTAGCACTTAATAACATAAATAACTATATTCCCGTATCAAACTGAGTTGTCCGTCTGCTTTTCATCTTCTGCAGGTTCAGATGGCTGTGTGTACACAGTCACAGGTGTACGTGCAGGGTCTGGTTTGGATTTGACACTTCCTCTTTCATCTCATCCATTCCAAGCAAGGCAGTGATGAGCGTACTGTATCTCTGAAGTCCATTTCCTTTAGCTGCTCCTTGTCATTTCCTAGCAGGATTTGTCTGTGTATGCGAAGGCACAGCTGGAGAGGGGTGATGTTTGTGCTTTTTTTTCCTACAGCTGCTCTCTGTGTGTGTGTCAAAGCTGTCAAGGAGGCTTCTTGGTCACAATGAGGAGCAGTAGAGGACTGTGACCTTGGAGTTTTCTCAGGACACAAGTCAGCTCCCTGGTTTTAATTTGGTACTTCCTGGGGTTTTCGATGTATAATTATTTTCACTGTTTGCTTCTTGGAAAATAAATTAATGAGAAATGGGGAACTGAGAAGAAAAGCTGAGTAACTTGGGCTAATGAGAAGAGGCAGGAAAAGAGCAGAGACAAGTCCACAGCTAGGGAAGGTGCTAGAGATTAAATGAACCAAAGTTAAACCTGGCTCAAAGTTTGCAGCAAAGGAGCAGCTGTAAATGAGGAAAGGCCAATATCAGAGGCAAAGGTGCTGTTTATACAGAGGCTGTGAAATCAAGGGCAGGTACTAGTAGACTTCTTTCAATCTGTATCACACCATAGGTGTCATCCAACAACAGCACTAAAAGACAATGTAAGCTGAATTTAAAATGTCCTTTTCTAGACTGATTTCACAAAAACTCACATCCCAGCTATGATTGGCACACAATTTACCAACAGAATGAGGACTAAGTCCTCTAAGAACACAGTTTACCATGGAAATCTCTACCTTTTTGTGTTAAAAGCGTGCTGTCAAAATGATACCTGCTTATTTCCTAAAATGAGCTAAAAGTAGCTTGACGATTACACCTGTCTTTGCCAATTTTTATCATTAAACAATTTCCTGTCTCCAGTTTTGTGCTTTATTTCCTGCTGGTGTCTAAAGGATGCACGCTGACAGCTGAAGAAAGTTACTGTTGTGAAACAGTGGCTCTGCCTGTGGGGCCGTGACCAGCAGCAAGACTGACTGGTGAGCCTGGGTGAGATGTTTTCTTTTGTTTTGATCAATCGTTTAGCGTGAGAAAAATGCAGCTTTGGCAGATCTGGCACTATTCACTAATTGGGCTGAATGTACAGATTGACTAAAGCACATGCTTATGGTTTGGGTGATCCAAGTTCAACTCCGCCATCTGCTTCAAGCCTCATCTTCCTGCAGCCCTCGCTGAGCAGGCGCTGGGCTGAGCAGAGCTGGCAGGTGCAGAGTCTCTCTCAATGAAGCTGTTACACTTTACATACGAAGATTAAATATTTATTAGTGCTGATGGTCCTCTGTGTCCCAACTCCCACCTGGGTGCCCCAATCACTGCACTGTAACACTCCCTCTGGAGCAATTCATGTTCAGTGTAGTGTGCAAAGTGAGACCACACCAAGGGGAGAGGCTGCTGAAGCCTTTCAGTGCTGTGTAACAGTTTGCAAGGGTAAGACAGTCTCCTGGGGAAGGGATGCAGTTACCAATCTCCTTGTACAGAGGAAAGCAGGGCAGAATTGGGTTTTTCTCCATTCTGAATATGTGCCAAGCCTGAGGCTCTGTGGAATTCCCCTTTGGGTGTCGAAACTTCTCCAGTCTATGAGCTGTGCAAAGGACCATGAAAAGTGCTCAAAAAGCCTGAGGCTGCAGGGGACATTTAAAATCCTTTGTACTAGCATCCTCACCAGGCAACTTTGGGGAAATTCAGTAAATAGAAGAGTTGGAAACAAGTGGAGAGTTGCTTGGATAAAGGGCTGCAACACTCTGTAGAAGAATTAAAACTAAGAATAGCTGCACTCTCTTTTGGCTTTTATCAGTTTAGGTGAGATGCGTTCAAGTATTTCTGAGGTCTAAAGATTACCCCAATCAACAACACAGCTGTAGAAATGATTCTTTCCTTCAAAATTTCACAGTAGGTAAATATAGTTCAGACACAAATACGTTTTTAGATGAAGAGTGTTCTTTCAAATCTTTTTTCCTCTCTTCTCAGAGTGCCAAGAAGCACCACTTTGGAAATAATTTCTGAAATGTGGACATCTGTCTTCTAGGATCTGTACTGAAAACACCATCTTTTTTCATATGTCTCACCAAACAAGTCATTCATTAGTAACTAGTTTCAATTTGTAATGACTTTGGGTCTGATTATTGGTTGTAACTCTTGAACTTCGTGTCACTGTCAGTGGGCTTTGCAAGAGCATACATCCGGGTGCAGAATTTAATCTGTCCCTCTTTCTGGTCAAACTAATTATTTTCCTGTGGCATTTCACAGCTCTTCATTGATACCCAGAGCACTTCTAATGTCTGAGAAAGAAAAAGTTGCAGAAGAACAAATATGCCATAAAATTACTCTAAAAATAACAGTTAATCTCCTGGTTGAGATGTTAATTTATAGAAGGAAGTGCTTTGGAATATACCCTGAATCTTGTAATTAAGTGACTGGCTTTTTTCTTGAGGTGCTTAAGAAAACTTCTGTCCTTAGCTGTATTCTACACCCAGATCTTTGAGCAGTAGTTGAAAGTTATTTCACTTGAGTCCACATGCAAGAAAAAGAATTTAATCAGTCTGAAGTAAGGTATAAACAACCTCAGGAAGTTTGGAATATGTTATTAAAACTGTTCTCTAGTATCCTTGTTACAGGGTGTTTTGGCATCTCATCCTTTAATGGAAACTTATTATGTAAGTCACTTTTTGGCTCGCCTCTGGTCTGTCCCACGATCTCTCATTAGAAAATCACATTGTTTTGTAAGTGGGGTATGAAAAGAGAGATTGTGTGTGCTGCTGTTTATTTAATGATTCATCTGTCTTGCTTTCCTCCTCTCCTAAACCCCTCTATATCTGAATTTCAATCTACCTGTGTCTCAGGCATTTCTCCTGACTTTCTCCATCCCATGTCTTGGGCATACCTGCACTTAAAGATGTCCAGGCTGGCTTTGGTCACTGCCCTGAGCATGGTGTCAGGGATGTGCTGGCACTCCAGCCCTGCTGCAGTGAGAGGCGAGGCCACGGCACCCAGTGCACACAAAAGCCAGAATTAGAAGGTTAAGGACACTGAAGAGGAACCCCTTTGCCCCCCTGTTGTAGGGCATGAGCTGAGCCTCCCCAGAAGATGGCCCTTTCTACGGCCTGTACACCATCCCGTGGCAGGCACGCTGCCACATTCAGGCTTTGCAGAGAGAGGTGATGAGGTCTCTAAACCTCTGCAGAAACCAAGAGGTGTTTAAACCTCTTAAAAAGGGAAATGGGGCACTCAGATATTTGTGTTTCCAGTTTCCAGTCAGTGCCTTTGCCTCTTACCTCACATTTCATGTATTAAACTAAAGGATGCCACAGATAGATCCTGTACCTAGAGGATTTTGAAGATGAACCAAAATATCAATCTTTGATAAAGCTTTGAGGTCCTGTAACTGTGGACACAACAAGTGCTGTTTATTATTGCTAAGGAGGTATAACTATATGCGGTCACAGGAAAATATGAAACATGAATATGAAATATTTACAGGGCTGGACAAGGGAAAGCATCAGGTAGTTAATTTTCTTTGACAGCATATCTTGAAAAGAGTAGGTCAGTGTGTTCCTAGGATGACATCTGATACCTTAGTCTTCAAAAGTCTTCAGACTTTTGCCACAGGGCTATAATCATCTGTCTCTTTAAAAGACCCCTGACCCTGTCCTTTTATCAGTTGTACTCCTCATGCTGAATAGAACAAAGATTGTAAATCACCCTGCAAATCAAGTAATGGGGCTGAAAACAGCTGAGCAATGGGGACCGCTGAGCACCACCACTACCACCAAAGCAAAAGTCAGCTCGAGCTTGTGGTGTGGTTATCTGAAATTCCCAGAAGCCCCAGAACCAGTATGAACTCAGCCTTCCTCAGGGCTTCCTGCACTGCCTATCGGACCATCAGGCATTGATGGCACTGGGGCCACAGGTGCCGGGGCTCACAGGGCACCGGGGTGGCTGCAGGAGGAAGAGGATGAAGACAGGGGTGAAGCAAACCTTCAGAAATATTCCTGCAGTTTCTGAGTCAATACCAAAATTTGACATGCTCATGCAGGAGTAACTGGAAGAAATACTTTGGTGGCAATGAGTCCGTAAAGAAACCCATGAAGGGGACATTGCCAGTGTTTGCAGATACTTTTTCCAAAATTGCTTCGGAGGTGGAACCAATCCTGAATATTTCTTTGCTCTTCTTTGTACAAAGGTATGTTTAAGACACTGTTTTGAAAAGGTTATTAAGTGATATATTGGGGACTTTGTTAACAGAGCTGCGAGGTGAGGGTGAGCAGCAGGATCAGAGAAACCCAAACCCTGCGGTGGCGGTGGTGGTGTGGCTGGGGAGGAGAGTGGGTGGCTTCAGTGGCCAGGAGGGAGGGCAGCAGCCTGTAGCACTGTGGTCAGAAGCAATAGCCTACGAGAATGTGCTTGCAGAGAGAATGGACAGCAGCTGGTTACCTAATCTGTCCTCCTGGCAAGTTGAAGCCCATCAGTAAAAGCTGCTATGGTTGTTACACACTATAGTTATGATATATAACAATAGTTACACACTATTGTCCCTCGGTAATTAGTAATGTGTTAATGATACCTTATCTATTAATACGTACTATATTTTAGGTAACACAGAATTCTTCTGTTCTTTCTCTGGTTCTACATTTTACTCCCTCTAAAAAGTGCAGGTCTGTATCTACTTATTTGCTTATCTGAATTGCTCTTGCTGCTTTTGCTACCACTGCTATAAATTTCCTGGGAAACCACTCTGCAAAGCTGCCATAGGAATTCAAAATTTCTTCAAGGTCACTCACATCAGAGGTGTTGTTCAAAGCTTTAAAAATAGCTAGCTTGGTGCTGAGTCAAACATATTTTTCTTGACTTGGTTTGTATTAAAGGCCTGAGCTACAAACCTTGCTCAGGAAAAACTTTATTTTAACCAGGGCTTTGGCTCCTGTCGCATCCTGGCTTTGCTTGGTTTAGTAGAAATCAACTTGCATGACACCCTGACCCACACATATAGTTTGACCAAGGTATCCTTGCTCATCCTGTGCAGGCAGTGGTTATCACAATTGATATGGACGTAACAGTGAGGGAGAGTTTGGACAAAGAACCTGGACACAGCCAGTTCCTGAACCTCAGCACAGTGGCGTAAGGTCATCGTGAAGACCAGTCCATTCTTCTGGGACAGCAGTTAGATCTTTGCAAAATATTCCCCCTCAACTCCAGCACTACTGTCCAGCTACCTTGTCTGATGCTATTAAATCTTCCAAGGCCCCATTTTTTTCTCACTAGAGCAGAAGTAGACTTATTAGCTTTAAATGTTATTTCAGAAAGCAGGAGAGTGAGGTGAGGCAGTAGTAACCGAGTAGAAAATGAAGGTGGGCTGTTCATGCAGCACAGATGTTCCTAGGAGGTCCACTAGCTCCTGAACTGCTCTGGGTGTCGGGCTGGGCTCTGTGACTGCATGGAAAGAGCAGAGTATCTGGCTTGACTCTCAGATTGGTGTTTACAAGGCAGGCAGAGGAAAAATGGATGTTTTACTTGAAATGTTATGGAAATCGTTCAAAAATAATGCCTGCAGAAGGCAGTTCTCAGAGTCTATTTCTGTTCTTAAAAGGCGTGCACCAGAATCAAAAATTCTGCAAATCCATTTCCTTTTGTTTTATCACTGCTAAGTTCATGAACTAAAAGTGGAGTCTGAGCAATTTGACTCAGTTTCCAAGAGGAATTATTAGGTTTAACTTTTTAAAAATATATATACTCAAATCTATTGTTTTTTTGAGATAAGATGGGATTTTTCCCTCTACACAACAATAGTTAAATCTGATACTCAGTTGCTTGGCTAAGAGACTGATAGGATTAAAACCTAAAAATACAAAAGATAGAAACCAGATTGTGTTATCTAAAATATACATCCTCTCCTGTCGTGCTGGTAACTTAAGTTCACACAGTGTAAACAGAGAACTAACAAGCTCTGGTATTGTAATTTGGGCTAGGGATTTTTTTTTTTAACATAAACTAGCTCCAAGCAGCTCACAGAGCTCTCTGAGAGAGCAGGTACATAGGTTTCAATGTGTCTTCAGTCCACAAGTGTTTGACTGATATAGTACAGTACTCCTGTTCGTATAAATATTTGAAGTTTGAAAAACCTTCTGGTTTTAATTCTGTTAAAAAAACCCAACAGTTTAAGCTAACTTCCCATGGCAGAACGGTACTTTCACACACACACATATCTGTGTGCAGCTCTGCTTCTTGTGTGTAGATCTCCACCAAGAATGATGGGTTTCATGTAACCACTTGGCCCTCCTTGTTCCTTCCCAACCAACAGGAAGGTACCAGGGGCCTGATCCAAAGCCAGCTGATTTTTCATATTCCTCATTGACTTTGGAGGACACTGGGTTAAACAGAATTGTAGGGCTACTTGCTTTCTGGGTTTCACGTGTTTCTAGGGATTCTAGTCGTTCTCCTCAGCCCTCATGCAAGCTGCGGTCCCAACACAGCAGCTACAGAGGTAACTGTCCTCACAATAAAAGGCTTGAAGACCCTACGGAATCTACTAGTCTGGATGTTCCATTGATATGGAAGCCTTTTTGTTGCATTCACTGCTTTCTGAAAGCATAATGTTACATTTTTATCTTGCTGTTATGGGAAAAATGTTAGCAACTAGATAGATCCCTCATAAATGAGTATCTGAGAGCAGGAAAGTGGGAACGCTGCAGTTTCTTGTCATCCTGGGGCATGGGCAAAAGCAGTGAGTAAGGGAACCATCTGGAACAGAATGGTCAGCAAAGAAGAGATTGCAACTGACACTAAAAAAGATTTCTGAGATGCTTTGCTTGACAAGTTCAGAACTGGAAACCACGTGTAAGAAGCCTCAAACAAGGAAAATAACAACTAAATGTCAGAAAAATCAAGAGGCTGATTCCATAATCAATGACGGCAAAAGACACGCCAAGTCGAAGGCACGAGACAAAACCAGACTCCTGTGCTCTGGGACTTGCCTGTTCTCAAGTTTTTATTTTTTTCTTCTAGCTTCTCAGGTTCTCTACTAGGACTTCTCATTGCCTACAGTCTAGCACTGAAAATACCATTCTCCTGCTTACCAGTGTGTATCGCGGCATTGACGAGCTCAGTTATCACAGATGGGGAGGAGATGTCTGACATACTCCAGTTCCAGCCTTGGAAGGACTTTCAACTCAATACTAATAAACCCAAGCACCAGCAGAAGTCAGAAGCAATTTTTCAGATGCTGCTCATGTGCCAGCAGTAGCTGGATGTCTGCAGCAGCCGGTGACAAGTGTGACTCACCAAGCACAACACTGCTCCCAGCACAGCAGGGAAAGGCTCGGAGATGCCTCCATCACGTGATGCACATCCTCCAGATTCTGCCAAGTGAATTGGGAGCCACAGTTTGGCTCCCAGTGAGGAGGAAGCTTCACTACTTCACTAGCCTAGTTCCTCCATGTGTTGGTGTGGCTTTGTCCACAGTTTTTTCAGGAAATCAGAGACTGCATTGCAGTGGCAGTATTTTCTTTAATTTTAGGCAGGATTGTTAACATTTTTGCACTGAGTATCTACCCATCTGAGAAGCAGGAGCCTCCAAGCACAGCCAAAATACTGACAGCCATCTGTGCAGGTTTCATTGTCAGGGTGGCCTTTGTCCTTCATCCTACATAGAATCATGGAATAGTTTGGTTTGGAAGGGACCTTAAATCATCTAGTCCAACTCCCTGCCATGGACAGAAACACCTTCCACACCTTCCACAGGTTGCTCAGAGCCCCATTCAGCCTGGCCTTGAACACTCACAGGGACAGGGCATCCACAGTTTCTCTGAGCAATTTACTCCAGTGTCTTACCACCATCACTGTAAAATTTTCTTCCTTATATCCAATCAAAACTTACCCTCTTTTAGTTTAAAAGTGTTGTCCCTCATCCTGTGACTACAGACTCCGGCAGAAAGTTTTTCTCTGCCTTCTTATCTGCTTGTGCCCACACAAAGTCTGTGATGCACAGAGGAGCTAACAAATGTGTGTCAGCAGGGGAAGAGGTAAAGCCAGCTCGTTGTGAAAACTGGGGTGAAGCAGGGCCACTCGTAATGTTTATTCAAAGCTGCCCAGACCGGGTCAGTTCTATATCCCTGCACGCTGCTTCCCTGGAGCAGCTGCCTGGTAACCTGCAAACAGCAGCTTCCCTCAGTCCTGCACCCTTGTGAGAGACACCACTTCTGCGGGAGAAGTTTTTTCAGATCCGGGAAGCCTGTGGAAGGAATAAAAGGCTGCCTCGAGTAAAGTGTGAGCTCGAAAGCCTACACATTGTACTGTCCTGTGCTTCTTGATACTTGGAATTGAATACAATTGTAAAGTTTAAGAAGGTAGGCTGTCTGATTTAACTTCACCTTTGTAACTTTTTACTTGTTTGCTGGTTTTTGTTTTTTTTAAATTCTGCCTTATACAGGTGGAGCCAATCTATGCATTAGCTTGTCCCTGTCTTCCTGTGGCTTAGCCATGTATTTTAAGACTGTTTTCCTTTACAGGAAATGGGAAGCTGTGGAATGCAAAGTATCATTTTAGTAAAAATAATACTGCCTAACAAACTTCAAATGATTTAGTGTGTGCAAAAAAGCCAGATATACCAGAGAGACTCACTTGGAAAGTGTGTTTGGTGTTTAACTTTTTTTCCACACTGCACTTTTTAAAGTTAGTTGGATACATTTAGAAAGGCTGACTTTAGTAGGTGGTTTGTTATTCATCACTTATTTTTCAGCCATTGCTCCAAGCATACACAAAATACAAACATATTCATTCTGCACCACTTTCCCCAGCAACACTTCTGCCTCTAACACAGTCAACCCGAAGCCATTATCCTATACAATACAGAATTGCCACCAACAACATGAAGTCCAAGGAAAGTAGGCAGCTAGTTATCCTTTGGGACAAGTTTCTGGTTAAAAAGCAAGTCTGAATGTATCAGAGATTCCTTATTCACTGGTGAAAAATCTTTCTTCTTAAAATAGTAGAAAGCTACTTCTTTTAGTGTTATACTGAGGACTGAGAACTTAATCAAAAAGGTGATAGTGAGTGTTTCTAATTACCTAGAAGACAGATCAGTGCTGGGGTGGTCAGTGGCCTGCAGTACATGGCTATGGTCTACAAGCACAGAGCCTTGCAGGGACAAATTTGCTTTTAATAATTTCACCTCCTCAGTGATCTGGCTGCCATCCATTCCCTCTCTGTCTCCCCACACATGCACAGGCAAAGCAGATCAGCTGTAGACGATGAGCCAATTTATGAATATTTCCCATGGGCAGAGGTGAAAATTGGGACAGTGAGATGTACAGAGGACAGCCCCTCCAGTTTTACCTTGGATGTGGGGCACGGTTATAGCCCCCAAATGCTTTGCTCTTGCAGGTTCTGAAGGTTCATGATTATGAGTGCAGTTTGCCATTCGCAGCTTTCACACTCCAGGCCCCAGGAGTTGAGGTGCTGGTGGTTTGGCAGAGCTGGTGGGTGTTGGAAGGGGTCTGTGGCTTAGCTGCCCGCCAGCCAAGATGCTGTGCCCAGAAAATCCTTATGTGCCATGATGTCTTCAATCAGGCAATCAGTTTGCAAGCTAATAATTTATTTAAGCTGGAACTTGTTGCATACACTAAATTTATTTGCACTGAATAATTCCATCCTCACCAGTGAACGGTTAGTTTTGTTTGTGGATGGACTGCAGGAATGAACCAAGACTTTTCAGCGTCTGTAACTCAGTTTTGACCATGCAGAGTAATTAAAGAAAATACAATAAATAAAGTATGCTTTAGCTTGCATGTTGCAGCGGCTTCCCTTGGCAGATCCAATTACTTTCAAATGGGGTGACAGGGTGACATTGTTCTGGCAGAAACTCTCCACAGCAATGCTATCACAAAAACTTTCAGCCAGCACACATGGGCAAGGAAGTCAGCCCAGTTTCCAAGGACCTGGGATCATCCCTTAGAGCCCTGAGGCTCTGTTTTGCTTGCCAGGGAAATGAGAGAGGATGTGCATGGTGCCACAGCAGAAAACAAATTAAAAAGAAGCTGTGAATCCACTGACAAGCAAGGTAACCATACCAAGCATATCTCTGCCATGCAGCTGTGTCAATTTGGTTAAAATATTTACATTTTATACATGTCAAAAATATAAAGCATGCTACCGTGTCTTTCTTAGAAAAAGATAGTAAGTTTAATAGTATAAGTAAGAGAGAGAAACCCTTATTTTATCAAAAACTTTGCTACAGGTATTTTTCTTCTTTTATATGACTGCTTATAATAAAACATCAGTGGGAAAAACGTAGGCCATTGCTATAGCAGATCATCCTTCCTGCTGACCACAGCATCAAGCAAGTACAGCTTCCTGAGACACCACTTGGCACCAAGATTTTGTTTCTCCTGGACATCATCTTTTTGTTTTGAAAGCGGGGAGAAGAAAACAACATTCACCTGCTGTTTTCTCATGGATGCTTCATGCCTATTCATTTCATTTAGTTGTTTTTCATATTCCCAAGTAAACACATTCTCCCTCACAGTGTTTGGTGTTTGCCATGTGCTGGAAAATAGATTACTGCTGTCTGGTGCCTTCTCTTCTTTTGAAAAGGAGTCCAAAACAGCAAGGTCTTCCACCTGTGAGTAATATTTACTCAAATAAATGGGACACTGCATAGAAATTACTAACTTGAGCAAAGATTGAAAAGTCAGTTTTGCTCTTATGAAAACACTCCTGAATATGAACAGAAAAATGCAGAAATACAAGCTGAGAGAAGGAAAAAAACACAAACAAAAAAACCCCCAAAAACCTGATGGCTAGACCTTCACGTCCTAGAATATACCTCCTGCACAGAATTTGCAGGTAAACAACTTGCAGGCAAAAATGTTATATTCAAAATTAAGCATTAGGGAGTTAATTCCATTTAGGTCCTTCAGTGCTTGATATGTGGGTACTACCAGATGATTGGTGGTTACGTATATCAATCACACCTGGTCATAAATACTGGCTGTGAAAATTATACCTCAGTGCTTAAAATCTCAAAAGCAAAACAGACGCTAACATCAGGGGGGCCCAAATAGTGTGCCTCATTTCTTTCAAAGAATTACAAGTGAGAAAAAACCCATCAGTGCCAGGGTTTCTTGCTTGTAGTGGACTTGGGGTCAAATCATCACCAAGAAGAGTAAATGCTGTAAATCGAAGTACCCAAATGTAAGCTGGAGTTTTAAAGTGGTGTCTACTGCCAAAAACATCACATAAAGCCTGACACTTCCACTGTGATGTGGTTAAAACTCACACTAAGATCACTGAGTGAAGGATCGGATCCAAAAAATATGGCCACAGGTAGTGATGGCAATTAGAATGTTGTAAAGAGTGAGCTCTTAGATCTAGGGATGCTCTCCAAATCCTCAAAGTGCCCCTCACTCCCAGCTGGGAGTGTTGCCCTTGTTCAGAAGGGCTGGCTCTGATTATCAGGGAAGCTTCTGCTCATCTGCTGAGTTAGCCCTATTTTCATGAGACTGCCTGTGCAATACCAGTTTGAATAACTGGCCTTTTCATTTTACTCACAAACGAAATGAGGCTTTTTAAAAACCAGAACCACAAAAGTAGATATAGGCTTTCCAGTTATTAGCACTACCAAATTATTCAGATTTGATTCCCATCGCTTTGCATTTTCCTTCTAGTTATTAAATGCAAAATCTTTGTTTAAGGCAAAGTAAGAGAAACAAAAATTTGCTTTTGCCCTTTTGTTCCTCAGCTTTTAGGCCATGGTGCCATTTCAGAGGTCCAATGTGTTGGGAATAGGTGAAGGTAAGGCCATTTCCAGAGTAAATCTGAGTTCTTCACACCCTGTTACCTCATAGTGAGGCTTTTTACTAAGTCTCTGTAGGTCCAGAAGTTGAAATGCTGCATTAAGATATATTTCTGAGTTGTGCTGTTCGGCCCAGCTGTCTCCAGAACAGAGAACTGGGAATGCTTTTTGTTATCTAGAAAAAGCCTTTAACAGACATTTTATTCAATATAGATCAGTCTAGCTTTGATATCCTAACTTTCAGTATCCCTTTTGTCATGACAAAGTATATTTCTTTTGCATTAATGTCATACTTGCAGTTGGTGCTACTTATTCTTACTCGTGAAGGGACAAGTTTGCTGCTTTATTGGTGCAGTTCAGTTCTAACAAGGTAATACTAAGATTATAGTGCAGAAAGATAAACCTTTATTCTATAATTAATTTTAATTTAAATTTCTCTGTGTTCAGTTTCACTTCTTGAAGTCTCTATACCTAATACGTATGTACCAAAAGTGCTCTATGGAAGATTCAATTTGTTGAGAAGCATAGCCATTGATTTGTGACTCTTTTCTTCTGCCGTAGTCTCATCTATTGCATTAATGCAAATCAAATCATTTTCTTTGTGAAACAGTAGCTTTTATACATGTGTACAGCATTTTTATTACAGCTCCAGTTCATAAAAGGTATAGATTTACGTTAAAAATTCAACTTCTAGGCTTCTTTGGTTTGGGGTTTTTTTTAATTTTAATTTAAATTTTAATTTTTTTTTTTTTTTTTTTAGTAATGAAAAGTTTAGTCCCAAACAAATATTTTTTCAGACCGTTCTTGTTTGGCCTGAATAGTTTCTAAGTTGCTTAAGTGCTAGGTATTAGAAAAATTCGGTTCATGAGGGCCCTTTTACCACTGCTAGTAGCTTTGGTGCAGGTCTCCATCACTGCAATACTCCAAGTAAAGATGTCAGTATATGAGCTCGTGTATGTGCTGGGTGTGGCTCAAAAGAGACTTGTTTCTATATCTTCATGGAAGTCTAAAATTTTGAAGCCTTTGTTTTCAGAAAATATCCTTTGCACTATTTAATGATTGCCAGCCTCTGAATCGCTTTCCTTTCGGCTGACTCCAAAGTTTCCATGACACTGGATTATGGAACCATAAGAAGCATGCCTTACAGATTCAATTACAGCCTGAGAGAAGAAAGGTGAATAAGATGGAAACTTGCAGCTAAAGCAAAAAGCTTCTCTCTTTAAAGAGAATCCAGAATAATATACTTAGGAAAGGAGGGGTTTTACCTTAAAAACTGTGAAAAAATGAACAGCAGTTTCCTGAAAATAAAATGAAGCTGATGTGTATTCTCTTGTGTGTGTCATTCTTGTAAAGTGTATCTTTTTCACAAGCTGGTTAGAGTTGAGATGATAATTTGCATGTCAAGCAAACTGTCTTAATTTCCTTGTTCTTGCTTCCCTCCCAGGATGACGCTGCCTGAAATGTGTTCTAACAAACATGTTTGTCAACGAAGAAATCACAGCAAATGCACAAGTTAATGACAGTGTTAGCTCCTAGTTTGGCATCCCTCTCTGACTTCATTGTCAAATCTTTTGGTAAAGGTGGGCAGCAACACACTCAGGTACACGCAGACCAGCTCGGGGAATCTGTACAATACATTATAGTCCAATATTTCTCCTCACAGTCAAATTAACTTAGAATTTAAAGTGTTTTAGCAGTTCTGATGGGGCTACATACCTGCATACACTCCTGGTCTGAAATGCATAAAAAACCCAGTCATACAGCTTTAATTTAAATTAACTTTATCCTTTGTAGCATTAGCATTAATTCTGTGAAACTAAATGAACTTTAATTACAATAAATCCATTGGGTTTTCTAGTCCATTAAAAACACAAATGAGAAAAAAAAAACTTCCTCCCTTTTTTCCTCTCCCCAGAAGGCAGAGGTTTTGAACTGGGAGACAAACAGATATTTCAGGAAGCCCAGGTGTTAATGTGAATGACTTTATCATTTCTGCTTCAAAGCATCCCATTGTGGCAGGAATAAAAATATAAATGCAGACATTTAAAATCAATAATACCACATTGATAAGGAAATACCTTTGTCAAGTACAGTGTTAATTACTGGCACAATGATATTACTAAAATGAAAAAAACCTGAGGGGGCAAAAAGGAAAAAGAAAAGGAAATTCAAAAGGAAGGAGAGAGTGTTATAAGGGAAAGCCATGCTACCATCTCAGAAAGAGATTGTAAACTAGGTAATATCTTCTCATTTCAGGGTTCACTGGAGTTAATGATCTTGAATGTTCTGCTCATTCCTGAATCTTCATGGTCAAGTAGCAAATATCCAGCCAGGGCCCTTTGATGTGAAGCAATAATTAAATGCATTCTATGCACCAATAATAATACCACCTCTCCCTTATGGCTCTGAAGTTTTGGTCACGTTTTCACACTGGACACTGAATACGAGCCTTTGTCCACGCTGGCTGAACTGCTGCACTCTTTCAGCAAAAGCTTCTGGCTTTTCAGAAGATTGTTTGTTTGTTTGTTTTTGTTTTTGTTTTTTTTGTTTTTTTTGTTTTTTTTTTTAAGTTCCAGAAACTAGCATTGAGATTTACGGCAAACACTCCTGCTTTTGGGTTGCTGGGCTGCATCTCTGCCTTTCATCCAACTGTGCGTGCTCTTTCCACAGCAGGTTTTGCTTAACCTGGGGTAGTCAGCAGTGTGATCCAAGAAGGGCTGGTGGTGCCCACATCTCTGCAGCGGGGTGTCCCTCTGCTCAATCACAAACCTCCCTCCCGTGTCCCCAGGTAGGAAATACACCAGGTCCTTGCAGAGCCTGGGGAGCCAGACCCGTGGAAGGGTGGGAGGCCAGGGCCTCGCACTGCTTAGCAGGGGTGGGGAGGCTGGTTACCAGTAGCTGTGTGTCCTCTCCTTTCTGAGCTTCCAGAAAGCACCTCTCTGCAGGGTTACACCAGAGGGCATGAGCTACCATAAAACTGTGTACAGCAAGGATATTGGTGGTTCATGCAGCATTCACCTCCTGGCAAGACTTTCTCTTTTTGAGCAGAAGCCAAAGGATTTAGGAGGTTGTGTCACGTTGCACATGACAAAAATACTCAGTGTAAGCATTGACCCTGTTTCACAGGACCTTAGCCTCAGTAGGCACCCACTAGAACACACCACATACTGGATGAATAGTCAATACCATTGAAAAGAGAGGTGAACCTTGAGTGGCTTTTGAGGCAGAGCTTGAAAATGCCAAACTTATACAGAAAAAAAGCAAAGGCTGGCCTTCATGTATAAATAGCCTACACACGTAGTTTCAAATAATTCCTGCACTGGTGAGTCTAACTCCTGCTTCAATGAAAATCACCCAACTTAACTAAACATCCAGGTCTAAAGACATCACTTCTCAAAAATGAAAGGCATTAAATGAATTAATTACAGATGAAAAGGATATATATAGTATTGAATGCTAAGCAAACAGGTTATATTTTTTATTTATTTAAAATAGCAAGATCCTGTGTTCTTGAGAGTGGTAATGTTTTACGACACACACTTCAGGTAAAATTGAAATACTCTAACTGAAAGTCACTGAGGATATTTTTATTGAAAATTCACCTTCTAAGAGAGTATCAGTGGCTTTTCACGGTGTCAGAATGCAATTTTGTGATTTTACATCCCAACAGTTACCTATTAACAAAAACCTGTCCTGCAGACAGTTACCACCAAAATCTTAATATTCTATACATCTGTGCTGGGGAAGAGGTACCTTAGCAATTACAGTCACTTGCAGATGTGTGTTTTATAGTGTGTTGTAAAGATTTTTTTCCTGAACATCCTTTTGCTCTGCAGCATGTGTCAACGGAACTGAATGAATTTCTCAGTATTTTACTGGGCTCAGCCATTGAGAGCAAAGGCTCTTCCTCTGTCTTCGCTGATGCTTGTGCATTGAGCATTGTTGCTGCATTTCTGTCGTTCACAGATGGATTGCTAGGAAATGTGTGAAACTGCCTTGGGCACCAAGAAAGCAGGGGCATCAAGCCAGGACGTTAAAAGACTATTTCCACCAACTGCAGCTGCAGTGTGCCTTACTCCACGCTCAGCTCCACTCTCCCACCCTGGCTGCTTGGCTTCCTCTTTATGTAAGAAAGAGGGCATGTTTCAAGTGTAAGCAAGTTGGGGAATTACAGTAAAAATGAAAAGAAAATCTCCTTTAAATCATGTGCAAATTCTTTCTTTGGTGCTCTAAATCTACACATTCCCACACATGAGACGAGCTATGAGAGTGCTTAGAACTGAGCATCTTTCATCAGATCCCTCCCTGCTCATGCAAAAGTGCAGAGAATGCAAAGAGCAGTACATAAATACCAAAAATTAATCAGTGATGTGATTTAAAATTTTTATTTAAACCCTATTTTTTCACTTTTTATTTCTCATCATTTGACTAGTGTGATGGTCCTCAAAACAATTTGAGAGGAGAAATTGGGAGCAGGAGGGCAGATGAGCCAGCTCAGCATCAAGCTCTAAGGAGAAGATAGGAATTACCACGCCATCTCAGTGCCCAGCAGACCTGAGGCACATCACAAGCAGAAGAAAGCAGCTCAAATTTGCCTGTAAATTAGAAGTGTGGGAGGCTGCAAAATCAGCTAGTAACAGGCTCTGAGAGGTGTACCTGTCCCTGGAGAAAAACAGAACTCAGGGACAAAAGAAATCTTGCAAAATTTTGGCTAAGTGACAAAATTGCAGATACTACTTGAGCTTTTAAGGAGTGTCTAAGAAAACACTAAGAAAAAAAATGAGAAAAAAAGGATATATCTGATACCAATAAAAAGGATATAAATGTAATCTACATCAGTATAAATTATACTGTAGCAAGTCCAGGGCATCATTTGTCTGGCTTACAATATCATCATAACTGTATTCTCTGCATATTGCAGTTCATTTCATCATTCTGCATCTGGAATGCAAAAAACCCAAGGATACCAAACTGGAAACAGATGGCATTCCCTCCACCTAGATTAATATTTACATTTCTAGACACCTAATCTCAAAGAAACAGCAGAAATGGAAAGGACATAGGGAATTAAAAAAATGAGAAGAGTACAGGGAAAACTGCCCTGGTGAGAGAGCTGGATGGTAGAGGAAGGGAAAAAAAAAAAAAAAAGAAAAATAAACTGGTAAATCCTGTTTCATATTACAAGGACAAGAGAGGGAGCCAATGGAACTGGAAATCAGTAATCAGAAAACTAATTAAATCACCACGCTTTGTCTTTACACAATGCATAATTAATCTATGTCACAGATGTGCTAGAGTCAAGAGAGATTAGATGATTGTATACATAATATGAACATCTGCAGCCATGTGATATAGGATGGAAGCCCTCATGTTGCACAGGATCACCCAGGTACTTACTGATGGAGTTTTGGATCAAACTTCCCTTACTAACAAGTTATTTTCTATCTCCTCTGCACTGGACTTGCATTATATTTAAAACAATTGGCAAGAGAGTTGTCACACTGAGTTCCTGATGTGTTAAACTACTTGGTCTTTTCTTCCCTGTGTCATTTATTCCACTTTGAATTAAAGACAAATATGTGTACATTATGTCTGTATATATCAACCTCACATAATAAAAATCTCTCCTGAAAGAAAAATAAATGTGACTTATTTCTTCACATGGCTGTCTTGGGGTGACTTAAAGCAAAGATTGCATCTTAGACATTTTGATTAAATATATATATATTAATTCTGCATATATTATACAGAATTAATCATATGGATGCAGATCTCTTCCATCAGAAGGCTGGCTGCCTTTAAGCAGCTTTTCCTTTTGAAAGCCCTGAACTCTGATGTGACAAAATCATTAGTATTTTAAAAGAATTACAATGAATGCTAAAGAGAGACCTCCATTTCCCACATACAAACTTTCTGGCAATAAAGAGCCTTTTCAGACTGTATAATCCTATTTACTGTTCTTAATTGGAGAACTGTGTTTGTCAAAAAGTACAGAAGTCTTCAGTTGTTTGGAAGTGAGTCTGGCTCATCAGCTCCTCAGGGAAGAAAAGAACTATTTATTTTAACTGTTAAGTCTAAATGCAAACTGCACAATAAATCTGTCTATCCAAATACTGACCTATTTCATGTAATGTCAGGATGAGGCTGGTCTTGCTCTATAAGGCTATTGTTGCATGTAAAAAAAAAAAAAAAAAGCAAACCCCATTACAGAGGCCTGGAAACAGCTTCTAGGAGGTGCCAGGGTGAATGACTGCCAACCCCACCGCCTCCCTCAGCTCCTCCATAAGCCACTGCCTGCCGGGAACCTGGGAATGAACCTCAATTACCCAGCTCCATCTAGTGCTTGGGAAACAGATTACTCCCTGAAACCCACCATGCCCTGTAAATGTCACCGGTTTTGTACTTCCTTGAGAAGAAAGCGTCCTGCAGAGCAGGCAGCGAACGGCGGTGCTGTGATGGCTATAGGTACTCCCATACAGATGAGCATGGCCAGAACCACTGTGTTCCTGTGCCGAGGAGCTTATTCTGTAGCAGTGGGTCTTGCTCGGATCTGTGAACTGCTGGATGTTGGTAAAATACTTCTGAGATGAGCGGGCAAAGGAACACACTGTATGGGTATGCTTGGCTTGTTAAGGAATCTGAATTTCCCCTTGAAGATTTACCAGGGTCAGCAATAGAAACCCGCTGCTCCACATTCAAAAGTGGTGGTCAGGAGGAAAGGGTTTTGAAGCTCTTCAGAAATGCACCAAGGTGTGGCATCCAAAATGAAAATGCCTCTGGATTTCTAGACAGAAGCAAAAGCATCCAAGCCAATCTTACGTCCCCTTAATTGCCCTAACAAAGGCAAGCTGGTAGAAAGCAGAACCCGAAGAAATTGCAAGAGAAAATGTTGTCTTTGGGCCCTTCCAAAGATCTCCTTTCTGAAACTGCTGACAGTTGCCCCCTGCTCACTTTCTCTGGCTCACAGGTGACTTCTCTTTGGCAGCCTCTAACAGAGCTCCTAGAAAATGTGCAACAGCTCAGCTGCCAGTCACATTTCTCAAGTCTGACATGTTTCAACTATACTTCCTTAAGAAGGAAATAAATTTACAGCTCTGGAAAAAGGAAACCATGGCACTTTGCTTCCAGTACTTCAGTCTGAGCATTTTGAATAGTGTTGAGATAGAGCAGTTTAAATAAACAACAACAATGTTTTCGAGAATTAACCCGCCGTAAGGGCTTTCCAGGAAATACTTGCAAAATTTCATAAAAAAAATCTCCATTTAAAGACAGCTGGTTTTCTTTCTGGTCAGCCCAGAAACAAAGTTTCTTGCTTTTTTCTTTCCTTAATAATTTTATGTGGCTTGATTGGCAATGCACTCCAGCCAAATTGCCTGGGTGATTCACAGTTTGGTCCAGCAGAAGTGGGACTATTCCTGTTCAGGCTCTGCAGATTAGAAAGGTATCAAGCTGCTTCTTCTGAACAGGCTGAATTATATACTTCAATCAAACCTTGCCCTCATACTGCAATGGAGTTGCTTCACTGGATGTGGAGAAGGCTCTTTTCCTGAGTTGTAACAATAGTTGTAAGTCCACAACAGCAGCCATGTACTCTTTGCTTCAGGGTACCTGATTTGCATAATAACTGGGGAGATGGTTATTGTGGAAAAACATGGGCCACATGCAAATTCTTATGCTGTGGGAGGATGGCAGCCTTGGGAACCAGTTACAGAGAAGAAATTTGAGTAACTCCTCAACATCTGTTTTTCAGAGATACGATGCCTGTGGGTTATTTTAATGTGGTGCAGCTACAGGCCACCAATTCTGAAACCTTCTGCTGTCTTCAGAGGCTGCCTTGCTCTCCCCAGCCCTCACACTCTTTAGGGAATACCAAGGAATCCCACATTGCTCCCCAAGGCACAGTTGGTTCATCCACTAGGTGAGCCTGGGTGTCTTCTTGCCCCATGGAAGAGCGTCTCAGCTGCAATTCCCAAACCCAAGCAGTGCCAAGTGCCTCAGCCCCACCTCCAGGTTTCCACACAATATTGCAGGATTATTAATGCACAAGCCTTTTGCCACAGCAACGTGTTGCTCAGCTCTCCTGCAGCATGACTGGATCTGCAGCACCTCCTCCTCTAGCCAATACTAACCCCTGTAGCCTTCTTCTCTATAGTCTCCTTTAATCAGCCTGAAGTTAATCCCATCCATGCCTAAATAAATGAAAGGTAGTATAAGCTTCTTAGATTTACTTAATGGCCCATACCTCCTCCTCCCAGCTTCCTTCAAACTCTCAGAGCTAAAATATAATTCTCTTCATGGTAATCCATAAAACAAAGCACATTTGTAGTTCTTTAGCAGTCCATTTTGCAGATTTCCAGAGTTAACACTTTGCCTCTGAAGAGTGACAATCAAAAGGGAACACACTTTATAAACATAATTTTGCACTCCTTTTCTGCTTCTCTCTAGGACTAAATTAGCAGACAATATTTGGTCTGATGAGAAAGCAGCATGCAACATTTTAGAAAGGATTTTTTTGGGGGGGCAGAGAACACAGAACAAATTGCAGATATTGGTAAACTGGACTTGGATTTAGCTTTAAACTTACCTGCAATGAGCTTAAGCAATGCAGAACTGAAAGACAGTCAGCACTGCAAAGCTTTTCTATTGTTATATCTTTCTGCAGAGATAAGCATCTGTACGTTGCTTTATCTAGCCAGCTACTGTAGGTATCATGAGACCTATTGACTCATGGTTATTAGTAAAGTCATAGGCCCACAGTTACATTTATCTACAGTAAAACATTTTGCCATCTATGCTATCAAAATAAAGCAGAAGTCAAAAGAAAATATGTAAGTCTTTATCAGCATTTAAAATGTTTTGGAGTAATTATAGCTCAGTGAAATCCACATTGGAAAACAGCTCACACATCCTTAGGTTGTTGGGATTTAACTTGCTTACACAGAAGATGACAGTGTATCATTTTAACATGGTATCTGATAATTTTTGAGGACAAGTTTTTGCAAATTTGTAAATCATAGCAAAAAACTAAATGAAGGAATAAATCTGAACCTCTGATGAGAATGTACCCAGAAGTAGTTTACCTTTCATTCTCCCCACACTGCAATTTTCTCATTTCTACACTTCTTGGGAAGAGAAGTGGGTTTTTTTGGTATTTTGCTCAGAACAGGAAGTATCAGAATTCTAGATAAAAACTAAAGTCTGAATACAAGAGATTTCCAGACAAATTTCTCAAGCTCAAAGTTTCAGCTCAGTGTGGCTAACCTTAAGATAAGTATTTCAGCTTGTCTTAAAAATTCCCTACCTATACCCTGTGAAATTTAATGGAGTGTTTTAGTGGTTTCGATTAGACTCTAGACTGGAGAATAACAGCTGGAAAAATCTCTTTGTTGTATAAATAATCATGAAGGGGACATTTGTTGTTGTTATACAAATGTTTCCTAAGAACTCTCCTTTTGCATAGAAGAAAGAGTTCAATTAGTTTGAAATGAAATGTTCAAGCAGAACAAAACATTCTCCTGTTAATGAGAAAAGTGAGATCATGTTGTGGCTGCTCAGGTGTCAGCTGGTCTGCTGGGGGGCTGCTGGCTCTCCCACCTGTCCCTGCCAGCCCCCAGGCAGAGGCACAGCATCACTGTGGATGCAGGGGCAACCACCCCGACCCCAGACTACCCAACACCTCAAGCATAGATCTCAAAGCACAGCAGCTTTTGCAACATTTAAAAGAAAACGGAGGTGTTCCTAGACACCCTGAGGGGCTTAGTCACACTCCCAGAATCCTCCAGGCAAATCCTTCCAGTTCTGGCATATGGCACCATTTCCCAGGTTATTTCTTTAAGCAGAGAGGAGGGGAGTGTTCTGCTCTTCTCTTCTCTTCGGCAGGATGGGTCATAGCTAGAGATGAGGAAAAGCATCTCCAAACCATGGGAAACAGCATTCCAGTAACATCTGTAGAGTTATAAAGAGCCTATAAAGGAAAGAACAATTGAAATCATGCAAGAAGTAGGGGCAACCACTGGATGATATTTCACTTCTGACAGCTAAAATCTCTGGCTGCAGGTCTGATGACTGATATCCCCTGGGTGAGTACCAGAAGCACCTGATGGGGTGAAGTTTCCTGCCATGCCTGTAAGAAGGATCAGCAGCTGATGCCAAAAGGCAGGAAGAGACATTACCAGATTCCCAGAGTGCTCAGCCCCTGACTTTGTGGTGTTGTACCCTCCTTCTCTCAGCATGCTGTTCTCCTGGCTACTCCAGGAAGTTATTGAAACAGCATGTGGTGGGGAAGTCACCAATGATTGCTGTGCTGGCATCATGCAGTGGCAAAAGCACTGGAGTTTCAGCTACCGCCACTCCTAAGCTCTGTCAGAACAAAACCTTTCCCTGGAAATTGTGCATAGTCTCTGAATTTCCACATTGCCAGCAAGTCTAGGAAATACTACTTGGCATGGTCCAGACTTTCCAGTGCAAGGCTGAATTCCATTAGACAGGCTGAATTGCACTGGTCATGAGAGGATGTTTGTCTGTAAACAATACTTTCAAACTTTGCAGGGCTCCTGTAATTTCTCCTCTTATGCAGATGGCAAAGGGTGAAAATGGGCCCCGTGTATTTGAGGATCAGCAGAAGTTATCCATTGTAGTATTGGATCATGTTCATTTTGTCCTGGTTCTTCATACCCACACTGAGATGCCGACTCCATGAAATACTTGTGAACATTCAGAGCGGCAGCAGAATATGACTTTGAGAAGCTACAAGGAAATTGGAGGTGTCTGCTCCATGACTAATGTGCTGATTATAATATCTGCCTGCTAAATTTTGCATAATACATGGGAGAGAACTACAGAAAAGGAAGTCAATAGACTTGGATCACTTTGCAAGCAAACATCTCGGCGATCTGCTGCTGCTGAACTTAGAATCGGTCAAGATGAGGGAGTCGTAGTGCTAAGCTGGGCTGGTTCTCTACATGTGTTTTCAGATCAGTGCTGGGAAACTGGAAATAGATGAGTGAAATTAAGGTTATATTTGGTTTAAATGTAATTATATGTTGCTGGCTTGATCTGTGCTTTACAAATGTGCATTTATGAGTTTTTTCTCATGATTAGCAATTTCTATTTGAAAGGGTGAGGAAGTGCTTGGAAGAGTGAATTACCGCTCACTGCTGCTGCCAAGTCTCATGTTTTAATTTCAAGTTTCATGGTTTTTGATGCATTTCTTAAAACTTAACATTCTTGGAATAAAGATTCTATAACATTTCCAGCTTTTTTAAAATGTAAAACTTGAAGAAATTTTACCTAGAAGATCAGATCTAAAAGGCAAATAGAAAGAATCCAAAATGTGTTACTTTAAGCATGCTTCATGATGTTAGGTTAATCTGGTGGGACCTGGGAGGCCTGATTCCTGAGGGTTTAAGGAAATTGTATGCTTTACTCGTATGAAAAATAATATGTCAATTATACAATTTTTTTTCAAAATCAGTTGCAATAGCCAAATGAAGAGAAACATTTGCAATGACAAGCACAATGGAGATGTTATTTGTTTTACATTTTCATACAGTCCTTTTCAGTTAGCTCCCAATTTTCCTCCTCTTTAATATGGTAACTATCAGAAAAAAGGACATGGGATTTTCAGAGAGCAGCAGCTCAAGAAGTACAGTTCTGTACTTGGGCAGGTGATGTAAGACCTGTTGGGGAGAGAAGTTTTATTTTCATTTAAAATATTCTGGAATTCTGGAATTTTTGATTCTGGAAGCCTTTCTTAGCTGGTTCCCTCTATTCCGTCTCAAGCTCTGCGCTTGCAAAAGTGGCTTATTCAGAGAAATACCTTTAATCTGAGCTCAGGTTCATCCTGTCAATGCAGAAACAGAAATTAGGCTTTTATATTCCTGGGATTTGAGATTTCTATTCTCCTCCTGCCACAGATCCAATTTGCCTACTCCAACCAAGTCTATTTGTCAGTGATTACTACAACGCATCAGCCATTACCATGTAACTGGAGAAATTAATGCAGAGTAAAGAATACATTGCCATAGGAATATTCCATTCAATCCTAGAAAGACTAAAAGAGTGTAATTGAAACAGCATCTTCAGGCCAGTCCCAGTTTCTTGCAGCTTTCTTTCCGATTTCATTAAAGCTAGAAGTTCATTTAGTGTGGAATATGCAAGAGTGCTAGAGAGGTTTGCAAAAAACAAGATGAAAGGGGTGAATTAAAAGGAAGAAATAAGATGGAGGAGACTGCTCTTATCTGCACTGATTGTGTGAACACAGCATGGTGTGTTATAAGAGTCAAATGACTGTAAGTGTTGCAAATTTCTCCATGGCATGTCAGATCGAGGTCAAATCCTTGGCTTCTAACAGGCGGTTTACTCTTGATCAGCATTGATTCTTCATGCAAACAAGCTCAGATTTTTTTTCTTATTCATAAAGGTCAAACATATATTCTGTAAGCTTTGCTTCCCTTTGTCCTTAGTATAAAAAGAGGCTCTTCTGAACTTCTCCCCTGCCATATCTGTTTCAGTGATCTTTTCTTCTAACTTCACAACATTTTTTTCCATAGCAATACTGTGCTATCCCTCAGCTGGATGCAATACAAGCATATGATCTAACAGGATCCTTGTTCCCAAGAGCTTGCAGTGTAGGCTAAGCAGAATTATGATACAAGAAACACACTTCGAGAGCAGTAACAAAAAAGCAAAATTCAATTCCTCCTTCAGTGAGGTGTGACTGGAGTAAAAAGAGCACTATGTGGACAGATTTGGCCCTTGAAATACATCTGTCCCTTTTTTTGCTGTCTCTCTTCTCAGAAGCGAGGTCCCTCACTGTTAACCGGGCTGTATTTTGTCATGTGGTTGGGCATGTCTTGGAGGCTACAGGTTTAAAGCTTTTCTCATGAAACCTAACTCTGATCTTTGAAATTTAGGACCTGAAAGAAAGGAGATATGGGTGCAATAAGGAAATTCTGGTGAAATACTGTAAATATTTGGATTAGGACACATAAGGTCCAAGATCACGCAAGCAGAAGGATGATTCCACCTGAACTTAGTGCAATGGTTTCTGCCCTTTTTACAGGGAATCACCAGATCGGGGCTCTTATCTCAGCAAAAAACATACTCAAGTCTACTGTTATTTAAAGATCTGTGTCATGCAGGCAGTAGAGAGATTAAAACAGATTTTAAGCTTGTTAGCTTGTCACCTCCTTTTGAACCCTCTGTTACGTTGTGACACTCTATATTTTCCTTTCTTTAAAGTCTCTTTTCAGCTGCCTTTTCTGTTGTATGAAAGACCCACACAGAGCGACTGGGGAAAACACGCCAGATAAGGGATATACAAATAACACTATCTGATGCACAGACACAAAAATTATCTTTTGTATCATTTCTCAGAATAAACTAAGCTTCATGCAGCAGAATGAGGCTTCTTAGAGGTCCCAGGAGGTGCTTTGAAGGCAGCCAGAGGAGCAGAGCTATTTCTCCTCTTGTTCTCTTGCCACCAGAGTGAGAAAGAGGATGCTTGAGTTCCTGAGTCCTTCCCCTGATTTCTGAGCTCCACCAGCAACAGTACAATGACAGGCAAAGCAAAGGGCCATAATCTGGTTTGGTAGTCTTAATAGACAGCTTTTACAGCCAGTGTGAAAACATATCACAGAGCAAAGGAATAAAAAGAAGTTAAAGCTTCGCACCTGTTTCTTTGAACACTATATTCTGTGACCTTGGGCTGCTGCTTTTTTCATTCCCAGCATAACTTTCCAGACTATAACTTACCCTGTTAGGAGTATAATTACTACGGTGACCACAAATAAAAGTTTTTGATGCGAGTGATCTGGAACTGAGCACCGTTTTCTTTTTCAGCTTTGGTGCCTGTGTGTGCTGGGGTATGCATTGAGCTTTAGAGATTGGTAAGGGGAGATCACAGTTTCTACATGGTAGGATTGTCTGTCATGTTCACACTGATACTCTTGTCTGCATTTTGCTTTACACTGGGGTGCAATAGCAACAGTTAAACTTAAAGGTCACTCTGCACAAAAAAAAAACAAAAACAACAGAAAAGATCAACCCTACCTGAGAATCCTGTGGTGTAAATGCACAAGGCAACCAGACTTGGAAGAAAGCATCCTTGTTACGCACAGCACATATGAATATTTCTGAAGAATACATTTTTAAATCAGTGAAATGTCAGAACATTTTCTTTTTCTAAGATATATTTGACCCATATTTTGCAAAGTGGTTGGAAATGTGGGGTGTTTCTCCTCTCAGTCTCTGTTGATCCTGTGGCATATCAATGCAGTGACACATGAGGTAAAATTGGTTTTCACAAGATAGCTTTCACAAGGATCAGAGTAGCTTGAATAAATCTCTAGGTGAGCATCCGGAATAGCTCAGCCTGTCCCACCAGCATTTTGATGTCTACCAGCACTGAATGTATTTCTCCCATGCCTGTTGATACTTACACTATTAATACTTTACTTGGCTGGGCAAACTCACCTTGTTTGGTCTAAAGTGCACTTGCAAGCTGATGTCAGTAAAGTGGAAAAGAAATCCTATCCTAACTTAGGGATAGTGCTGAAAATTCTACTGTACATATAAGTCCACATTAAAACAGTTCTTTTGCTAGTACAGCTTATTTGAATTGGCAAAATAATATGACCTGGACTCACAGAAAGACTTTTTGGAACACAAGCTGACCTACAGCAAGGAAGATGTACTGCTCTTATAAAACAAAATTAAACATTTTCTAATATAAACAGGGTTTGGAGGTCAAACGTGTAAAGATGTCTAGGTACTCAACTCCATTGAAATTAGGTGGTAAAATTGTTTAGCCTAGTTTCTGTCTGCAAAGAAGCTGAAGGAGGCATGCCAAAGGTCATTTCTCCAACCAGAAAATACTGGTAAAATAAAGATTGCAGAACACATACAAGTTTGACGACATTCATTAGGAGTTAAATCTTATAACAACATCTATTTTTTCCGCTTGCAATATTCTTGCAGGATCCATGTATGTTTCTTTGCACCCTGTTAAAGCATCACAGACAGAATCTGCCTGATGGGAATAATATTGTGGGTATCTGTGTAACCTTACCATAGTCCTGTTGTTTCCTCTGCCTGTTCCTGTTCCTGCCCTAAGACTGCAGAAGCATTTTCCCTTCTCTGTAACTGCAAGTCATGCCTCCTTCAGGGATGAATTTCAGGTAAAAACCCCATCCCCAAACCAGCATAAACCAGCAAGCAGGGTAAGAGGCAGCGCTTGCATGCTCGTAACTTTAAGTCCAGCTACACGAGGATTGGTGGGCTGAGTGGAGGTGCCACGTCTGCTGATTTCTGAATGCAGACAAGCATTTCCTCAGACTGGGCTCCAGCAGCCGCATCTGATTTGTCAGCCATTTCACCAAAATTGCCTGGACACCCCAAGAGACAATAAACTCTAAACTAAGCAGGAAGGACTAAAATAGAGAAATGAGAGTAATCACGCACTGTGGCTAGGAAATCCTGACTGAAGTTAGATCTGAGTTTATCCAATGACTCTCTGTTTTCAGTGTTCAAATGTAATTTAAATGGGAAAATGCAGGTACCTAAACATAATGCTTTTGGAGATGGCGGCAGTTTCTGGAGTCATATAATGTGTTGGCAGCTTTGACATAGGATTTATGGCAGGATTTGTGCCCTGCTGGAGCAGCAGCTGCAAGCCAGACGGGCTTCTTGGAGCATCTAAAATGACATTAGACAGCTCTTCTTATATTTAGGTACCTGAATCTCTCTAAATGTTCCTTTCTTGGAAGTAAGTGTTTTAGAATCCATTCAATGCTACCTCTAAATTACAGGAATGGTACAGTTGTGTAATCAAATACAGAACAGAAAATTACTGAAAGAAGGGGCCTCAGGCAGTCTCAACATGTCTTCTTGCAAGTACACATCTTGACACAGTCCATAGGATATTGGATAATTTTTTCTGTAAAAATCACATAGCATTCAGTTTTCGGAAGGTCTCTACTTATGCAAAACTTTCCACCTTTTAATTACTGTGTACCTTTCAGACTCTGAAGTGAATATGAAATTATTAATTTCCTCATGGCAAACTATTAATGAATACTAATGAATACAACTTTACAGTGCCTTTCCCTGAAGAAAAAATTACCTCAGTTCCCAGTTTACTGTGGTAGGTATGATGTCAAAATCTTTAAAGTGAGAAAGGGGACAGTCAGTGTGGACAAAATGCCTTGATTCTCCACCTGTTGTGTCCACATGGGTCTGTCTCAGAATACACTGGGGTTCATAGATAAATAGAAGACTTATTAATTAATATGATTCACAGTTGTATGCCACATGCTATTGCAGCTTAATAATGATTTCAAAAGGTGTATTATGTCACCTTATCCTAGAGAGGGGTACTGGTAAAAGGGGATGATAAAGTCCAAGCCATTACATTCACACTTGCAGTGTAAGCAAATTAGGAGTGAGAAGACAAAATAGTGTAATATAAGAGTAAGGAGGGGGATAAATGATTCAGATGAGAGGAGGTAGGTAGGGAAAAGGAAGGACAGGAAATGAATTGCTGTGGGAATGCTTACTGCCTGTCTCTGCAGCCTGGACACATGGAGGACTTTGTGGTGACACACTGAAATGGTACAGAGAGAAGGTTTTTAAGTGTAGAACAGTGCTCTGTTTAACCTCTGATTGGAATCTCTGTTCCTAATATTAATATGATTAGTCCTAAAAGCCTAGCTTTAGGTCCAATATGTGTCTTATACTTAATAGGCAGGATGAGCCTCAGGGAAATTGGAGATGGTGGGGTGCGATCTCACAGCAGCAGCAGTGAATCAGCAGAGAGGGAACCTGAAGTGCCCACTCCTGGCAAAAGAGGACATCCTGCCTAGGATGGATGTTCCTGTGCTGTCCTTGCTGTCACCAGCATGAGGCCTGGCAATGTTCTGCAAGGCCCTAAGTGAACCCCGAGATATCCCAAACACAGGGTCCTAGGACGACAGACAAACTTAGTACACACAAGTCTTAAATCTCTTAAATCCTTTGTAGACTCAGTCCCAGTCCTCTAAGGCAACATTCAAATGCCTCAACTATAAGCCTGTCCTATTTGCCTGTAAACCACTGTCTCTTTCACGATATGTCTTTCCAGTATCTTTAGTGAGTTAAATGGGCCCTCAGAGATCAAAAGAAGTGTTGAAGAGACCAAGCAATAACGTATGTGTGTACAGGGAGTCAAATGAAGGCTGCACAGGAACTCTTAATTTTCCCATTTCCTAATTTCTTCGCTTTTTTCATAATGTGGTATTTGAAAGAAAAAAATTCATCTCCTACTGTCACTCAAAAACAAATCCAGACAAACCACAGCAAAAAAAAAAAAAAAAAAGCATCGTGTGACTCAGGCTTTACCCTTACCAGTGGGGTTGGGACTTTTTAGGTCCATAGCAAGTCCTCTGTTTGTTTTTACATTAAGGTGAAGGGTTTTGTCTGCCATCTGCACACCTCAGAGGCAGGAAAAGATTCAGCTTCATGCCCAGGAAGCAATATGTTCTAATGGCCAGAGGAAATCTGCATCTTCCCTGTTTCTTCCATGTCTCCTGCACCGTCTGTGCAGGTGCCTGTTCCTCCCTTCCTGTTCCTGATTAAAGTGCTCTAATAATTTTTGTTGCATGTATGAGGAAAAGATTTTTTGCCACGTGTCGAAAAAAGACTATTTCTTAAGTTTTTGTTTTGTTTACAATGTTATGCTGTTGACTATGCAAAAGGCACACACAGCATTTGCTCCAGGAGCACATTTCTTGTAGCAAATTTAATATTAAATTAAAAGGAGGCTAAATCCATAAGAGACTGAAGCTTCCCAATGCTCAGTGTTGTAATGACTGACCTAATCCCAGGCTTTTCCCAAGATATATAATCAGGGTCCAAACTGTTTCCACAGCCCATCATATTCCAACACTGTGACGGCAGCCCTGGAGTGGTCCTCCAGTCCCTTGCAACGAATGGCTGTCTCTTCTCCCTGACATTGTCCACTGGGACACAAGAGGGCTGGAGGCTCTGCAAGGTGTCAGGGCCATTTACACCACCTGCATTAGCAAGAGACAGAGAGACACATCACAGACTGGTCCAGGAAATATTTGTGCTGCTTCCTGCTTTTAAAAAAGGACAGCTCTGGAGATGTACTTCCTGATGGCTTTTATCAGACTCCTCTTTAGAAGCTTAAAGAGCAACTGAGTTCTTTAAAGCTACTGTGCATAGTGTTTGGTACCTGCCTTAGCAATCTTTCGCTTGGCCATGTACTTCAGTGATTGTTGAGGACCTCCAGGGCTACTGCCAAGAGGACCTAGGAGCTAAACCACCTCCCAGTGCTTGCCTCAGCATCACAATATATATAAAATGATAGCTGCAGCTGCAAGGCTTGGCACACGCATCCCTGAGCAGTTGTGGGAACCCTTGATGCTAGGACCTGAGCCAGCTTCCTCACCAGAGGCTGTACCCTCACCATGAGGCTGCACATCCCTCTGCATCAAATTACAGTCCTTTTGGGTGGAGGAGGCTGAGCAAAGCTTGCTGCAGTCATCCTCTGCTCATGGTTACTGTGGAGAGGTGGAGGTACACTTCTCACCCAAAGCAGGGTTGGGGGTTTGAAGGTACAGACTCACTGGCCCAGTGGTGCAAATAAAGTTCCATTCCTTGCTGTCAATTACGGATCAATTAAATCTAAAGGACAAGGTAGGAGAGGCTCTGTAGAAACTCTTTTTGGGCCTTTCCTGTGAACTAGGGCTGGTTATAGGCAACTTCTGGCAACTTATCCATGACCATTGGGAAAATTGGCAGTGGCAAAAGCTGAATGTGGCTTTCAACATTCCAACTAGCAGATAAATAGCTAATAAAACCCAGTGGAAGGAAATTGGTGGTCTACTTGGTAAATCTTGAAATGTGGAAATTTTTAAAGATGAAAGTGATTAATCACTAGAAAACCTTCTCAGAGGATTGGTGAAACCAAGCATAAGATTTTTAGTTTTATTTTTAACCAAGACTACCTGTTTTCTGAAAGGAATTCTCTAGTTCAAACTGAAAATTACTTGAAAACATCTGGTAGTTTGCTCTGGCAGGTTCCACAAGACACTAAGTCAGGTGATCACAACTGATCCTTGTTACCCTATGATTTTTTGAGAAATGCACACTGGATACTTTAATATCTCTGGTGAGTTACAGACTAGCTGTTCTTTGCATCTTAAATGTTGCTGTGTGAACTCAGAGAGTGATTTGAATTTCCGTAGGCAATATTGTGCTTGTATTTTCCTGGAAAGTCTTTAGCATTTCCTTTTGAATGTCCTTCCCTTAAGGCAAAACGCTATGAGCTGCCACCAATTACATGTAAATTCCATTCAGTTCTTGATAGTCAAAGTCTATCTCAGCTAATGACAAAAGATGACAATTTCTTACTCTAAAAGGCAGTCACAAAAACTAATACTGGAGAGCTCATGACTTCAGGTAAAAAATGAGCAGACAGATTTCTAAATCTGATATGTTCCCCAACTTTGTATTTCTCCCTTAGACTGCAAAACTGAAATATCTCTGTGAGCAAAGGTGAATGCGTAATAGCTATATTTGCTACAGATCAACTGATCAGACATCCATGTGTCATCATGAGAACCCATGAGGAATTTCCTGAGTATGAAAGATACCATATCAAGCCACACTTATCATTTTGGTGAAATATAAGTGTGATATATTTAGATACCTTTTCTTGCAGTAATGCAGTCCTGAAGTTTATTATATGAAATGTCATTTTTATTTGCAAATGAATATATAAATTTTAATTTTCCTTTTCCCTTTCTCCTTCAGTTTAACTAATGGGTTATTGCACACGTACAGTCTCCGTTATTTAGCAAAATTGTACTGTATAATATTTGTAGTTCCATCCATGGAATTAAAGTAAAACCCCATAACTTTGTGAGACATTTTTCATGGGACTTAAGAACAGCTGAACCATGCCTGTTAACCTGTTAAATTCCCCAGACCACACCTTCTCTCACATTAGAAACTGTCCTACTTATTTTCAATCAGCCAGGTTTTCTTATCTACATCCAGTACAGTTCCAGGCCATGTGATAATTTCCATAGAGGTCTATGCAACAACTTTTTTTCATAGGACAGCTATTTACTTGAACCAGATGGTTAAAAAACAAATTGTAGCACATGTTAAAGCACCGTTTAGGAAATAGACTATACCCACTGACCCCTTGGCTAATAAGTCGCCGCCATGGCTTATCAAAAGAAAGTACAAATCCCCAGCAGGCAGTGCTGGCACAATCAGCTGATCACACTAGTTCTATTTGGTGTCGGTGTACATCCCAATGCAGGACACACAACAGAAAGGAAATGTCTGAACCATATGATTAGTTTTCTTGCAATCATGAAATTGCATTCAGAAATGTACAAAGTTCCATCTTAAAACCATTTTCCTCTTTCACATCAACTCAGTTGCTGATGGAGGCTGTTGGAGAATGTGTCTCTGCCAATGATCAGCTTTTCTCACTTCTTTTAGCATCTCCACTGGCCATGTTTGCCTTAGTGGGTTGGTCTGAAGCAGAAGTACAATTCGATGTGAATACTCTGATTGCTCCCATTTACTTTGTGTCACTTTGGTTCCTCAAAGGAACCAAAAGTGTGAGGAGGAAGTGATGCGTGAGAAGGAACTTAAATTACAAACTCGGTTACAAAAGTATTTTAACACTTGTGCATCATTGGTCCAAGGTGCAAGTATGAACATACAGCATCATGCCATCCTCTCGGAGGTAAGTCCTTGCAAGTTCCTGTGACAGCTGGTAGCACACAGACCAAGAGCAATGGGCAGTTTTCTTGCCACACATCAACTCTTTACCATAATTGGGCTCTTTGTGTCACATTCCAAACAAACATTGCACCTAAGAGAATACCTAGTCTTCACCATGCCATATTGCTGTGTGGGATACAGCCGCATGTAGATATCTTTTAAATCAACAAATTCCAGTTGGCTGTCCAGTAATGGGGCAGGCTGCTGTGTACAGTGAGATGTTGTTATCATTCCCAGCCCTCAGGCCAGCAACACAGCATGGGTGAGATGCACAGCAGATACTAGCAGCATGTCCCTGCTGTGCTCAGAGACTCCATCCACTGCACTGCAGTACTAGAAGCAACAGGAGATTCTTGACTTCTTCATCAGCGCAGACTCCAAAAGAAAAGGATCACTATTGCCATGGAGGCATCTCTCTGCCTTCCCTGTGTAGACCCAGATCTCCCCTTTCATTCCTTCCTTGGACAACCCTGGACAACCCTTCCTTCCACATCCTACCCTGACTCCCCTTCTATTGGGGTCACCCAGCCCACTGGGGGCTGTGGCAGGGAGTTCTCCCCCAGGCTTAAGAGACAGGCTTCTCCTAAGACACAGTGTTCCTTTGGTTGATCTGTATGTGCTCCCTTCCCTGCTCTCCTATTTGCCCTTGTAACCCAGTCCCTCCCTATTGGTTCCCTTGCCCTGGTCCCGTCTCTGCCCACCCTGCAGACCACCTTTATAAAGACTAAACCCCTCCCCCATTTCGCCTTGGGCTCCCGGTCCCCTTCACGATGAGATGAAGTAAAGCCTTTCTTGGAACACACCATGCCAAAGGTCTTTCCTGGCTCTTTTGTCACCCGCAGCGAGTGTGTGTGTGCCTGGCTGCTTCTCTGGCTGAGATGGGTGCTGCCTGCTTTCATTCCTATGAGAGCCTGGTCCCCTTGAGCTGCTCCCTCCGGGAGCCACCCAGCCATGGAGGCTCAACCAACGGGACAGGACAGGAGCTTTTGGAGCACTCCAATCTAACCAGCTTAAGCGCAGCGGCTTTGCCGGAGCGGATCCAGCCCCTGTGGGGACGCTTTTAGGAAGGTCGCGGCACCTCTCATCTACCACGCTGCAACACCCTTCCAAGCAGAAGAGGTTGCAGAAGACAGTTTTGTCGTCATGGTGTATAGAAAGAATATATCAGTTCTTAGAGAATTGCCCTCTTCACAGTTGGACTTTCCCCCGCTCTTGACAAAAAATATGTTTTCCCAGTAATCCTACAGAAAACTCTGTCCTTGACCATACACTGGGGGTGGCCACTGGCAAGGGCATCATACAGGGGCAGGAGTGCTGAGTTTGTCTGTCTCTTCTCTATGATGAAGAGCAGGCTGCAAAAACTCTTCTGTCCCTCTACCCCGCCTTACTGCAGTGGGTGTGATGCAGGTACATCTAGAAGTCCATCCTGGGGGGAGCACTGCTGGAGTGAGAGGTGTTTCAGAGGAGAAGGAGCCGGAGGAGAGAGGCTAGGGAAACCGAGGTAGAAAAGGAACCTGTTTCTGTAGGGCTGACAACAGCTCCTGCCTGCCTGGTGTCAGACCAGCAAAAGTCTGGAGAGGAGGTCCAAGGTGCAGCTCTTCCCCTGTTTCTCAGTTTACAGCCTATGTTGCCTTCTCAAATTGTCTCCCTGACCTTAGGAGCTATGGACTACAGTGGTGCCCAGGATATTGAATTTTTCAATTTAAGCATTAATAAGTGTCATCGAAATTGGATAAGACCACTCTCACTTCTCAACTGTCGTCTGTTTTTGCATGTGGGATGGGTGAACAGATTGTGTTCTAGCCAATTTTGGGAAGCTAGTTCTTGATTTACTATTACAGTTTTCTTCCATACATGTTTCTCTTTCTTTCATGCAGCTGGGAAATCTTTTGCTGTGTCTTTTAATATCCTTCCAAGCCTGACTCAGCTTGACTTTTGGCAATACTCCTCTTATTGAACACAGATTTCTTAGCTGATCAAATGCTTTTGCAATACTTTTGAGCTCTCTGCTACTCTTAATGCGGCTTCTGAGATGCTGACTCACTTTGCTTAGTCTGGAGACCTTTCTGATAGATTTTCTGTTCCTGCTTGGGATATAAGTTGAAGATACTATGGCACTTTTGGCTTTAATGCATTTCTTTCCATTCATGTCTTCTATTTCTTCAGCTGTTAGAATTTATTTCATTACACAAAACTACCCTTTAGAAATGGAAAAAGTCTTCCACTGAATTTAAGCAGAATCAGGTTGTAATAACAAACAATTTCATAACCAGAGAATATAAACGATAGTCTATTCTTTTTCTGAGAGCTTCTATACTATATAAGCATCTTTTCTGAGCAAAAGACTTCAGAGTCCCTTCCCTCCCTTCCTTGTTCCATTGCGAGTGGTGCAGGCTCCCCTGTCTTCCACTCCCCAAGGCTGCCCCATGATTCTTCCTTGCTTTTCACAGAAAATCCTGCCCATACACTTGACCACAAATCCCGATAGAAAGCCAGCTGTCCTCCCCCCTGGCTGTAAACTGTGAGATCTCTCATCTGTATGTAGGATGTCTCACCAAAACACCTTTCCCAGTTGCAAGGGCCAACTGCAGTCCGTATTTGCCTCAGACCTGAGCCCCTTGATCTTGGTGCACTGAGCTACAGGAACCACCTTGTTCCTCCCTGCAGGTCTCCAACCCAAACACACCCTTACCCTGGCTTTTTCTGCTTGTTTACTGCAGTCCAGTCCAGTATGGCCAGGCACAGCTCTGAGGCAGGACTGGACCCAGGGCTGGGAAGCATTGAGGACAAGCATTCCAGCTGTAAGACAATGCTGAGGGCTCAGGACATTTTTATCTTATTTCCTGATGCATTTACTAAGTCCCGACGGAAGATTGTGATTCTGAGGATGATGTCTCATCATTAGCAAATTAGATGCTGTAATCTGCTTCTAAATGAATCTTCTTAGGGGGTATTACTCAGGGTCAGATTAAAATTAAGTGAGAGAAAGACTGATTAAAATGTAAGGTGAGCTTCCGTTTTCTGCTTCTGGCGTGTGCAACATGAAACCCTTGAAAGGGCAGAGGTATTTTTAAACCACTTTTTTTTTTTTTTGTGGCCTGCCCTGGAACTGTCTAAATCCTAATGGCTCACAGATCCTGTGGTGATGTGCATTTCCTTGTCTCTTCTGGGTGCCAATGGGTGTCAGACCCCAGGTCTGTAGGAGACCAGATCTTCACTGCTGAATGGGTACTTTAACAGCTGCAGTAAACACTTGTCCTGGGGGTGCAATCAGCAGGAGGAGTCCTTCCCATACTTGTGTAGCCACTCCAGCATGCAGGGTTGTGGGGACTTGGGTTAGCAAAGGGTTGTGGCTACGCTAGCAGTGTTCCTTTCAAAATACAGGGTCCTGAGTTATATGATGTATTGCTAAGGGAGGAACAGCTCCAAATATCTTCTTGGCCTAGTTGCTGATTTGTTCAGTCCTGCACTGTTTTCTGAGAGGGAAATAATCAAAACCAGCAAACAAGAGTCTGTGAGAGACCAGTTGCACTTTACCAGGGACCCAGGTTATCTGGTGGTGTTTCATGGCCAGTTTTGTGCTCCTTGGTTACATCAACCTTTATTTACCTTTCTTCATCTCAGATTAATTCTGTCCAGATTCAGATGTCACCCTGATGCCATAAGGATAATATGGAGATCTGCAAATGGGCCAATATAATGTATTTGATTTTAATTTTTACTGAAATAAATGACTTAGCAAGCCAATATATATCAAAGCTTTGCTATGGCAGATCAAAACTGTCCTGTTAATTAGCTGCCATGTTAATTAATTGGACGTGTGTGAGCTGATGTTAGGTGCAGTCAAATAGCAGCGTATTTATTTTTCTCATGGTGTATAAATGGCATCAGCATTTCTAGTGTCTCATCTCAGAGCTGCTGCCTAATCTCATGACTGAACATGAAGGCTGTTTATGATGAATAGTGCTTTAAACTTTTCTGACACGCTCTCCTTTCCTCTTATTTTCCATCCAGTGGCACCACGTGCATGCGCTTCTTCTGCTCCATGCCCACTGCCTGCTCGCTTGGCCCCAGTGCCACTGGATGGCCTCACTGAGTGCCCCAAAGGAGAGCATCTCCAAATGCCTGAATACAGCCTCCTTTGCCCACAGCGCTGACCCCCACCTCAGTGCTAAACTTTGCACTAAACAATTTCATGTCTCGTGTTCCAGCTGCTAAAGCTCCTTGTAGTCTTGGTAACTGCAGGGGACATTGCCTTTCCTCACTGCCGACTCGTCTGCACCCGGCTCGCCCAGCTGGTTCCCACTGTCTTATTCAAAGCCCTCCTAATCTAATTAGGTGTCTCTTGTGAACATACTAACAACAAAGGCCACACATCCACAACTATTATTTGATGCACAGAACAAAGTCCATTTGGTAATTTTTTGTCAGGGCTTCTAATAGCCAAGCTCCATGTTTGCTGTGTAATATATTTTAGGTTTTCATGCATGAGCCAATTCCTACTGGAGTCCATAAAAAGGCCCCTGCTGACATTTGGCTGGGGCTCAAGACCTACATCTTTATCAGAAGGCTTCGTTGTCTGCCAGCATTTTTGAGCCTAATGCACAAATACAGCCAAAAGCAGGGACAGCTGTGAGAACCATGCTAGTGAAACCAGACAGGTACATCCATAACCCAGCTACAGTTTTTTTACCTGAATATCTGACACAACAGATTTTAGCCTTTTCTTTGAAATGTCTGAAAAACAGATTTAAAATCTGGCTAATTACCTAGATATCAAGACAAAATCGTCATTTATTTTCAGGCCAGAGACTAATGTTGCTGCATTTAAGAAAAGACAAATTCTTAAAAAATTTGTGTGTTGTCACTTGGTCTGAAGTCAGGTGTTAGAAAACAAAAGCAAGACCTTGCCAAGAAATGGCGATAGCTTTTCAGGATGCAGTGTTTTCTTCTCTGGTGGAAGCATTTATCTCCGTTGGGAAGTGCCCAACAGCTTCTGACATTTCTGTAGCCTTTATTTTTGAATCATGTTAAAAGTTTACTGTACCATAATAATGCACATATGTACATAAAGTACCCCCAAGATGAGATCAAACATGAAACTAGCAGAGGTAAAGGGTGTGTGTGTAAGGATGGGTGTGTTGTTGTGTGTTGGACAGAAGTCTCACTACAGCTCATTTTGAAGTATGAAGAAACACAGCACAGGGATATCAATGCTCAGGATAGGATGAGGAGCGTTTCAGATGAGCCTGTGTTCATGAAAGTGGAGAGTAAACAGAGGTACAAGAGAGGCTGAACTCAAAAAGCAGAAACGTAGTACTTGTTAATAATTTTAAACACACCAAGACCACTAAAAGCACAGCCACCAAACAAGTGGTTGGGTAATGAGGGTCCCATCTATTGTTAAAAGATAGATAAAAAGAAAAGATAAAAACTACTAGGCAGACACATTCAAAATCTTAAGAGAGAGTAGGAAATAAAGACTTTTGAAGGACACACTTTAGGAGAGCTGCAAATGAAGTCCGGACTGGGAAGTTATGTCCTGCCAGCTCAATGCAAAATGAATATAGCTTTGAAAAAAGCTTGTTTCAGGTATTTTTTTAATCCTAAGTTTTTGTGAGTATATTGAAGAAGGCATTTGAAAAAATCATGCATGAAGCTTTCATGATCAGGTGATAAATGGTCCAGGATGAATTGATTCTGGTAAATGATTGGAAGGAGTTATGGATTGGTTCATCCCTGATTTCCATTGGTATGAAGTAAGAATTACTGCACAAATGTCAGCGGGATACATTAGTGAGAATGAGAGAATTAACACCTCAAGAATGTTTTTCAGTTTCAACATCCTACTACATTTCAGCAGTGCTTTGGGATCCAGTGAGATGAAATGTGTGGTACAAATGTAGATGTGTCGTCTTATTAAGTGTCTGCTAATTTTATTCAGGCAAATAACCCTTGCTGCTCTGAGTTCAGCAGAGATTTGCATAATCTCAGGTAAGTGAATCAAAAATGTCTTTTAAAAAGGAGGCTCAGCCGTAAAGAATTTAAAACTAGAAAGGACATTAAACTATTCAAACTCATCTGAATTTCTAGGTGATTTTCTTTATATTTCATCTTTCCAGGGGCATCAAAATCCAGCTGCATGAAAGAAATGGAGGAGAGGGGAAGGTAAAAGACATAAACAAAACCCAAGCAGAACATTTGAAGGAGAAGTGGCATAAATGAAGATTGAAGAACTACAAAGTAAAAAAACACCACCTATGAGAAAAAGCATTGCTCACTGAGTGTTTTAGTCTGTCACAGGAAATTACATTTACAGTGTCACGGATAGATGGAGAATTTTTTTAGAGGCTAAAAATACGATCTTTGAGCTCCATTCTAATGCCATCATTTTTGCTTTGGAATGTTTTACACTTTTTAGAGCATCAATACACCTTGACCATCCTTCCAGGTTCTCCCTCTTTCTCTGAGATATGTTGATTAACATCAAGCATAAACGCATAAAAGTCAGAACACTGGGGAAAAAGCTTGAAATCAAGGATGGTACTCACCTTGACTTCACTGAAGCCAAGATTTCATCCAGAGAGTAAGATTATTGAACACAGCACAATCCTTCATGTACCCTGGGTGTTTCTGCCATCAACTAATTGCTTTGGATTGGTTTCTGCAAGTTTTACAAATGACAAATAATAGCCATGGGAAGCCAGAAAAGAACTGTCTGGTTTCAAATTTTTCTTCAATGGTCTTTGAGCCAACAAACCCTCCAGAATATGGGGTTTAGGTGAAGAAAGTTGTCCCTGTCTTGAGGGTCTAAATATGCAAGGTTGCTCTTTTGGGTTAGTTATCCCATCATTGACAGAGAGCTTCTTGTCAACAAAATGTTGAGCTTTCCTTTTTGCCTGTATTATTGTAAAAGGCAAATACAGGATACTGGGAAGCTGACTACCGTCACTCAGTCACAACAAGCTCATTTTAAAAACCTTAGCCAACTTCCTTCCCTATTCCAATTAGAAATATGTTCTAGGGCATTGGAGGATGAGAACTTGCTTTTTAATTCCCATTCCAAATTATTCACTGTCACTTTCCTTTTCTTTGTCCTTGTGCCAGTGTTGTCATCTTACTTAAATAACTTTTAATTCTTTAATGACTACCTGGTGATTAGCCATTTAACAGATAAATATAAAGCGATTGTAACTCTGTATTCTAGTCTAAACCACCCACACTCTTTTTCTCTGTTCTTGTGAAATGAGTGCTCCACTTCTCCTTTCTTTTTAATGACCCTTCTTCCACCTGGAATTCACATTTTTGAGTATGAGCTTGTACAGAGTAGATGGGATTCTAACAGTCCCTTGTACAATGGGAGGGGCACACCTCCCAACTACAAGAAACACCGAGCTGATGTACCTCTCAATCATGTCTTCATTTTCCTGACTGCAACACATTGATTGATTGATTGATTGATTGATTGATTGATTGATTTCATCCAGTGATTGTCTAAATATCCATGACTTTTTTTTCTCAGTCTCTTTACCCTGAAAGTTTTGTTTTACCATGCCCAGGTATTTAATCAGGAATGACATGAGGTGTAAGCACACAGTGTGCAGTCACTGAGTCAGATCCTTTCACACACATCACCTGCCAGTAATCCGAGCCTTGAGAGTTGAACCCAGCCTCAGGAGAAGCTCACC
This sequence comes from Platysteira castanea, assembly GCA_013397175.1. NCBI lineage: Eukaryota > Metazoa > Chordata > Aves > Passeriformes > Platysteira > Platysteira castanea. The sequence goes on from VYXC01010094.1 coordinate 298,218, forward strand.
ATGGAATATGGTGTTTCCTGATTGTGGCTTGACCTCTCATGAGGATCAAACACAGTTCCCATTTCCTGGAGCTGTACATGGAGGAATCACACAACAGAAAAAAGTTTCTGTGATGGCTGCTCCAGTCCTTCTTCCAGTCAGTGCAATGGTGTCTCTCAATGCTTTTTTTGGGATTGCATGGCAAGTGTTGCCTGGGGGGCTTCTTTGCAAGTGTTCCTTGATTATTTTGGCTCCTATTGTACTGGACACGTAACCCCACCAGAACATCCATCTCCTGCCCTTGCAAACATCCTTCCTCAGTGAAAACCTCTTGTTATCCAGCCCTGAGTAGTCCTGTCCCTCACCTGTGTTTGTGGCTTTGGGTCCTAATGTAACTCCAAGAGGAGTTTGTTTTCATGACTGAAAAATATCTGTTATGGGAAACTGTAGAGGTCAACCAGGTTTCACTTAGCTTTCACAAGCGGAATTGCAAACTCATGGGAAGAACCAGAATCCCTTTACTCAGAATGCTCTATCAAGCCAGGTGTACCTAGCCAGGTTCCAACACAAGACCATGAAGAACTCAATATGATGTAGTATCAGGGTCTGCTGGTCATTTTAGAAACTGTGCTGACACTCAACCTGCCATTGTGGAAGTCTGTGTGGGACTTGGGAGATGAATTCTGTCCCTAGACTAAGAAATAGGAGGAGGTTCTTGACTGTAAGACACTAGCAATGAGGATGCTGTTTGTATGACTATCTCTAAGTCCTGCTGCCTGTTCACAGAGGCTGCCCAAGTGCCTCATTTACATTGGGAGTGTTCACACTTTTTAAAAACCCCATGCATGCAGTGCTTGCATGCTATGCCTGTTAGAATACCATGGCAGTGCCCCCTGGGGCTGCAAGTGATAGATACTTGGTAGCCCAAATATGTTTGAGAAGATTTCCTGTTATCACCCTCCCTTGCTCCTGCTGTTTTGCTACCATGTTCTTAAGACACAAGAGATTTCAGTTCTTAAAAAATTAAGGAAACGGTTATTGAACTCTGGAAAATGTCCAGCATTGCTTCTGTGAATATTCTTTAGAGCAAGCCTCAGGAATCCAGTCCAATCCTAGTGTAAGTCAAGGGAAAATCAGATCTAGATGACGTACCAATGCAAAAACAAGATAATAACTTGTAGTTAACAGCACACATGGTGAAAGTTGCAAAATATTGATGAAAAAGATAAACTTGAGTTTCTTCAGCATAAATCTCAGTAAATGGCAACCCAAGCAGCCACAGTCCAAAGCACAACTGCTGGTGTTTTTTACAATATCTTTTATTTATCCAGCCAGTATGTGGACAGTACTGACAAAACAGAAATGATAATGCCTTCCACCTGAAACAATGCCAAGCATGAATTAATTATAATGAATTTGATGGGAAGGCCATTTTGAAAGGAGCTTATGGATGGAAAGGCCCATCTATGGCCTCTAAAGTACCTTCCAGATCAGAAATGAGTCCACCAGTGGGGGCTTAATGTGATCACATGTAGACAGCTACAATGAAAACTCTTATGGCTGAACTGGTTATTGGAAGAAAAGAATCACTTTTGAGTATATGATTTTTAAAATATTTAAGCAGATGTATACAATGCTTCTGATGAGTTACTCCTAAAAATCCCTGGTTTTCCCAGTCAGTTCTTAGGGGTCCCTAGACTGCTGGCCAGAGGGACCACATCTGTACTGTAGATACAGAGATACTTGAGATGAGCTCACCCTGGCGCCTGCAGCTCAACCTATAATAAGCTGTAATAGTTACTGCTGTTCCGCACGTAATCTGCACTGTCTGCTTAGTGAATAGTATGACCATAGGACCTGTGCAATCTCCTTCCACCGTTTCTGCTTCTTCTGCAAAAGGACTGATAAGTCATCAGATACCATGACCTAAAGTGTGTTGTATCCAACACACTTTCCCATCGTTCAAGACAGTAATGTAAATTTTGCACTGGGGCAAAAGGAACAGACAATAAGGGAAAGGCAAAAAGTAGTTTATGCTGCTTGAAATCAAACCAGATCAACAGTATTTTGCATTTAAGATACTTTTTCAAATGATCTCATGCTTTTTTGAAACAGCATATTAAGTGTAATTTAATTTAAGGAAACTGAGGTTAAAGGTGGGATTCCACAGTATGGCAGGTTGAGTACTGCATGGAGAGGAAGTGCTGCACTGGGGTCAGAGAAGCATGTTCCTGGGTTGTGGTGTCAGTGCAAATCTACCATAGAACTTGCAGGGAAAGATCAAATTACTCTCCTGCAGCAGAAATCACAGAAATGGTTATGCACTTCCACAGGCCACAGTCAACTGTTACACTGAAGTCCAAAAACGCAGGTATCACAGGTGTTGCAGCTGCTTGGGATTTGTAGTGCATCTTTCCACAAAGTAGCAGAGGAAAAAGAACACCCATCTCCTACCAAAAGCAATGTCATTAAGCCCTAATGGGAAAGGCAACTCACCACAAGAGAAATCCATACGGAAAAATACTGACTACAGCTGAACAAGGGTCCAAATGGTACATACACATACATGCTTTGGGCACTAGGTAAAGGAGTCTACTGTACTGTGAATAAACCTAAGAGAAAACAAAATGGGGCTTTTTGTTTCTCATTTGTTACAGCTGCAGCAGGTAATAAAAGATACATTGTCTCTGAGCATGTCATTTCCTTTTCTTCCCTCCTCGTTTTCCTTTTCCCCTGGATTTCCACCACATTTCAGGGTATATTTCTTAAAAAAACACAGTGATATTGGAGAAGTGCCCCTTGAAACTTTAAGTGTAGAAAGAGAAGTGGGATTTTTTGTACAGGTGGGATGGCACCACCTGAAAGTCAGATCACCAGTTAGAAAAGAGGTGCTGCCCTCGCAAGAACTAAATTGCGACAGAGTCTTGGCAAAACTCATTCCAGATGGTGAACAAACAGGTTTCCTATCAGCTGAACACCACTTACTTACTTGTCAGGAATCGACCATCAGCAGAAGTAGGTGCTTGCTAACAGTCAGCATGGTGCCAAATTTTACCACAAAAAAAACCCGAACCAAAACAAAACAAAACAAAACAAAACCAAAAACCCAACCCAAAAAAACCACCAACCAAAAAAGCCGGAGTCCCCAGTACCAGCAAAGCAGCGACATGTTTTTTCTAACTGTGTGCTAGGTTACACAGCATAAGCATTACCTAGTCCCACGTGCTATGGAGACATGAGGACCAAAGTGACTCCAGCCTTAGCCCCAGAAGGAGGGGTGCACCCACATGTCCATAGGCAGGACTGAGGCCCCACCAGGGGTACCTCTCCCACTGTCCCATCAACCCCAGAAGGTGAGAATGGCCTCATTTTCTGTGCTGTTTGTGCTGAGGAAGCAACCCCAAAGCTGAGGGATCACAAATAATCAGCTAAAAAATGGCAAGCAATCACTGATCTACCAGGAGCTATAAAATTAGGGCTCCTGTTTGTTATCCTCTTCTTTTCTTCTCTTTGAGGATTACTCTATATGCACAGCCCATATCCCAGCTTTTATCTACAGCCATTAGGACTGGAACTTTTCTTTTTTAATGAATGCTGAGATTCTCACATAATGACAAGAGCTGTGGAAAGCATCAAATATCATGAGACATGTGAAAAACATCTTAAGTTGGCAGTACTGCACATAAAAAGAAACAGCTCTTGTCTTACACAGCTACAGTCCAAACACGAGACAAAAAGCGGTAGAAAGTAGCACTACCACAATTTTACAGATACAGCAAGATAAAGGAAGAATTTGTCAAAGGGGAAACTGAGGAAAAATCTGACACGGCTGTTTTTAGAGCGCTAGTTACAGGGATACATTTCTTCTTCAATATACAGCCTTAACTGTCACAGGGAAAATAAAATATTTTGCATGTTGCCAGAGGATTATGTTTTCCTTCCTAAAACAGGCAAATTAGGCTGTTGTTGTGACAAATCATACTAACGTATTGCTTCAGCAGGCCATAAGCTTTGCAAATAGAATTTGCTGTGCTATGGCATATTTGTATTTTTCAATGAAGTGAATGAAAACAATGTTATGGCACCCAGAGAAAGCAAATTTGAAATATATTCAGTGAGGATTTCTCGGAATATTTGTGCAAGTGTATGTATGTGTGCAAAAGCAAACAAAATCACATCCCCTGCAATTCCTCAAAGCATCAGGAAAATGACAGACCGTGACACTTCTCCTTGCATTGCTCTGCAGAACATTATCGCAGCACTGACCACAGAATTTCATATAGTAAACAAATTTTACCCATCAAAGTGACAGCATCAGTTTCACCACAGGGTTAATTTGCTTCTGTTTGACAGATTATTTTAATCAGAAACCTAGCCAGTTCTCAGCTGTAGCTTATTTTGACAGTCAGTACCAGCAGAGTGTTCCTTCAAGTTGTGGGCACATTGATTATGGTGGTTACGAGATGAGCTAAAGCTATATGCACTTGTTCTCTATTATTTAATGAGTCATTGAAATTAATAACTGTCATTTCTTATCTTGCATTACAGTTGAGAAACACACTGGTTGTAGCCAACAATAAGTTGAAAAGCTGGTTGTTTTGTTAATGGACCTCTTGCACTTGTGCGCTGTATAGTTGCCTCTCAGTCCCCAGAATTTCACTGTCTTTGTGTTCTCTAAAAATTTCCCAGTATCCAGAGGCTATTTCATAAATACTAGGTCATACCTTGTTTCAAGTTAACGGAAGTGTATGCATCTGTGCTAGTATTAACATAATTCAATTAATCATATTTAAATCTATTTGCTGGTATTTGCATGAAATAATGAATTGATTAACATGGCAGCATATGCCTTATTCATAAATTATTGACTTAAAAATAAAACCAATACTGAAGTGAGACTTTGAAGCTTTAATTCATTAAAAATGTCTGAGCATTTTATTGAACAACGATCTTGCAGTAAAAGTATTGAGTCAAATACAACCTAACACTAATTATACTGCAGCCCTTCATGGTACTTGTCACTCTGGCTGTTGTTGCATTCTGACCCTTTTCCACTTAAGCCTTTATTTTCACCATCAAATGATGAGTGTGTGAACTAAAACTACATAATAATTACTTTGTGCTGCTTACCTTGTTCACATTGAAAAATTTTCTTAGAGTATGGGGTGACTGTGTCAGAGCCTGTGTTGAGGTGTATGAAATGCAGGGGATCTCCACTCCACCAGAGGCTTGGCCTGGGTGACACTAAGTCTGTTTTGATGGCTTCATTCAAGGGAATTTGATACTTTGAAACAGTCCATTGCCTTATCTTTCCTTCATGCAGAACTCGTGGCTCCACTCTAGAGTCTCAGATAAAAGCATGTAGAGAAAGACTTTTAAAAATGATGGAGGCACTTTTAAGTCCGTACTGAGGCTGGCTTTGTCTTTCTTTTTACATTCACTGGCTAAGTACTTCTGAAAATTGTCTCTTCAGTTGCCATAAAGAAGTACCATAAAAAATGCCCTACAGGTAAAGACACGTCCACACCAGGGTTCACCTCCCCTCCCAGTTTGTGCAGCCCATAGCTATTGCCTCCTCCCTCTCCCCTGTACACAGAGCAATACTCTGGTCAGCCAGGAAATCTCATTGCTACAAGTAGGCCAAAGAACTCAGAACTCATTTCCCTCAAGATGTCAATCTGATTGATTTTCCTTTCAGTGTCAGCTGATGACAAACCTTAGAGAACTATTGTCACAGTTGCTTCAATAAGAGACGATAAAAGGGAGATGTAACAACAGTCTTCAGATATGTGAGAAGTAGGTGGAAGGAGGACAGAGCAAACTCTTCCTCTCCTCCCAGGTGGACAGAGCAAGAGTTTAGGGCTTAAACAGAAACAAGAGTGATTTATGTTAGGCAATAGGAAAACTGTTCCCAGTGATGAAACATTAGAATGCATTGCTGAATGAGGCAAGGGATCCCTAGAAATGCACCTGGACAAACTCCACTGGTAAACTGTTCAGGGAAAGCTGAAAGTGTCTCAGCACAGAAGAATGGTGTAAGTGACCTTTCAGCCTTTTTCCAAGTCCTTTGTGGGAGACAAACATCATCCTTAGACTCTCCTGAAGTTCCCCTACAAGTTCGTGTCAAAATGGACGTGACCCACTTTCATTACCTGCAATCAAATTAATTTTGCTGAGGTCTTACTACTGATGGCTACAGCAAGCAGCAACACTGGTGGCAGTCAGACATTGCCTGCAAGAATTTTTACAGGCCCCCCCAGCTTGTCCTTTCCTGTGGACAACCTGCTCCTTCCACAGCACCTCTGCACTCTATGTCCCACCTTCCCGCACACCCAAGTGCAGGATCATGACCACTGCCCTCACTCTAGACCTTCAGTGCAGCCACCCTGCTTCCCATTTTGGTGGGCACTCTGGCACTTTGTTGCTGACTTCCACAGACACTGGCCAAGGAATCTAGTGGAAGTCATTACCTCTGTGGTCTGAAAGACAGAGAAATGTTGCTTTCTGCACTGGACCATGGCAGCCCTCTGAGGCAGCGTGTCTGGCACCAGAACTCCCTCTAAATTTTTCTCTTCTCTTTACAGCTGGGGAGACCTCAGCACTTCTGTGGCTGATGGCATTGGCACAGTCTCATGGACAACGTCAGCTGGCAGCCAGGCACCCACTCCTTTCCTGACGGAGCGCAGTGCTTTCCCCCACCTGCAGCATCTATGCTAACATTCTTCCATGCTAGACTGCAGGTTGGATGTTTTCATCTTCCTTGAAGGTGTCCTGGTTCTGGCAGTGAAAGTAGCTTAGACTGGGCTGGTGTAGTGGCTGTTGTCAGATATCTCAACACTGTGTGCTGAAATGACATCTCGTCATCACATACAGACAGGAAGCAGCACACAGGCGAGAAAGAAAATACAACAAAAAGTATTTCTCTGTCTGCCAAGGAAACAGTCCGTGTACAAAATCCTGGCTGCTAAAAAGGTAGACAGCAGTGTCACTAAGTGATTGCTTTGGATTTTTAGTGCCATCTTCTTATCTGAATTTTTATTGCATATCTATAAACTAATAACATGTAGTTGAATGCAAATGTCATGTATTTTCACAGGTTTCCACTGGTTTGTTTTTTTCTAAACAGTATAATATTTCTACTTCTATTTATACATCTAGATTTTAGTTACTTCTGTCACACTGGAAGTATATAATAGTTTTTATCTGTTTTTCAACAGATATTTCTTTCAAAAACTAGGTACATTAAAAATCACTCCTTTTTTACTTTGCAAGTGAAATAAAAATTCTCCTCCATTTATGTTTCACCCCTGGATCTAAATTCACACATTCCTCTTTTGCTCTTAAAAAAAAAAATCCATAAATTTATTTTGTGGCAGTTGTAGTAAACTGTAGCACTTTAGAGAAGACCTTCTGTGTTTTCTTTTAACATGGATCCTGTTCCCAGTAAGATTTATGCAGAGGCTAAAAAGAAAATCATGCTATTTTTTTTTTGGTTAAAATTTCCCTCAGATTTTAAACACTAAAGTGTTCATAGCCTGGAAGCTTCTGAAACATGAAAATCTCATGAGTTTTATCCAATTTACAGCCTTCCAAAAATGTCGGCATTTTTTTGAAGCAGCCACTTTTGAAAAAAACGAATCTATGTAAAACTCAATTTTCCTGATGAAAAAGACTTGGAAGTTATGCTTTCACATGCTTATCCAGCTCCTCAGGCACGTTAGAAAATTATTCCCTTTAGAGAGAAACACTGAGGGTTTGGGACAGGAATAAGCAGTCCCACTGGAGAACACACTCAGTGTGCTGGGGCTCAAGACTTTTCTATGAGGAATGCTTTGTGGAGTTCTGTTGCTGTCTTCTCTATCTCTACTCTGTATCTCCCTTATTTTATTTCAAGATTTATTGGAAGACGATGTTTTAGTCCCAAATAGATTTTTTTTTTTGGTGGTGTGGGCATGCAGCTCTTTGCTGGAAGATAGAAAATGCCATTTTGTTTAACTCAGAGACATTCAGCCATGATGAACACCCTAAGCTGGTGTTTGGCCAGGGAATATATCTGCAACAGCAGTCACGCAGCACAGCAAGAGTGAACTGCAAACCAAATCAGTTCTGGTGCAGAAGACCTGATGTTTGTGATATGCAAGTTTCTGAAGGTTTTACTTCAGACTAGCTGTAGTAGTACCATCCCTTTTGCGGATGGAACAGAGCTCCTGATCTGCAGTGTCTGGTTTAGGTTAATCCCAGAAGAACCCGGCTTGTGCTTTCCCACAGTGCTTCACAAAGCATACTAAACTGGGACATGCAGTTGAAAAGCACACTCCCGATCCAAAGAGAAACACCAGTGCAGATGCATCCTGAGCTGCCTTGGGTTATACCTCAATGCAGATTTACTGGCACTGGTGGCTAGAATAAGTAATTTTATTTATTTAAGTGATCCTGGAAAAAAGCATTCTCACTTCCAAATTAGGATGTGCCTCTGTTCCTAGAGTTCATTAATACACGTGTCCTGGATGTATAGCTCTGTTAGTGGCCACTTTCTTATGATTGTAAGGAAAGATCCACAGCAAGCAGTGATTTGTCTCCATCTCCAGGGATATCCATGGGAAGCTGATGTGAGATATGCGCCCAAGCACCATTGTAGATCTCAGACATGCACCCTGTGGCTGGTGTTAGGTGGTGGCAGAAAGTGGTTAGAGAACTGGAGATGGAACCACCCTAAACCTGGGCTTTTCAGACCCATGAAAAGTAAAATAAACTCCACATCTCCCACCTTCATGGTGGCAACTCTCAGTCAAGGAGCAGCGCCTTTTTAGACTGTGATTACTTGATCCTTTGTGTCTATTTGACTGTGGTTGTATTTCATGGGGTCATCCACAACAGGAAACAAAGGTATCAGCTAGTGAAAACTCTCAGCTGAGACTGAGGGGTTTTTGCTACATTCACCAGTGAATTAAATACAAATGCAATAAGATCAATTGCATTCCACACAGGAACGTATACACAGGATGAACTAGAATTCATTCATTTTTCTCAATTTACAGGTCTGGTGAGTTCAGATCAATGTAAACCCAACATCTCTATGAAAGCACGCACAAAGGCTTTCTCCCATCCTCTTCAGTGAGAGTGTGCTCATACTAATTTCCTCTGCTTTCTCTGGCAGTGGGGAAATGGAGCCATTCTGCCACAAATTAAATGAATCCTTTACAGATAAGATAGTCATTGCAGCTTCCTGCATAGAGCCCAAAATTTTCATCCTGTTTAATAATCAGACACTGTAAAATGGCATTTTAGATGTATTCACAGCTTTCAAACATCTGGTGCATAGTGCTGGTGTGCAGCAGACGACTAACCTGTATTTATTTTGGAGCATAATGCCATGGACTCACTATTTAAGAGATAATATATAAGAAAGAACATCCCAAAGAAAGGCTTGCTGGTGAACTTACCTGCCACTGCCCTTTACTCCTTTGTTGGAACAGTATTTGTATATTTGCATAACTTGAGCTGTTCAGCAGCAATGAAAGCCATCACTATCCTGCTATTATTAGTTTTTTCATCATTTATGCAAATACTCATTTGCATGGGGGAGCAATATGGGTCTTACCTTTTCCTGCATTTCAAAATTAATAGCAGAGGAGAGAAGGTTTTGTCAGACGTGTTTAGTCTTTTCGGAACCCTTTCTATAGGTTTTGGCTAAGCAATTTGAATATTTCTTTGAATTTTACAGTCTCAATCTAAACATGACATTTCTGATGATGTAGAGTTTCTGCAAAAGCAGTAGTAGCACGTTGTCTCCTTTTACTTTAATAACATGTCTCCAGCAATGGTCAGTCTCATTACAAAAAGATACTTCAGTTTGACAAGGTTTGTTTTCCATAAACCAATTTTGATTTGAAACAGCTTTCTTTCTATCCTTAAAATAAAGTCCTAAACTCACAATTCAACATTTTGTTTTGCTTCCAAATAGTTCTGATATGCTTGTAATATCCAGGCTTCCTGCTACAGGTTTTTAAAATACTGACTTGCCATTGACTTTCTTCCAGTCTTCTGGAAACTGCTGGAAGTTTTCCGGTATGCTCAAAATCACCATTTTTGCTCCTTGGTTCTCCTCAGTTAGTTGTCTTAAAAATCACAGGTGCAGGTTATCCAGACCTGCTGATTTTAAATGTTTAATCTTTGTAGCTGCTGTTTAACATCATCTAGATTCATGCTTGGAATGGCAGTCCGCAGATGGAGCTGTGATAAAATCAGATTTAAAGCAGCACAAAATTTGCACACATACTGGCCCAAAAGGCTTTACCAGAGGCAGCCTGGTTTCAAGATAAAAGGCTCAGTGATATTTCTGAGAGCTTAGACTGGGCTGGTGCACTGACCTACAGTATATATATATGTATACATCTCAAAATCTAGCTGGTCTTTCATTTTGATAAATAATAAGGCTTTTGCTGTAAGAGCTGAAAAAAAATCTCGTGAACACGGAATGTGCCTGAAGCTAAAGGAAGCCTTGGGCAACTACTTGGAGAAGCCAGAGGTATTTTTCCAGTGTAAAATGTGAACTACATTTCAATGTGATGGTGAGAGACACTAATCCTTATCTCAGAACGTATAATGAACTTGCTCTGGAAGAGGAAAGTCTACTTGACTTCTGTCAGAGTATTATTAATAACTTTCTTGGCAGGACTTTCCACGAAGACAAGCCATGTAAGAGTAATGTCCCCAAAGTACTGGGCACAAAGCTCTGTCTCCCCTGGCACAGTCTCCAGCTGCCTACCAGCAAAGCAGTGACTTTGAGCAGACAGAGCTGAATAATTTCAAATGTCTTGATTTGGAGAGGGTACCTCACTGTCATAAACTATTTTTGATGGTGGTGTGTTTTCACCTTCTCTTCCTGCTTGCCTTGGCAGGTTGTCCTGGTTCTGGCCAGGACAGTGTTAATTTTTGCAGTAGGCAGGAGGGGGCATAGGTAAAACTTGGAGGTTATTCTATACCACCTCACACATTTTCTAGGAACAGGGGATGGGGTAGCCCACTGGAAGGAGCAGTCAGTTATTGTTGGGGGCGAGAACTCATGTGAGAATTGTTCGTTTCTTGTACACACTTTTATTAGTACTGTTGCTGTTACTCTTCGCTTTCTTACCTCGTTGTTTCCAGTAAATTTTTCTTATCTCAATCCAAGATCTTTACCTATTCTGCCTCCAATTCCCCTTTTCATCCTGCAATTCCCCTTTTCATCCTGGAGGAGAGGGAGAAGGGAGCAAGTGAGCAGTGGCATGGTGTGAAGTGTATGAGTGGGAGCACTACACTGGGGAGTGCCGCTCCTAAATCAGGAACGTAATGCAGGTGTATTTTCCTCCAAGAGATGGTAGAACGTTGCACATAGCTGTCTTTGCCTCTCCAGGGGCCAGACCTCTATTTGCAACATAACATGGGAGTCAGCACATGTCCAGAACAAGAACCATGTCCAGGTTTCTAGACAGAGATAAACACACCAGCAATCCAGCATGTCAACAGATAACACATCAACTCCACCACACACACGCTGTTTTATTTGCAAGCAAATACAGGGAGTTTAGTAAGTATACGGGTTTAAACAGTACTCTAGACAGTCAACACTTTGATGACATCACAGTTTATGATAAGAAAAAAAAAGATAGCTCTGGGTCACAGTTCAGGCAGTACTAAATCCTACATACTGTTGATGCTTTTCTAGTTTAAGGTGGTTTACCTCAAATACTTAACACTGGGCACTATGTGTTGTGTACAGCCTCCCCCCCCTCAAATGACTCCTTTTAATATTCAAGACAAGACATCTGACTTAGAAATTTCCCAGCATGCAGGTCTTTGACACAATGTTTCCCTTTGAAGTGAAAGAAAATTGCAGCTGACAGGGAATGCTTTGATGAAACAGTTTCTCATGAGAAAATGTGGATTCATAAACACGGAAAATTTTCATGGAAACACAGGAGGCAAGAAGATAGCTTAGAGAGAGGATACATTCTGGAGTACAGGGAGACTCCTACAATGGTTGAAGTGCTGGCTGGGATGGAGAGATGAGTGTCTTTCAGGTAGTATCCTTAAGTGTATCTCAGGCAGTAAAATATGCTCAGGCAGAGTCGGTGCAGCCAGGTGCTAATATTCAGTGCTTGAAAATGGCAGTTAAAGTATCAGATGGAAAGTTTTTCAGTACAAAACTGGCTTTAGGCATTGCTGATCAGCAGTGGGTAAATTTGTGGTTCTCACAGCTGAAGTCTGGTGCCAGCATAGTTGAGCATTTCCCATTAAAAAGTTGTCCCTATGCTGTCTAGGGAAATTTGCTGTGTCAAGGAATGTTTGTCGCTTGCAACAAAGCAGCAATGCATTCCTTGTCCACAAGTCATTCAATCACACATCATATCAAAGAGGCTGCATATTATGGAGCTGAAGACCATCAACCAGAATCAGTGGAGCGTGATTGAAGGTGTTCATGGAAAGACCTACAAACTAACACCACCCAAGATGCTGTGAAAAGCACGGTAGGAAGAAATGTCTTTGGATTTTGTCTTTCTCATCAAAACAAACTTCTCCTCCAGCCAGGCTCCTATCTTACATGCTGGTTCAGCCCATGAGCTGCTCATTTGTAGCCACAGAGGTGGCTGAGCCCCAGAGGCTCAGCCAGGGCTGCACCAGACCAAATGAGACTATTTGAAAGTCTAGCAGATGGCTGAATGACCTCTGTAGCTGAGTTTGGTTCTGTCCTGCCAGCCCTGGGTGCAGACAGCTAGTGTGGGACTGCCCTCGGCAAGCTGGAAAGCCCACAGGCATCTGTGTAATGGGATCCTTCTGATAAATGCTAGAGCCATGGAAAAGTCCATCTGCAAAGCTCTCCTCCAAGCCTTGTACCCATGATAACCAAATAGGAAGCACTCAAGGCTGCACATTTGTGGAATCTCGATTAGGGCAAGTCTCAGACTTCATAAAAACAGGCATAAAGCATATTGGTAACTTTTCTCACGGATGGCTTTTATTCACGAGATCTCACTGCTGAACAAACTTCAAACGGAGTACTAATAAATGTCTGTCCACATTTGAAAATCCATTGGTCACAGCAAACTCATTTTCTGAGACATGTCTATTCCCTGAGATGTTCCTGAGCAACATCCCTAATCTAAACAGCCTGAGCAGGCTCACAGGGAGGTTTCCAAGTGGGCAGAGGGGTGAATGCAGCTTCATGTCCAGTCCCACCAAATTTGTCCTGTATATTAATGATGGGCTCTTGGATAAGCTTAAAAAATAGAGCTGCTTCTGGAGGTCAAAAAGTCAGTCCCCAGACTCAGGAAGAGCTGATCCTTTTGGTCTCTGGGCCTTACAATACAAGGGCAAAAGTATTGTCCTCCTGACAGCTTGCCTTCCTCTCTTTTTCTAAGAGGATTCTTGTTTAAGAACATAGTTTGTTTTCTCACCTCCCAAGACAAAGCAGTTAGCCTTCTTCTCTAGGTGAAACCTCTTTAATTGGAAGCAGTTAATGCCAGTCATTGTAATGCTGTTAGAAGCCACCTTGCCTTTACCTGGCGTTGGGAATGCCTGTCCTGTTACACCCTGTGCCAGACTGGAGTGCTGACAATCCATAGAACCTCTTGCCTTACTTACTTACATTAAAGAAGGGAGTGAATAATTCTGAAAATATTTCAAAGATGAGGAATATCTCTTTTATTTCCTTAAGTCATGACTACTGTGCTGCAATGTATCACTGCCCAAAACAATGACACCTGAAAATACTTATCTAATTTGATATATGTTCATAATAAAGTGTATTTAACTACAAAGATATATGTGTCTGATGGTATACTTGCTACTGGAAGAACATCAGAGCCTTATTGCCACAGGCTCTGGAAATGCAGAAAATCCTCAACAGTCCAATGACATAATATTGATTAATAATACCTGCATTTCTAAAGTAACTTTAACATACTTCAAAAGGGGTTGCTGCAAAGGCTCTTCCTTTGAAAATTAGGGGTCCTCTTCCACCATGCAGACTGGAATAGAGGGGAACAACACCTGGCATCCTGTGCATAAAACATTTATTTATACTAATCATAAATAGTATCAAAAAGAATTCTATTCAGTTTAAACAGGATCACGTAAAAGAATCCAATGTAGTGGATTTTGAAGCAGCAAGGAGAATGAATGAAAATAAGCTGTGTGTCTGTCAGAGAGCTGAAGACGCCCCAAGTAACAAAATCCTAGCAAGCCTAGAGCTCCCAAGGGGTCAGACAATATTGATCTGGCCGAATTTCATCATATAGGAAACCATACTGTGCTTGTATGTCTTGAACAGTTACAGAGCCTATAAAATTTTCTAAGAAGACTTGAGATCTCATGTCTGGACCACAGTTCTATGAACAAAGATTTACTGTGTTTTGGAAAGTATTTCCCATGGAGGACGAAAGGCTTTTTGGTTGTGAAAACATTATAGAGGTCCAGTTTGGTTATGCTTAAGGGTCACATTTTTCAAATTGCATAGCAATTTTTATGGCTAAGCTATTATAAATTAATTTAAAGAGCAAGATTTTGCAGGCCACTGCATCAAATGTTGTTGCTGTTTTTAATTTAAATTACCCTTACCCTGTTTTTTCAGTTGCTGATTTATCCAAAGAATTAAGAGCCAACAAAGAAAAGCTATCAGGTTGCTCAAACAAGATTTGATCTTTATGAGAAAATGCATGCATAAGTTTCATTCTTATTAAACACTCATGAGCATCCAAAGAAAATGAAAATTAGACTGTGTCTTCCTGATTTCAAATGTGTAACTCAGAGGCGAAAGGCACTTTGAGGATGTATCACACAGAGCCTAGATCTGTGAGCTTGACATTAATCGTATTTTTCATGTCATGCTTCACGCCTGCTGCATTGCTACATTATTTGCATCACACAGTAAGCCCCAGTCATAAACAAATACATCTGAAAATCTGTATTGTGAAGGTTCAAGAACTGCTTGAAGACATAGTTCATACTGCAACACTTAGGTACATTGAAAACTGCTGGTAATTGCAGGAAACATTTTGAACTTTTTGGCAATTTCACTTTCCCCCCACTTTTTCCTTGATAATCCCTTCTCTTTGATTGAAACTCTTAATATTTTAGAGCTACCCACAAACAGCATTCTGCAAAAGCATATTATAAAGTTTTCCTACAAAACTAAGTTTGCTGGAGACATACATCATATGCAGAGGAAAAGTTAAATTACAACATATCTGAATCCAAATACAACAGATAGTGCCTGAAAAAGCTGTGAATGCCGGAAAAGCAGGACCTCCCCTAGCACACTATGATGCTGGACATGTGGTTGTCAGAAGTTTAGTGCCTTTTCCAGACAAGTGGAGGAGAAAGGTAACTTCAAGTTTCTTTAGGAAAATTTCTGAAGGAATTAGATGCTGCTGAATCAAGGTGCCCCAGATGTATGACATCTTAATTGGAGGGGAAATATAGGAATTTGGAAGCTAACCAAGCTTTTCTCAGGTCCTGTGTTATGCTGGACCTGGGGCTCGCTGTCTTGCTGACAAGACCTGGAGGGTCAGAGGTCAGTCTTGAATGGCATCACATGTATCTACCAGAGCTGAAGTTCCGAGATGGGCTTTTGGAAGAAGTCTCTCCTCACTCTTCTCTATCTAGGAATTATGAAAAGTCTCTCCTCACTTTTCTCTATCTAGGAATTATGAAAAGTCTTCCAAAACATGGCCTTTTTTTGGTGCAGGAGTTATTAGAAAAATGAGGGAAGACCCTACATGGTTCATGTGTACCCATGTGTGCACCTCTATCACTGGCAGCACTGGCCCATCTCATTAAAAAGACACTGTAAAATTTAAATCAATTCAAGCAACTGAGGTACAAGAAATATGCCTGCCCACAGGCTCCACTATCACATCTGGGGAAAAAGATGCAATTATTAGCTTCCTTTATTCCAGCCTTTTACCAGGGGTATCAAAGGCCAGGACAAATGATCGGCAAGCCATTTACAGGACAGTGCTGCTTTCCAAGCTTGAGTGAGCTTGCAGCATCTCTTTGCAGGGTCACCAAATCTGGCAGAAACTCAGCTGTTTATGCTAATATTTGGGGTGGCAGCAGGATTCCCATGGGGAAGCTCCCTCAACTCAGTCATATGATAGCAGCAATGAAACAAAAGCTGCTCTAGTGCATCAGCAAGGATAGCAGCTGCTAGAATAGTGGTTTCTATATCTGACATCAGTTCTTGTAAACTTTGTCTGTCTAATGTGTCCAGTGGGATTTCGCAGAGGTTACACCCTTCTCACACAAAACTGTGGCCTTGGGTTTCGCTTGCAATTAAAAAAAGTGGGACTAATGTCATATTTTTCTAATTAACACCCTCCTAAACACATGAGCAGAAATTGCACCAGATACAGGTCTGTATTAGTATGATCGTAATTTATATAATGTTACTAAATTAGTTTTGGTTCTTTTCATCCAATTTGTGTGTTACCACTTTAAAATATGTGTTATTAGTGTGCAACTTAATCTTTAGCACATTATCCATAAGATTTAAACACAATGCATGCTTTCTTAAGTTTGGTTATATTTTCTCTGACATTTATATTTATTTGCCCTTTTTCCTATGTTGATAAGTTAAAGATGCTCTCAAGCATTTCTAGTTTATATCTGTATTTGTTTCCATGGAATTACACATTTCACGTTGCACAGAAATATGCTTATCTGGAGACTTTATTGCTGGGTTTTTATTTCTTTTTATCTTGCAGATATCAATAAAATCAAATATCTCTCTTTCTCTTCTAGGTTTAAAAAAAAAAAGTAATTCTCTTCCTGTTAATGAACATTATTAGTGACGTTTTCAGGTTCCCAATTTAATAGTCACCTCCTGTGTTGACAACTCTTTCTTTCTTCACAGAACAAGGGCACAGAGCATCTCATATAAGGAGAGCCTATGACAGATTGCCCCTTCGCTAATGGGGGCTCCAGATACATTACTGAAACATTTACATCAGAAATGGATTGCCCAGACCTAAATTTTTCCCACTTCAAAGCCTGAGGGCGACCAGATCAATTCACAAATACATCTTTCTTCTTTCATTTCCTTACTGTGTCATCATCATGTGAAACTCTTAAAGGGTTAGATCAGAAATAATGAGGAAATTTTTATTTATAATGGAGTATAGAAGCCAAAGGGGGAAAAAAAAAGAAAAGAAAAGATGAAAGAGACCAAAAGGAAACTGGGGGAAGTCCCAGTAAGTCTGCTTAATAGATAGGAAACAGGTCAAACAAAGAAGGCAATTCATGAGCTTCTGGGAGAGATTTCCTAGGGTTACCAGAGATGCAGATTTCCTAGGCATATTAGAAAAAGTGGGATTTACTTTCTCCTACTTGGATATTCACAGTCTGGATGGGGAGGAGTATCTCACATTCAGCTCAGTGTAGCATCCCATCCTGAACACCTGCAGAGATATTCCTAATTATCAAAAGATGAAATAACTCCTCACTACTTTTAGCTTTCAAAAGTCATTATTGACAGTGAGGCAGTGTGACCAGAGAAGGGGCTGGAGAGGTGGATGGGAGGACAGGAATGAGAAAGGATAGGCTGGAAACAAAAAAAATCACAATAACATGAGGCAGTGGGTGGAGAAGAGGAATTGATAGGTCCTAAACATCAGTGACATGGAAGTCCGAGCTCAGGTCATGTCCCACCATGGAGCATGGCTCTCCGAGACACACGTGGGCAAAGACATCTTCCTGCAGCAGGAGCTGTGGAGACCCAGTGCAATGCAAGAGAGAGATGAATGACCTTGTGAGTCTCCCTGTGAGTCACAGATACTATTAAAGGTAGAGATCTAAGACTGTAATTTTAGGATTTGAATATTTGACGCTTTCTACAGCTAACCAAGCACACTCATTTGCCTCTCATTTAGCTCAAAGCCAGTCTTTAATCAATGCTGACATCAAAGTTCCAGATATTACAGCCTTCCCCCAGGTCACAGGTAGTGTTCCAGTTCTTTATTACCATCTGGGAGAGGAATTTTACACTTAGTCTTCTTGGATGCTGAGGATTAAGCATCATTCTGAAGACAATACACCTACAGGGGCTGAAATTCTGTCCTGACCCACCAGTGGCTAAGAAATCTGCACAATTTATTAAGAATTTTAGTTAAATGTAGCTTAATCTTTCTGTGCCAGCTGGGTGTAAAAGTTGCAGTGCTGGTTGCAGCAAGAGACACTGGTCATGCACTATTTCTATGTCTAGAAAATTCAAAAAACAAGTTGCTTTTAAAAACTTCATATTTTGCCATGGGCTTTATTGTCAGAGAACAAAGATATGTCTGAAGAACTGGCAGAGATATATATCTAGCATATATATACATACACACACGTATGTAGTGCGTGTCTCTTTAAAGGAATGCTGCAATGGGATTTAGGCCCAGCACGTAGTTGGAGCACTGGTCTATTTACAAAGTTAATATTCTATAAGGAAAAAATACCTGTTGCATATTTTCTCCACACTATTTCCATGTGTAAAACTGAATGTCACTTCTGTGCTAGTTCTCTTGGTTTATGCTCCTAATCACAGCATTAGCTGGGTCCAAAATTTTTGCTGAAATAATGATGTCAAGGAGGAGTCGATAATACACAGCTCTCAGAAACACAGTTGTGCTTGCAAATGCTGCTGGGACAGCAAAATTGTTTTTGGTATTGCTGCTTCTGTTCAGAAAACTGGAACAAGCTCTAGTGGGAAATCACTTTATTTTGGTGCAAGCAGTGATTCGTCATGAGGGTTTGCCAGGATTTCTTCAGAACTAAAAGCCCCCTTCTAGCATAGACAAAGACTTTGCAGCTGATTTTTTTCTTTTTGGCAGAGATGTCTTACAATTCCACGTTGTATTTGCATGTCTTGACTCTAATGACATTCTAGTTAAAAGTAAAAACATTTCTTGTTGTCTGGTTTGATTTAGTGCAGAAATTAGATACACTTTGTTTAAAAAAGAACTTTTAATTGTAGCTCAAAATAGAGTGAAATGGCATAAAAACTGATGTCACGGTCCAAAAATACTATTCTATTTTGAACATCTAAACGATGTCTGGTCTTATAAATGTTCAGATTATCATAAAAGTAAAAGAGAATCAGAAGAATCCTGAAAGTGCTCTTTTATAGATTGGGTGAAATCCATAATTTGCGTAACAAAAAGATGCCCTCTGAAGATATGCTTGCTGTTAAACTGAGATACTGTTGCATACTTGTCTAAAAAGGAGTTAGCAAACATTTTCCTTTTTATCCAGCTGCAGTCAATCAAATAGTGCAAGAAGGCTATGAATGAATACGAATTAAAGTTGTTTGTGGGAAATGTAACACGTAAGTTGATAATTTTCAGAAACATTGTATCTGAGACTGTACTCATGTCTACCAGCAATTTGTGCACAAATATTTTGTTCCCATGGTCCTTTCAACACAGGTATACTTCTGCCAATGCTGTTTAATGTAGTGACATCAGTGATGTAACATTTATGTCAAAAAATGGGGTATCAGCTTTCTGGTAGTACCCCTTGCAAAGGGGATCACGTGGACAAGGCACAAGTAGCCCTAATCCTCTCCTCCCAGCCTGCCAGCGGGCTGATACAGGTGAGAGAGCTTTGGGTCTAAGTTGGAGTGTACTCAAGAGCTAGTGCCAGAAAGAAATCCCTTTTTGAAACATGATAGTTTCAGAGCTACCTGAGTTCAGAACCTTCCTGTGGCTGCAGGAAAGGTAATCCCATGCTATCTCTGACTGCTTGGGGAGCCATCTCCACCCCCTCACCTTCTCCTTCCCCAAAGTGCATACTGCTTGACGATGCTCCACTACTGTGCAGTAGATTCAATGCAGATAACTGAGAAGAGCCTTCCCTGTGTCTCCTTTAGTTTGTCTGTGAAAAAGGAGATGCAATTTATCTCAAACATCTTCTGTAGAAGGAAATTAAATCTATGTGAAACTACAGCCTAGCTAAAGGAACTGAAAACAGAGGCAGTGGCCAGAATTTGCCAGTGCTAGAAAATAACAAAGACCTAGAAAACAACTGCTGGGGCTGCAGTCCACAATGCTCCTCACTGACAGTGGTGTAAATTTAACCAACCCTGTTCTCTACCTCCCTTTTTGTATTACAGTAATACTTCAGCTCAGCTAGTTCCCTTCCGAGATCCACGTGGCCCCACAGAGTTCTGCCTAGCACAATGGAGGGGAGAGATCCAAGTCAGTCACAGACAAGGTTGCAGCTTACTGACACCCAGCTACACCCTGTCTCACTGGGTTACAAGCACACCGAGAGGATTAAGTGTGACAGTGCGCACAGTGGAGGAGTTTACCTACAAATACAGTTGCTAGGCTTGCTGCCTCCATCAGGACATTCTCTTCAATCCACATCACTGGTAATGGAAGGATGACTGTTCAGGCAAGGTACTTTGGGAAGTACAGTGGGATGTTTTGGTGGCAAACTGAGTGACAGGGCATCTGCAACCTGCAGTCTTTGTGCTATGTTGGTTTTGATGCAAAGAAAGTAGAGGAGCTTCAGAGAGGAGTATGTATCACCCAGCTGAGGAGGCCCTCGGGAAATGCCATGAGGCATGCTGGAAATGAACGTAGCACACCCTGGAGATGCTCACAAACTGTTCTGGAAGGCTAATATCTAGCTCTACGTTGCACTCGCTAGCCACTGAACACAAAGAAGGTCAGTACACCTCACAGCTGGACACACCATGGCACAGAGAAATTTGACCGAATTTCTCCAGAGGGGCAGTGCAAGTGGGGTCCAAAATCCCACTGCCATATGGCAGTGGCAGGTTCCTTTTTTTCCTGCTGAGCAAGGAGACTTGCAGACCTGTTTAAGACTGTGCTGGTCACAGCTGAAAACAGTAAATGGATATGAAACGTAGCTGGTAGTGATAAAAATCTGGACAGGTCTGTGCTTGTAACTGAGTCTCCATGTCCAAATCTTGTGTTAGTTTTGCTTTGGATTAATTTACAGAGAAAACTCCTTGATTGTATTTGTCCACCTTATTGTTTTTTACACATTTAAGGGCTATGCCTGTTAACATTTGAGACTAAACAGCATATGCAACTTTCATATCATTTCAGCCACTTAAAAGTGAGATATCTGTCTAAACCAGTTGTCTACATTCCCTTTGAGGAAGAGAAAGACACCTCCAGAGGACAGTTCATCCCACCTGCAGCAGGTTGGGTGACTGTCACTCCAGAGGTGCTTACACTTCTGTACTAGATACAGACAACAACTAGTTATCTAGCTTAGACACAGGTGAATCATAGCCTCAGCTGGCTCATTTCAGTGGAGATCCTGTCTTCATTAAGTAACTAAGAGAAGCAAAACTCAATGAGCTTTCAATCAATAACATTTTATCCACTGTAGCTGACCACACAGCAGTATGACATGAATACAAAACGAATGTGATGCCGAATTGACTTTTGCTTTTTCTCTTTTATCTATTTTCTATATTCTTTACACGTATAGTTGTAGCTCTGTAGCCTATTACAGTATTTGTAGCTAGCATTTTACTTACTCTGTTAGACAAAGAGACAAAATAAATTCCCCAGCAGCTCCAAGCTGGGGGTCCAAGGTTAGATTCTCAGGGAAACCAAGGTTGAAACTAGCTCTCTGAGACACATTTTCATAAAAAAAGTTTAGATTCTATCTAAAAGAGAGGGAATTCAGAGGGTTGAACCCAGGGAGAATTACCTCACAACTTACGTCTCTAACTGGGGATTTTTGTCAGATATGCTAATGTGCTAAGCAAATAAAAATTGTATACGTGTTATGCTACGGGTGCATCTTCGGCGTTTTCCATCTGGTGAATCGTGCACCTAAGGATTCTTATAAAGGTAACCCCTTTTTATCACCTAACTGTGTCTGGCTCATGATTCTAGGACCAGTGAAAAAGCGTCAAATGGACAATTGGTTTGCTGGACAGTTGATTTGCTGATCCAGGACCCTGTTATTGCTTTGAACATAGGCTGCAGTTTTCTCTTGTATCAGTGTCTGACAGTATCAGCCAAACTAACCCAAAGGCCGTGATGTGTTGCAAGTTCTGGATATACCCGGTGTTTGTTTGCAGGATTTCTGAAGTGACTGAAAAGGAACTTGACATGTTCATGTTCTTCCAGGCTCCTAAGGGTCAAAATGACACATCCTTGATCATATGATTATGCTAGAGAAACTGAAAAATCATCCGTGAAAGAAGATGAAAGAAAACTTCTAAATATTGTTTCCATTTTGTGCAGGTTTCTGCTTATCAGATGAACAGTGGCTGTGCAGTGAGGATTATTAACATGGCCTCAAAGTTTTACAGATAAAAATGCCTCAAAACTTAACCCCAGGTTGAGACTCTGACTCAGATTCAGCTAACAGGACCTCTTAAATTTGCCTTTGAAAGGAGCTACCCTACCGTGTTATTTTGATTTCTTGTCACTGTCATAAATCCAGTGCATGTTGTCATAGACTATTGAGTGGATGTTTGCCATAACCACATCCTAAATGCTATACTAATTTCATCTCCAAAGGCCCAAACCAAATGATCCACTTCTAACACAGGAACTTGAGCAAAATCTGAGAGGGAATTGCTGCCTGCTCTCTGAGGTGAGGCAAGATAAGCAAGCTGTTCCTGGGCTGACATCTGTGTTAACAGTGGGCCATATGCAGGCTGTACAGAGAGAGCTGGTAACACACCCGAGATCATGCATTTCACAGACTGCACCCACAACTGACATCTTGTATAACATTTAATATGAGGATAAATAGAGGCAGCAGCCACTCGGACTGGGCACAAAACAGTCAGCCAGCTGACCTGACACAAGGGAAAACAGCTCCAAGACAACCAAAACAGCCACTCCTAGGAGGAGCTGACTGCTGCTTTCTATTGTTTCAACCACCCTGGCTATTTAGGTATGCCCCTACAATGGGGAAATCACCTGTAAGTATCTTCACAACTGGCTTCAGATAGAGGCATCATGGCATTTATTTTGGTATTTTGGCTCCTCTAGGAAAAAGGTGTTTACGTGTGTGAGATGCTGCCTTTAGCAGCAAGCCAGTGTATTTCCTTCTCACTGCTTGTTCTCATTGCTTTTCCTCCCTCAGTTTGGCAATGGACCTGTTCACAAAGCTGCACAGTAAACCAGATCACAAACTAGATTATGGTGAAAAGTAGCCTTTTCTGCGGTTCCTCAAAATATCTGTGACAGCAAAACAAAGAGCTAGCATGTTAAAGTGCCTCAAAAGGGGACAGAAATAGGGTAAGAAGGGTCAGGAATTTCCTAAGTCTATTTCACGGCCAGTGTCTCACAAACCAATGTTACAAACATAGGCCTGAATGACACTGGAGTAGTTTGGGATGGACACAGACAGAGAAACCATGCTCTCAGCTGTGAAAACCCAGTTCCAGTGGATGCACCTCCCCTTAGCAAGAAAGGCTATATGCCTAGAGGGGTAATGGGCCCATAGGATGCAAAGCTGACATTTACATTTGCATTATTTCCAACAAGGAGCAGATGGCAAAGGGATGCTCTGTAATTTCCATCTGAACCCCAAAGAATCCACAATATCCATTTTAGCTGGGCACTTTCTGGTCCTAAATCGGTGCTGTGTGCTGCCAGGTGACAACAGCTCCCTCCTCAAAGGCAGCTGCCTTTCAGCAGGGGATGGCACTATAGGCAGTTAATTAACGACCCGGACTTTCAGATACAAATATCTGTAAGATTTATAACACGCAAAAGCAAAATCAGGGCTTTTCCACTGCAGGTACAAAAAGCTGGTGAGCTCTGAAAATGCAGCCTGGTACCGATGCTGGAAGTTGCCTCCTAATAGGTGAGTGGAGGAACCTGTGCACAAGCTGTAGCCTGGCATGGGGCCCACAGCTGGGATCAGGGGTTTCCCAGCAGTGCTCTCGAACTCAGAAGCAGAAACAACACACAAGAGGAAACCAACTTAACATACCGGGATAAAATCAGATATGGTCTTTAGAATTTTTTTCACACTTATGCAGTTGTTTGTATTGCATATCAGGTAGATTTGTAGGGAAAAATGTTTAGAAGCATATAGGTAAATTCGACACTAAAGTAATCATCATTTTAATATCAACTCCCTGAAAGAGCTGAGATAAAATAGGAAAAGGATCACACAAAACATATCCTGGAACTCATTTGTCTGAATTTGAGCATACTGAATTGGACAACTGGTTTGCTGGACAGTTGATTTGCTGATCCAGGACCCTGTTATTGCTTTGAACATAGGCTGCAGTTTTCTCTTGTATCAGTGTCTGACAGTATCAGCCAAACTAACCCAAAGGCCGTGATGTGTTGCAAGTTCTGGATATACCCGGTGTTTGTTTGCAGGATTTCTGAAGTGACTGAAAAAGAACTTGACATGTTCATGTTCTTCCAGGCTCCTAAGGGTCAAAATGACACATCCTTGATCATATGATTATGCTAGAGAAACTGAGAAATCATCTGAATTGATATGACCCTAGTAAATATGCTTAAACTCAGAAGAGAAGGAGAAAAAATGATGAGTAGCCATCCTATTTAACAAAATATCTAAATTCACAAGCCTTCTACATCTAGGTGATTTCATTAGTATCAGCAGGATTTACAATACCTGTCTCATAGGGACAAATACCATTTTTACCGCTAAGCAGCTTCACTAATTCTTTTTGTCTTTCTGGTTATCCAGACAAATTAAGTCATCAAAATGCAAATTTATCAAGGTGCCATCCCTCGGTGCAGGCCTTTCCAGGTGCTGGGCAGTGAGCATTCACTGTGGAGGAAAGTGTCTGCAAAAGCTCACTTATGCTATATAACGGGCTGCTTACTGAAATTTCCATCTCATTGCACCATCTCATTCTGAAAACTCTTTTCAATAAGACTGAAAAACCTTCTACAGGTGAAAAAAGAGAGGACTGGATGATAAATGTGATGGGCATGACCTTCTTAATGAGGAGGCATCTTTGACAACCCTTAACTCTTCCAATGTTGTGTATGTCTACCAACACTGTGGGCTTGGGGATTATAATATATACTGCATTCACAAATACCGAAAAAAATTAAAAAGACCTCAAAGCCTCTGGCAGTACAAGATAGCTGTAGGAAAATGGAATAAGACTGATAGGAAAATAATCTCTTACAGACTTTTGGTTACCAAGAACTGTGAAGCCAGATAGCAATGAAAGCCTAAATACATACATACCTGCTGTGTGGTCCCCTAAGACACCGCAGCACTGCCTTGGTAAGGGTCACCTACTCCAGAGAGAGGGGCAACAGAATTTACAGCATTTTAATTTAATGGGGATTACTCAAAAAGCTTGCAGGGGCAGAAGTGAAAGGCAAAGCTCTGTGGATACTTCATCCATCTGTAGCAAACTTCAAGGCTAGCTTTCCCAATGATGGGAGTTGACGGCGATGGTAACTAATAAGTGTCTTGCTCTCTATTAGTTCAGCTGCCCATGGTCTTCCTGGGAATTGAACAAAACTAAGCAGAAACTGAGACAAGTTTTGTGGAGAGGCAGCCAAGAAGACCAGGCTTCTGAGTCTTTCTATGAAAAACAGTAAATGGATCACATGTGCAGTTTGTTTACTATTCTAAGAACTGTGTTCTCTGAAATAAACAACAGCTGCTTTTAAGGCCAAACACTGATACCCTTGTTCCAGACAAGGTGGCAGGGTTGTGACAAACCCACCTTGCTTTGTACAGGAAACAGGCAGAGCAGGCACTGCAGATTGGACAAGGAGAGAGCAAGAGGCTCATATGATGCTCTTCTGACAAAGGCTGAAGGCTCCACAACAGACATGTGAGAGCAGCACTAGCAGGAGGAGTCAAAACAGGCTGTTTGCCCATAAAGTACAACCCAAGTTAGTAACAAATTTTAAAGCTGAATAGGGCGGAACTGACAGATTTCTTCAAACTACTCAAAGCTATAAACAAAATGGTACCTAAAGAGCTTTGAAGATACCTTGCAAACCTAAAAAGGAACCAAGCAATTTATGATACACCTAAAGAATGCTAAATTAAAATAGGTTAAAGAAAGATACTTTGAGAGGCAAGGTGACAAACATGACATGATAAAAAATCCTAGCTTTTTAGTTCATCTACTCAGTGAACACAGGCAAGAGAAACACTTCTCCACATCACACTCTTGACATATATTATCTCAATCAAAGCAGTTCCTTTGCTTTTGTTTTAGTTTTCTTCTTATTTGAGCCCCAAATTTATATGCAAAACAGTGCAATTTAGCAAACATGTCAAAGGAGTCAACTGGACCTCATGTGGCTTTAATCACCTCAGAGAAGAATTCCTGACAAGCCTCTGTCTAGTAATTTATTTAGATTTCAGATATGGCAAAGCACTTTAAGAAAATACAGAAGGACTCTTTATAAACTGGAAAGCAAAGTTAGTTCTTGTCACGAGATTCAGAGCCTGGATATGTTTTCAGCAACCGAGGCATTAATATCCTGTGGGGACCAGGCAGAGAGGGCAAGAACAAGGCTTTCTGGGTCTGCAGCCCGAAGCTGCTGTGGATGTGAAGGCCAGGGAAGAATGGGTAGGGCAGCAAGCTGGGAAAGGAGAATGAGTTTGAGAAAGCAACATCAGCTGTTTCTCCACAATTATTCTGATGTGCTCAACTCATTTAAAAAAACCCAACAATAACTCAGCAACAAAATTAAGTTAAGACAGAACAACACTTGAGAAGACCTAGGTTGTTGCATGGATTCAATTCTCAACAGTGGCCTGTGCAAATAAAGCTGCAAGCGATAAAGGCCAGAACTACACTTGGCAGTTCATAAAGACAAATCTCTTTTCTTAGTAAGATTGCAGGCTATAAACTAACAAAAAAAAATGCTATCAAGAAGATTAGAGCCTTTATTTTCCACTTAAGCTTAGACTGATAAAACAGTTTTTACAATAGTGTGCCATGCATGTGATAATACAAGATGTCTTCAAAAACAGCATATTTTTCAAGCTGAAATGACGACTATATCAAGGCTCTTGACATTCAGTGCTGGAAAAATCTTTAATTAACTAGGATGGCAATGCCAGTTTAAGATCACAGGCACAATGGGATTTAGTGAGTATTCTATACAATTGGATTAAAAGGGAATAAGACACACCTCCCACTTTAATAATACTGAATGGATTCAGTTTGAAGATTCATATTCCAGGGGTAATGAGATAAAGGTGTCCACTTTATCTGAATTTATTCTAGTGTCATCTCTCTAAAAATAGCAGAAATTTCATCAGTTAAACTGCATGGAAGACATTATAATCCTGCCGTCTATAGATGAAGTCTTAAGACAAATGCCTATCAAACGCTACCAGTTTTCCCCACTTACCCACCCTAACCTGTCAGCGTGAAGAGCAGAAGACTAGAGATCAATTTAAAAAATGCAATGGGATGTTCCAAAATCTCATGTTTTCTAGAAAACAGGTCCAGCTGGATTATACCTTGCTGTACCAACAGTTTAGACCAGCAGATTTCACATCCTTTTTTTTTTTTTTTTTAATTAATAAAACAAGAGGCTGAGAAAATTCACAGCTATGGTTTTGTTGATTAGGATCAAGATACAGCAAAGTGCTGCGTATATATTTTTGCACAGCGGTCATACGATGTTCCCAACAGCCACTCTTCAGAAATGCTGTTTTAGATGAATGCACAGGGCAGAAATTTAACCACTTTTAACTTTTAAAAAGCTTAACAAACTTTTATGCCCATTATTACGTAGCTTTTATAGCAACATTGATAAATCAATGTGTTTCAAACTCTCATAATTTCTCAAAGCCGTCAGGAATCACAGAGGAGTTAATTTTGGAGCTGTCTGGCTTGCTGGGGCTGCCAGTCTATATGAAAGAGCTATGCTCCAACCTAAAGTCTGTTAATCTGCAATTTAGAAAAAGGAAAGTACAATCTTAGAGAAAAAGTTGTCATCACAAGGTTATCAGGAAGGATTCTAGCCAGCACTGACTGGCTATATCAGAGGAGTATTTTCCTCTCTTCTCAGTAGATACATTTTGTCATAGATAAAATAGATTCTAAGATTATTTATGCTGTAAGAAAGGTTTTCATAGCTCTGACAAATAAATTGTTTGAAACCATCAAATTAGCTAATTTTCAAATGCATTTCCATTCAGATACAGAAATGACAAGTCCTTCATTAGAGCACCAGTTTTTCAATGACATTAGCTTAATCTTACCAGTATTATCGATCTATTCAATGTTTACTTCAGCAAGCAGTCCCATGGATGTGTAAAAGCGATCTTTTGAATTGACTTTTCAAGGAGCTCATCCACAAATGTTAAATCACTTTCAGGATTTCAAGTTGAAGTGAACTTTTCAAATATAATTTCACATATTTCTCCAAGCTTATCATTCTTATCTCCAAATCTGTATTGTGTCCAAAGTCTGTAGACCTCTCTTGTCTCTCTTTTCATTCCACACTCCCCCAAATATCAACCTACTGCAAGTTGTCTCCAGCAGACAATGAGGAGAGATGGCATTACCTGTCCTAATGTTCTGCCACAGTACCACAGTGACAACTGAAGAGAGGAACACGTGAGCCTGGCTGCAAAGCCAAAGAAGAATCTTTCTGGTTTATGCTCACACATTATGGACAAAGGTAGGAAAAAGACCTAAGAGAAACCTCCACCACTTAAGAAACTTTCTTTTGCTTCTATAATGCAAACAGCATATAGACAAGAGACTTACAGCATTCAGTGCAATACACTGGAAAGGGCAACTGCATTTGTCACTACAATTATTAAAAATAAATGAAGGGCCAAGGTTAAAAGCAATTCACCTTTGTTTCCCCCTTACTGTTGCTATTTATACTCAGTCAAAGCACGTGGAGAATACTGTTGCCACTTTGATTTTGAGATCTAACATTGAGCTAATGCTCGTGAAAATGAAGCATATGATGCAGAGCCACGCGGAGTTTGGTTTCATGTGATCAGGGATGTGCAGGACCTAAAGGCAGGCCACTAACTGAAAGAGCACTAATCAAGGAGAACAGGGAGAAACCTGCCACAATAACAACATCACATGTTCCTTGATAACGCATTAGTGAAAACCTCTTATAGTATACTGTGCACTGCCTTTGCATCTTTAAGACATTAAAATGTAAATGCTCCAAGTATTTATATAAAAAAAAATCCAGCTCACGTTTTTTCTCCTACAGAAACAAAATCCAGAGACAGCTGGAAAATAGGAGGGACAGTAAAAAAATAAGTATTTCAGTTATTTTTTCCTCCCTAGAATTAATTTGATGAGGCTAGCACCTAGTAAGAAATATGATTTTAAAACATTACTTGATTTTGAAATTGTTGGTGTGCTAACAAAAAAGTATTCCATTTTGCAGCAGAGGAAGGATTCACCCATCAAAAGAGACTGGCTGTCAGAGATGAAAGAGAGTAAAGAAATGGAGAGAGCCATTTTAAACACGTAAGACAAGACTTTCATCTCATGCTGGACCATGTGGGACTGAGCTATTAACCTTGGAAAAAAATCTGACAGGAGTGAAAAAGAAAGGAAGAAAAAAAAGAGGAATATTTTACCTTCAATATTTTTTCTGATCTGTACTGACACATTTCAAGAAGTCTACATTTATGCTTTTCCTTGGGTGAAAGTTTTGCCATATGTCCTCTACATCTTTCTGCACATCCCGAAGTGTTGTTACGGGTCTTCTGAGAGTCTGTGTCCTTCGCCCACCTGCCTGTTCAGGTGCTGCCTGTGAATAGCTTGGGCAGAGCATGGCTGGTGAATGCGTGTGTGACTCCTTTGCCGGGGTCACCTGTACACCTTTCTTTTGCCCCAGCAGCATGTGACACTGACTGCCAAAGCAGTGTTAAAGCTAGACATTTGTGTAGTTTGTGTTAGTTCTGCCTGAAGAGCAGCTCCACTCCAGTTCTGCAGCTACCGAAGCGAGTGCTCCCAGATCCTCATCAGTCGTCTCATCAGTGTTTAAAAAACTCCCTCTGTGGGATTCCACAACCCCTTCTCTGCAATGCATTTGTAGTCTAAATCCTCCTTGCTCTTTGCAAGTGCCTTCCTTACATTTAAGTGACTTTTTTCTTTTTTTTTTTCTTTTTTTTTTTTTTTCCCTGAGAACTAAATGGATTACTTTTTATCTTGCCCTTGAGGGACATGAAAAACAATCGCTCACAATCCTTTTCTTAAGGACCTTTTCCATGTTTAAGCTCCCTGTCAGTTTCCTCTTTTCCATACCAAACCAACCACTTCTTTCAAATCTTCGCTTTGTGTCACAGCATATACTTTAAGTCTCACTCGAGGTGCTCTGGCCCTTAAAGGTGGTGGCCCACAGCGGGTTCAGTCGATCTCAGCGGTGCGAGCCAGGACAGAGGCGATACCTTTGGTGCGTTCAGAAACTGCTATGACACCGCCAGGAGCGATCAGTGAGGATTTCAAAGCTAGGCAAAAGGCTTTGTACCTGCCCTCTGAGGGAGGCTCTCTCCGTTTCCAGCTCCCGTGCCCAGCCCGGCCGCTCCCCCCCACCTTTCTGCGGTCTCCGTTCCACTTGGGCTTACGCAGCCCCACGGCCCCGATCCCTCGGGTGCTCGGCATGGCCGAATGCTGCCCGTGAGGAGGCAGCTCTCCCCCACGACAGCACTGTGCGCACATTCGGCCACTGGGCTCCGTCCTTCTTTCTTAAATCATATTGTTTAGGGGTGAGCCCAAAGGAGACACCCCGGAGCGCTGCCCTTCCCCGGGGGGCGGGGGAGCTCCTCACCTGCGCCCATCCCCGCGGCGGCGGGGCGGGGGCGCGGCGGCGCGGGGCGGGGCCGGCTCTACT